>JAJEJO010002990.1:29787-164727 GCA_020662805.1 Glaucomys volans
CTCTCTGCGTCCTGATGACATGAGCTGCTTCCCTCTGCCACACTCTTCCTCCATGTATTCAGCCTCACCTCTAGCCCTGACGAATGGAGCCAGCTGTCTATGAATTGAGACCTCTGAAACTGTGAGCCCTCAAATAAACCTTTCCTCCTCCATAATTGGGCTGGTTGGGTTTTTTAGTTGAAGCAGGGAAATAGCTGGCTTAAAACAGTCTGACACATGAACTTTTGGGGGACACCTGATTCTAAACTACAACACAACCTATGTCTTGAACAAGTTAAATAGGAACATGTAACAGTCACCAAAACATGAGTTTATTTTCTTAAATTGCACATCATTTGAATTATCTAACAACCAAGTTTTTAGAACACAGAGCTATTGGGAGTCCCTGGTCAGGTAGCAGGGCACTAGTATCTTCTTATGCCATGTGCACAATGTTTGCTGCTTGCAAAGCTGCAGCAAGCCTGGTGGAACTTGGGTGAAACTTCATGTTTATTCTGTTTCAAATTATTCCTTGTATATTGACACCAACTATGGGAAAAACAGGAAGAAAACAGCGTTCCAGGTCTGACACTGTGTCTATAAAAATATTAAGATTAAGCTTTTCAGTGGATTTTCTTGGCAGTATGAGTTGCTTGTGAACTTTTTAGAGTGTTGCTAGATAAAGTGTTGGATAATTTATTGTATCTTTTTTTTTCAGACACGAGGCACATGAAGCTCAGAAGTGGCTTGTGCAACTTTGGTTGGCACATAAGCAGAGCCAGTCTTCTTTGCTTTGTTGTTAAATATCCTTTCCTTGCTTTCTGTGTGTATTGTATTTTCAAAGGGTGATTGTAAGATCAGGCTGGGGTAAGCTGATCAGACGATGGTAACAGAACAGACAGGCCAGATGGAAGTCAAAAAGAAACTTTATTTGTCAAAACCATTTAACAAAACATAACAACTCTTTTTCATAATAATCCCAAAGGGGATTATTATGGGGATGCTCTTGGGCGAGGTTCGCAGGTCCAGCAGGGTGCTGGGCCAGAGAAGTCGCAGATGTCCTCTATGCGGCTGGGTTTTTCTAACCCCGGCATGGGGGAGGGGAAGCTCGAGAAGTCCTTGTCCTCCTGGGATTGGCTGGAGTTGTTTGTCAGCGCCTGATTGGTTACTTCTTTGAGCATGCGCAGGTTACATGTTTCTCTGCGCATGCGCAGGTTGCTTGATGCCCTACTCCCATCCAGTCGCCTTGCACCGCCGGAACAGTGATCATCTTCCCTCTTTAGATCTTCCTTGCTGTTAGGAGGTGTTAAATTAAATTGTAAAATCTGCATAAATTCTATTACTGCATAGAATTCACTATAAAAAGTTAGTAGCTTTAAACAATAATATTCTTGCTTACCCATCTTTGGCTTGATATCCCAGCTTGATATCACCTGATCCACACTGGGCTTATCTTAGGAAAGATTGCCCCTTAACTTGCCTCTCGGTCTCTGTTGTGGAGCATATTCTTCTCATGGAGGTGGGAGAGCTGAGCTGCAAGGAAACAAACTCTATAATACCCCTGGTCTTTATAGGCCTGATCTCAAAATCAACACCTTCTCCCTTCCATGCACATATCACTAATCAAAACAACTCCCTTGGCCCAGTATTATATTAAGGAAAAGATTTGTGCATTGGCTATTTGAAAGAATGACCATAAAATTACTTCCCAAGAAATATGGATATCTGAACGGGTGAAAAATTGGTGCCAATGATAATATTTTCCCTTTACCTCTACTTATACAATTTCCTGATTTTACACATCTCTCCAGTATGCCTCAATTCTCCATTCAGAAGATAAAGACAGGGAGTTGCTAAAATCTTTCTCTTCAAATTAGGACTAGTCTCAAATATTCTTCTGTTCTCCCTCTTGTTTTCTGGTGGTTTGTTCGGCAGGTATCCTCATTGTCAAAGGATAATATCTGCATGCTTTGGGATTATTATGAAAAAGAGTTGTTATGTTTTGTTAAATGGTTTTGAAATCTTTGGGATGATTTACGCACTCACTCTCTCAACCAGTATTTACTCAGGACCTACAGAATGTCACTCAAGCCCTGGAATTTCATCTGCAGCAGTGAAGAGAGAATAACAAAAACAAGTCAGCAGAATTCTTTGCCCCCACAAATGTGGCTTTCTATCTACTAGGACAAGGAAACTATAAAAATGGAAAAAAAAAAAAGAATAATCACAATGTATATTAAGATGCACTGTGTTTACCTCGAAGGACAAAAATAAATCAAGGAAGAGGAATGTGGAGGGAAAGAGTACTCCATGATTTCATTTCGGTTTAGAAAGGCTTTTATAGGATAATTTGTATCTCTCTTTATGGCGCCTAAATCCCCTCAGCCTACTTCTCTTAAGTGGATAGTATCTGAGAAGTGTTCATAGTGCTTTTCAGCATCATTCTTATGAATGATGAAGAACATTTAAATGTAAATGATGTGTCACCTACCTCTAGTATTTATTAAATTGCATTAAAAGAAAAAGCAGCATATTTATTCTGGTCTACATTTATAAAATATAATTTTACACAAAATATTTGAAGCATTTGTTGCTACATTTTCAAACTGTATACAATACAAATTTTGAGTTAACACACTGACATTTATTATATTTAAGGGAGAAATTAATATCAGTGATTTCCAAAGTCACATTCAAAAGCTAAAATTTATGCATAATAAGTAATTGCTCAAATAAATTATGGGGCTGAATCCTTGTAGTGATATAGAAGGTCTTAAAATCAGGAGGAGAGGGCTGGTTGCAGCTCAGTTGTACAGCACTTGCCTCGCACATGTGAGGCACTGGGTTTGATTCTCAGCACCACATAAAAATAAATAAGCAAAATAAAGGTAATACATCTATCTATAACTAATAATATTTAAAAAAAATTTTTTTAATTAGGAAGTGAGGGCTGAGGCTGTAGCTCAGTGGTAGAGTGTTTGCCTCTTGTGTGAGGCACTGGATTCGATCCTCAGCACCACATACAAATAAATAAAGATATAATGTCCATCTACAATGAAAAAAACATTCAGAGGAAAAAGGTAAGGTACACAAATATGCCAGCTCTGTGATTGCATTATATATTTCCTTGATGTGTACAAAAATATTAACCTGAAAGGAAACACCAAAACTCATATTATCTGAAATTGAATTGAAGATTTTTATCTTCTCTTTAGACATTCCTCTAGTTTCTAGTTTTCCAGCATTATCATATTTGATCTCATAATCTGAAAAACTGTATTTTTACAATCCCATCTACCTCTTCATTTGACTGTGCATGTGACCATTGACAGTGAATGTTTTCTTTCCTAACAGTAAATTTTGAAAACAGCTAGTTAGTTTAATGGGGCAGTTGAGGAAAGATACAACCAGTTCAATAGCCCTCATTGTTATAACTAATAATTTGTCACAAAAAGATGAATTGCCTAAACCCTAGGCACATACATAATAAACATAAAAGCCTTACTTTAGATAACTGTAGTAAAAAAATATGCATTGATTTTAGGTACTTTAAGACCCATCTACACTTATATTTATTTTGCAGGGGAAAAAAATGCATGAGTTTCATGAGGATGACAACTTAAATTTATCCTAGTTGTTCCTCTGTAGGAATGTGAATGATTTTTTAAGCTAGAATAGAAAAGTCATTATAAACATATCTGTTCCAGAAGCAAATATTTGACTATAAATTTTCACAAAAGCAAAATGAAGTATTGAATGAGAATGAGAGTTATTTTAGGTGGATATTTAGCTACAGTCAAACTCACAGAGAACTGTAAGTCTGAAGGGCAAATAATATGTCAAAACAATTTAGGAACCTGAGAATAGGGAGTAAACTTATTTTGGAAGTCCACCATATGACTGATGGGGACTGAATTTGTCACACATAGTCTTTTAATATTTGGAGAAATGTATTGTGATGAAAATATGTGAAAAGTAATTAAAAATTGAAGTTTATGTTATTATTCTAGTACTGTTTTCAATGGCTTAGTTTTTAAGTAAAACCTACATTATCATAAAATTTTTATTTCAAAATTAGTATTTAGAGAATGATTAAAATCATTCTCTTTGAATGATTTGAATTCTCTTTGAATCATTGACTGACACTAAGTTTAAGTTGGAATTGAAAGTTTTTTGGTTTTTTTTTTCCTTGCTGAACTGTAAAGATATTTTAGGGCTGGGGATATGGCTCAGTTGGTAGAGTGCTTGTCTTAAAGCATAAGGCCCTGGGTTCAATCCCCAGCACCACACACACACACACACAAAAAAAAAAAAAAAAAAAAAAAAAGATATTTTAGAAGGTGCCATGGGAGAAGAATCATTATCACTCATGTGATATTGGTGAAAGGAGAAAAGAGCATAACTGTCCCTAAAGCAAGAGTGAGCTCTGCAACTTCTCTGGCCCCGAGAAACAGAGAAGTCATACAGCAGTTTTCCATGGTGCAAAATCTCCTAGAGACTTAGGAATGTGAGAAACTGTTTTAGCTTTGTTTTTAAAAGGCAAGGTTGGTTTCATGCCAAATATCTTGAGGTTACAATTATAATAATCATGTAGTTTCTTTCTGGGTCATTCTTCCATACCTGTATAGGTTTGCTAGAACCCTAGTTTTTCTATTCTTTGGGGAACTCCATAATTTGATGCAGTATAGGGAATATTGGCTATAGGGATATACAACAAAAGAAAATGAAAACATAAGCACAAATAAAGCTTGCATAAAATGAATCAAAGAAAGATGCAGATTGGCAGTGTTGTGCTCTTATCTATCCACTTTCTCATATCCAAAATAGAAATTATTGGAGGCATCAAACAGAAAACAGTCACACAAATTTGATAAGATTTTAATTAATACCTTAATATATATGAGAGATTAGAAGATAATGCAAAATAAAAAATAATATGGAAAATTGAAAAGTGAATCTGATCATTGAATTGATAGATACATGAATAAATATAATTTTAAAAATATATTCCACATGAATATACTGATGCCAGATGATGCAACCAAATAGAAGCCTCTGCTCATTTGTATTTGACTCTCCCTTAAACTCTAAATATAGAGCAAAGATATTGATGCCATTGCTGCCATCCCCCTGATATGCTTTGGATATGAGTTGTCCCCTCTGTGCTCCTGTTAATGTAGGAATGGTCAGAGGTAAAATGATATGATTATGAGAGCTATAACCAAATCAGTGGGTTAATCCATTTGAAAATGAGTTAACTTATTCATTAATCAATTTATTAATAATTTGAAAGAATTGCTGAACTGAGTGTTAACTGTAGGCAGGTGGGTGACCCTAGAGGAAGTGGATCACTGGGTGCATATCTTGGTGATTGTATCTTGTCCTCTCCCTGTCCCTGTCCCTCTCCCTGCTCCTCTCCCTGTCCCTGTCTCTCTCTCTCTCCCTCTCTGTCTCTCTGTCTTTCAGCTGCCATGGGTGGAGCATCACCATGCTGCTATTCCATCATTGTCTTCTGCTTTTCCTTGGGTACAGAGCAATGGAGTTGGATGACTACTAATGATTGAACCTTTGAAACAAGTACTCTCTGAACCTCTAAAACCGGGATCCATTGTAAGAAAACTGCTCAGTTAATAGTGGGTCAGGAAACAGAGAGAGAGAAAGAGAAGTTGCTTCTTACAGAGCATACATTCAGGGACCCACGTAGTCCCACCTGTTCCATTCTTGACACAGAAACATTTATATTTATATTTCATAGGCCATTGGTTGTTAAATACATTATGCTACTAGTTCTAAAATTCTCTATTTTTGGGGTGCATTTGTAGGATGGTAGAGTCCTTAAATAGAATGCACATTTTCCTAACTTTGATTCCCATCCCTGCAAAGAAAAATAAAATTCAGTCTCTTAAATGAATAGATGTCACATTCTTAAAAACAGGTTGAAAAGCTAATAGCTCTATCACAAGAATAAACAAATCACTTGTAGTACAATTTTACAAATCAATAAATATTTCACATGGGATTCTGAGTACTCAATTACTCTCCATTTGAAAATACTGATTTTAAATAGCTATGTCTTCTAAAATTTCCAGAAATGCTTGACATCATTTTTAAGTTTTTGTGCATATATGTTTTAACAATCAAATATTTGAACCTGTTACTGGTTTGGCAAAATATTCATTTCTACTCTAGTTTAATTGCCTCTGAATATATAACATCTATATCATGTTGTGTTAAGTGCTTCATTTCTTCTTTTCTTGGTTATCATATTATTGACTTGCTTCCTTGCTTTCTCACTCTGTTAAGAAACATATTTATACCTATCTCCTAAAATTGACAAGGATCAAAGTTTTAGCATACTCTACCCATGTTAGGGTGTTCCATCATCGATACAGCATACCCAGTGAAATAGCCTGTGATGACAAAGACATAAATATTTTTAAAGAAATTCTCATTCATTCAAAATCTCAGATGAACACAGCAGTATAGTGCTTTAAGGGCTTAATTATGAAATAGAAAATCCGCTGTCTATTTAATAATAAAACATGCTACCTAATCATTGCATTCACATTTTCACATTTTATATTGAAACATTCAAAATGTTTGTTATATATGCCTAGCTAGGAAAATTCATTCATACCTTTCTCTTAATATCCTGAGGTTACTGTTTAACAAAATGAAAAAAATTAACAGTAATTTTAAATTCGTCCCTTGTGTTATATCTTGAAATTTATGAGGGTTAATGGATCTGTTCTTTTACTTGCTAAATAAAATGTGTCCCCTTAGATGATGGCTACCATTTCTTAATTAAGAATCCACTAAAGTGCCATCCAAATGTACATAATTTATTCCCTTTATATTATTGAACTGGGAATTTTGCCAATGAATAAAACATCTTATTCTGAGGCAAAGTAGAAACTAATATTTTAAAACTTCATGAAAAATATCATTTCTTGAGCTTGTTTTAATAATAAATCTATAATGTAATGAAGAGCAAATCAGGGGAGTGTCTCCTTTGACTTTCAGTAAGGACACTAGCTAAAATCTGAAATGATTGCTTCTTAAGGAATACACGGAGTCTTGAGTGAAGGAGGGAGGAGCTACAGCCAGTGAAACAATAGCTTTACTCCATTTGTGTTCAATGAATCAATAAGTAAATAAAAAAAATAAAATAAAATATTTTATTTGAGTTATAAAAAAAATTAAAACTGTATGTGAGCATGTATGTCTGTTTATTGTTATTGTAGTTATTATTATTTTCTATTTTAAAATCATTTTTGTTGCTCCTAGTCATAGACATTAAAACAGAATGGAAGCATAATAATCTGAAGATTTCAGAAGTGTCAAAATGAAACAGCTTTTGAAGGAGATAGTAAACTGGTTGACAGAAATATTCTCTAATTGGTTAACATAAAAATTGGATCAATGTTTGTTTGCTTGTTTGTGTCTTACAGTTTTCCTTTGAAAACAATTTAATGTTTTTAGAATGTGCTTAATTTCAAGAAAAACCTAGGAAATTTCACTAAATGTCACTGCAGGAGCTCCTTACTGCATAGGGCCTGTGCTCTGCCTTGCCTAATTCTTGAGTTGTGGTTCTTCTCTAGTTTTTAAGTCCCACTCGGGCAATGAAGTATTTGTTACGCTTATCTTTCGGACTAAATTTGTTGTTACTTCCAATAGTAATAGTATAAAATAGTACACGATATGGTGCTACCACATAAAAGTTACAGTTGAATCATTGTTTTTATTTTTGATAAGTTGTTTAATTGGAGGCTTCACGTTTTTCCTTTTTTTTTTTTTTTTGATACAGTGGAAGGGTTAAGATTCACAAGGAACCTAAGAAAGCATTGAACACCCATCCTTGTCATATGACTGGAAATAAATGACTGAATTATGCAATTAATGGCATATACTTTTGTCATATGCAGGAAATGTTCATTTGAACATTTTCCATTGACAGCTTTCTCATGTTTTATAATTTAAAGAGTTTGTTCCTTGAGAAGCTAATTTTAATACTGTAACAGTGTGGGTAATTTTCCTTTCAATAATCTTCTCAAAAAGTCAGTTGCTTGTTGAAATTGACCACTCCCCGCAAGAACAAAATTGTTTAAAACATTAGCTCTCATGTCATAGTTACAATATAAATTAATTTGATCCAAGTTAGGATAACTTTCACAAATAAGCCACAAATGACTTTTGCATAAATAACTCTAACTTCTTACCAACTTGAAACTTAGTTACAACTAAATGTATTTTCCTTTGTTTTGCTGTCGACTGATCATCAAAAGTGATAGGATATTCTCTTGAACTTATTGTTTCAAAATTTTAACTTCAATATGTTCTTTAGAATCTATGAGGTCACATGTCTTAAAAATGTTGTCTAAAGGTTGTTAAATAAAGGGAAAATTTATGGGAATGATTATATCTTATTGACTGAAGTTTGCATTTTCTACTCTTGGGAAAATTTCAAAGATTGCATTGAATAAAATTATATTAAATTACTAATATAAAATACCATTAATTATTAATCAGAAAAAGTAGTGGGAGAATGTAGAAACAAATAGTGAGATTTTCCTCCTATTTGCAGTTAAAAGGAAATTAGGACCACTCTTTTGAATCCTAGGAAGAGCTGTAAATTACAATTCATAGCAATAAGATCTTTATCATCTACTTTTATGTGGATTCTGTAGTTCTAGCTATAAGTAGGCAAAGAGAAGAACAATGGGATATTGAGACAGAAATGTGATTTCTACTAGTGGGGAAGAGAAACTGTATGATTAATGATTACCTGAAATTAAAGATAGGATTAACTTCCCAATATTCCCAAAATAGTATTTGTTCATCAGAAACTGATTGGAGTATAAAGTCTAGCATTGATTTTTCTATTTAAATTCATTCCTTCTCTCCTAAAGTTCATGTTTGAAATTATTATAAAATTAGGATGCAAAAGCAGGCTTATGAAACCAGTTAAATTATGCTCCATATATTGGCTATAAAAGTCAAATTTTAATGGTGAGAATGTCATGTTTAAGTAAGAGCAAACTTTCTTTCAAACAAACTTTCTTCTTAAATTATTTTTTTTCTAAAATGTTCTTTCTAGTTATAATAAATCCAGTTTTTATTGAAAATGTCCATGCTGCTGTATTTAGATCTGTTAGGAGGGAATACTTATTACCATTCCTAATATTTCCTTCAATTGAGGGAAGACATTCATGGACACAACACTTTGGTCTCTCTACTCCCAGGAATTTCCTCTTCTGTGCAGAAGAAATTAACTGCCTCACTGGTGTTTTTGGGAGAGAAAGTTGGTGGTCCTTCCTCTCATTTCTCTCTGGAGTTAGGCTACACTCTGGAGCTCATCTTTGTTATCTGTGCTGTAACTTTCAAAGAGACGGCCTCAGCCCAACTAAACAGGTCCAGGTTATTCCTGACTTGGAGCATAAATCTATCCAATTCTGGGGTATGATTTCAAAACCCTGTGGCCTAATATTCAAGCTAGATTTGCCAATATCAACTACATAGGTGATACTGCCATTTCTCTATTTTTGCCTTTTCTTCTTCTGTTTGGAACTTGCAGAAGAAAAAGGATTCTAATCTGAGCCTGCCTTAAAATTTTTGAAGTATGCAACCAAAGTATTTTTCAAAATATCATTTTTAATTATGATTTAGAATAGGTAGCACTTCTTTGTTAACCAGGGTATTAGTATATTCAGACTAGCCTGGCAGAAAACTAAAGTGGAATTCAATGGTTTTATTTAAAGGGCTTGTACACAGGTCTACAGTGTATGTGGTTAGAGTGTAAATAGTTAAAGGAATTGCTGGAGTTAACAGAGTAGAGTTCCATTCCCTCTCTACTCTTGGAACTCTCTCCACCTCTCCTCTATTGCCAATATGGGAATGATATGTGAGAGGTCCTAGGTTTGATTCCTGGTACTGAAAACAAAATGACCTTGGCAAATAAAGCAAACAACAAAAAACTAAACCTTTTTTATTTCACGTTCTCCTTATTGCAAGAAAAACAACCTTTATGAAAATGTAGGGAGCTCTTCTTCCACTGGGGCAAGATAGGAATTAGGAAACCACAGGTATTGTTCGTAAGTGAAATAAGTCAGGCAGAAAAAGAAAAACACAGTAGGATCTCACTTATAATTAGAGTCTAAAATCATTGAATAATAGAAATTGAGAGTAGAATAGTGTTTACCAGAGAGAAGGGACAGCAGAGGGTAGGCCAGAAAGGAGAGGTGTATACAATGCTATTGTCTGACAAGAAGAATCCTTTCTGTTGTTCTATGCCACAGCAGGGTGAATAAAATTTACATCAATGCATTATATATTTTCAAGTAGTTAAAAGGGGAATTCGAATGTATTTACTATAAAAATGATAAAACTTTAAGGTACTGGACAATGCTAATTACCCTAGTATCTAATGAATCAAAATATCACATTGTACCTCATAAATACATGCAATTATTATGTGTCAATCAAAATAAAGTTGCAATTAAAAAAGAGTAGCAAGGAAAGATATTTAGAGATGATAATACCATACCCAGTTCATTTTCATAGTGAAGCATTTTTTTGTGGTTAGTACAGAAAAAAGGTATTTATTTAGACTAATTTCAAAAATATTATTTGAATAAAATGTAAACTGTAATTTTCATATATAATATGAAAAATATGAACTCTTTAAACTAGAATTGCAAGAAGAATGCTGAATATATTTAACAGGAAAAGTTGCATTTAAGGATAACAAATTCTGTGTAAAGTGGTTTGTTAATGTATAAGTCATTTATCCATGTTTAAAACTTTATTTGTCAAAAAAACCTTTAATTAGTACATGACAATGTCTCTATTAAATTATACAGAAAATTATGTTAATCTGATATGCATAAAATGAAATTTTTATATTGAGATGCAATTGTACTTTGATTAGATTGAATTAGTAAAGATTGAGAATATATTATTATAATTTACCTTAACATGTTTAAAGGTTTATAAACTATAGAAGACACTCTCCTTTTTCTATTACAAGTCTATACTTGGGGAAATATAAATATATTTCTCATTTATCACAATCATTTATTTAGAGGTAAATGCTCATTGGATTATTGATGGCCTGGCCTGCCTTCCTAGTAAAAAATCTTTTTTAAAAAAAACTAGAAAAAGAGAATTAAAGGAATGTTTCCAAACAAGACTGAAAGGCTTGAGCTAAATATTGTGCTTGCTTCTATATCAGGAAAGCACAGATTGGCAAACAAGCCCCAAGTTGGTAATCTTTTTACCTCTGTGGTACATAAGTGATGGCCATATTAATTTTTTTCCAAGATAATTGTAAAATCAAGGTACAAAACTACATAATCTGGTTTTCCTATGTGATACTTTATCTATTGTGGTATCATCTAGATATGCCTGGCACAAAATATCTCCAGGCATAGTGAGACAAGAAAATCAATGTGGAGAAAAGGCAAACACTAGAACATGGAGAAGTCAAGAGGTGCTATTTGGATTCTAGTTTGTTCTTGAGAAGAAGCAAGTTGAAATATCATTAGGTCTCAGAAGTGGAATTCCAACTTGGGAGAATATATCCTAAATCTGTTATATTTCTGATGCTCTCTATGCTAAATAAACTTTCTTCCCCTGTTTTCAAAATAAATCAATATATGCCAGAAATGTATGAAATGACATTTAAAGAATAGATATCTTAAGATAATAGAATAAAGAATATGAACTACATATGTAATTTATATTGAGAGCAAAAGAGCAGAATTATAAATTATTTTACTTATAATAATTACACACATTGTTATGGCTTATTTTATTCATTTTTTGCTGAAAATAATTTTCTTCATTATTTAATTAGCAACTTATTAAACAAATCCAATTTTCATGCTTATGAAAACATAACATTGATGGGTACCAAACTTCAACCTTTAAATATTGTTTAGGAAATAATGAGATTGAATTGGTGGGATTTTTTTTTTTTTTTTTTTTTTTGCTTAGGAATTTGTTGAAGAGGCCACCAAGAAGGAAAAATATATTAATTAAATTCATTTTTATGGACAATTAAGAATATGATTATAGAATAAATTCAGGAATATCACTGAGCATCTAAGAATGATTTTGATAATTTAAAATATAAAAGACATTTAAAGAAATGATAGACCATCAATTGAAAGATTTGTTAAAAAATGATTACAGATTTTACATCTTGTGATATGATATCATTTTAATGATTTGCATAATGATAGCATTAATTGAATATAGCTTCTGTAGAGGAATAATGAATTTTTGCATTAATGGTAATTTATTTTCTAAAATTAGTGACAGCAGCCAAAAGTACCCACTGAGCTCAACTTTATTTGATAGGTTTCTAAAATTTATTACATAACAGGAAGAATTCCAAATTCAATCATATTAAATCAAATTAAAAACTCTCTGCTCTTAAAAAACTAAAGATTTAGGCAATTGAAATTGTATATGTAATTACATATACATATATAAATTATATATAAAACATATGGATACATATATATGAGTATATAAATAATCTTGTCTGAATTTATTTCATTGTTAAAGAAAAGAGCAAATCTGTGTGGTATCTAATATCTTTCATTCCAGCAATTAACTATGTACATGAATAAGTTAAGTGTTCATTCATTTCTAAAAGGAGAGGAGGGGTAAATGGGTGGAAGGGAGGAAAAAGAAAGGGAAGGAGAGAAAAAGAGGGGAGAAGAAGAGATATTTAAGGACAAAGGTATTAATGGTATTTATGCTCTCAATAAGAAAATTATGAAAAAGATTTTTGGTAATCACAATGTAAGTTTTCTCTGATTAGCCAACATATTAGAACATTTAATTCTAACCAAAATATTTCTGGAGGATATTTTCATATTAAGGATAATTTTGTTTTCATAGGAAAGAATAAGAAAAGATATATTGCAACCCTTATGATACTAAGCTCTGATTCTGTAACATGCTTGTATTTCTGAGTATGAGAATCATGAGTAATGAAAACTTAGAATTTTGTTTTATTTAAAACTATAAATATCATAGATTAGTCTTACATATTGCCCATTTAAAAACAAACTCTATATCTAGTGATTTAATTTTGTATAAAGGTTAATTGCTATTAGCCTGGGTAGCAGTCAGAAAGTTAGGTGTCATTAGGTAAGCCCACTAGCAGGAAAACATCAAGTTAATGCAGCTGTGTACCTAACAGCAGTCCAGCATATTTGAAAATTCATTTGCCCTTTTCTGATATGCATATGGATACACATTGCTTTTCATAAAAATCTGTGAAACATTGCGTGGCATGTGAACATATTCCCATCTGGAAGATTGTTTATAAAACTCATTTTCTATGATTTAATGAAACCAGAATCACACTAGCAAGAACAGTTTTAGCTTTGTATTCCAACATTGGTAGGTGTTAACATCACTTGTATGTTCCGTAACATGTGCCTAATTTTACAAATGACTACTTTCTGTTTCAGATATTATGACTTGGTACCATGACCTTGAATATCACCCATGACATTATAAATGAAGAGAATACATGTTTTACTGCTTTTCAAACACTTTACTTCCACCCTTCCCCAAACTCTACCTCTCATAAAATTTCCTGGTTCAGAAGAACTGAAAGTCTTGGAAACAAAACGATTATGTAGTTTCATGGATGCTTTTGCTGGCACTGCATAAAATGAAGCATAGATGATATAATTCAAATGTACCAAAACAAATGATATTTTTGGAATTAAATTCGAATTTTTTGCTTCTTTGATCATTTTGGAAACCATTCTGTAATAAAAGATTATTACCATCCATGTGTGTTCTCTAGCATCTCACAAAAGGCTGATGCTGGATCAGAAATTTTCCACCAGCATCTACTCAAAACTATATAAACAAAAGTTTCCTGAAAAATATTAGTGAAGATATTACACAGAGATATCATGAGGAGATGAATATTCATTTTCCGAAAAATTAGTTAATAGACTACTCCAGATAATCTTGTGTCTTAGAGTTAAAGAGAAGAATACAGCTCATGATCTCTCAAATTTTATATTTCCTAACACTGTGTGATTAGAAAGTTATATCTGTGACAAAAATGAATGAGGGATTTGACTAAAACCACTAATAAAGAATTGCAACATAATTCTCTATTCCTTTATAAGTTATTACATTTAATAAACATATTTAGCAGAAAAACTGAACTGCAATACATCTAGATTTAAAAATTGAGAGAACTTTGGAAAAACTGCCATTGTATTGTAGTTCTAATTAATATAAATAATAAGGGAGAGAATAAGTAGAAAAGTTATATATGTTGTATCTTCACATTCATCAGTGTGTTCTACCTTTGAATTTGTATGTTCTTCCCCTTAGCATGTATTTTAAAATACTATCTAGATTATATTAAAGATATATACATATTTAATTGATTTAAAGCTCAA
The DNA here is from genome assembly GCA_020662805.1 of Glaucomys volans. Taxonomy (NCBI): domain Eukaryota; kingdom Metazoa; phylum Chordata; class Mammalia; order Rodentia; family Sciuridae; genus Glaucomys; species Glaucomys volans. Next base: position 44,211 of record JAJEJO010002990.1, read on the forward strand.
TACTAATCTGTCATAAGGATAATATTAAAATGGAACTTGAATTTTGCTTTCAGAAATGGTGGCTGTTAGCCATATGTGACTAATGAGAAATTGGAAGAAGATAATATATCTTATTTATTTAAAATTTTTTATCTTTATACTGATGCATAAGAACATGAAAAAGTGCACATTAACTGGAGTCTATGTTCTATTTTTTTAATGTTTGCATTTTGGAGAAATTGTTTTAATACAGCTATCCATTTTTAATAGCATTATATAATCTTTTTAAAAAATTTTTACTATGCTCTCTTTTGACATATGAATACAATACAGAGTGTTTAAATCAGGTTAAACATACTTATGTCCTCAAATACTTATCATTTCTTTACGTTGAAAACTTTCAAAATCTTTTAACTAGTTTTTTGAAACGGAGAGTACATTGCTGTTACCTGTATTCACCCTATGATTTGACAGCACAGACCTTCTTGCTCCTAACTAACTGTATCTCTGAACTCGTGGTTCAGTCTTTCCTCCCTGTCCCATCCCTACTTTTCTACCTAGTCTTTGGTATTACTGTTCTAATTTCAAGTTTTGTGACATCACGTTTTTATATTCCATGTAGGAGGGATATTATATGAAACTTACTTTTATGTTCCTGGATTATTTCACTTAACAGTGTGGAAAATCTTATGAAGATTCCTCAAAAAATTGAAAATAGAGCTAACATATAATCTATCCATCCCACTACTGGTTGTACGTGGACTTAGTATGTCAAGGGGACAGCTGCACTCCAATGCTGACTGCAGCACTGCTCGCTGAAGCCAAGAAATGGAAACAACCTGAGTGTCCATAAAAAGAAGAATGGATAAAGAAAATGTGTTCATATGCACAATGGAGTCCTATTCAGCCATAAAGAAGATCAAAATACTGTCAAGAGTGACAACATGGATGGAACTAGAGACCAATGTGTTTACTGAAGTAAGCCATGCTCATTTATACTTTTAAAATGTTGATTATGTTGACATAATATTTTTGATACACGTTTAAAGAAACCATTTTTGAAATAAGTTTAAAATTCTTGTAATATTTTTTGTGATTCCAGGTCAAAGGGCATGATTACAACAATTTATTTTATTGTGTCCTTCTGGTCGAAGGAGACAATGACAGCAATTTTATTTTAAAGATAAGTTGCTTATCAGAGAAAACAATTAGTCTTGGATTTTGGGGATTGGCTTATTTGGCTTAGCATGATATTCTCAAGCTCCATTCATTTACCTACAAATGCCATCATTTCATTTTTCTTTAAGGTGGAGTAATATTCCACAATATATATATTGTGTGTGTAATATATATGTGTATGTGACATATGTATATTGTATGTGTAATATATATATGTATGTGACATATATATAAATATATGTATATGACATTTCCTTTAGCCATTCATCTGTTGAAGGGCACCTTGATTGGTTCCGTAGTTTAGCTATTATAAGTTGAGCTGCTATAAACATCCATGTGTCTGCATCACTGTAGTGTGCTGAATTTAAATCCTTGGGGTAGAAATTGAGGAGTGGGATAGCTGGGTCAAATGGTGGTTCCATTCCAAGTTTTCTGAGGAATCTCCACACTGCTTTCCAAAGTGGTTACACTAATATGCAGTCCCACCAGCAATGTATGAATATACTTTTTTCACCTCCATCTTCACCAACATTTCTTTTTGCTAGTATTCTTGATAATTGCCATTCTAATTAAAGTGAGATGGAATCTCAGTGTATTTTTTTTATTTTTTATTTTTGGTGTGGGTTATTGGGGATTGAACTCAGGGGCACTGAACTACTAAGCCACCACTCCAGTCCTTTTTTTTTGTATTTTATTTAGAGACAGGGTCTCATTGAGTTTCTTAGCACCTTGCTCTTGCTAAGGTTGACTTTGAACTCTTGATCTTCCTGCCAAAGCCTGCTAAAGCCTGGGTTTACAGGCACATGCCACAACACCTGTCTCAGTGTAGTTTTGATTTACTTTTCTCCAGTTTCTAGAGATGTTGAAAATATTTCCATGTAGTTGTTGACCAGTTGTATTTCTTCTCTTATGAAGTGTCTGTTCAGTTCTTTTGTCCGTTTATTGATTGAGTTATTTATTTTTATTGGTGTTAAGTTTTTTGAGTTCTTTATATATCCTGGAGATTAATGTTCTATCTAAAGTGCAAGTAGCAAAGATTTTCTCCCATCCTGTAGGCTCTCTCTTCATATTATTGATGGTTTCCTTTGCTGAGAAGAAACGTTTTAGTTTGAATCCATCCCATTTGTTGATTATTGATTATACTTCTTGCATTTTAGAGTCTTGTTAAGGAAGTCACACTAAGCCGACATGGTTAAGACTTGGGCCTACTTTTTCTTCTATTAGGCACAGGGTCTCTGTTCTAGTGCTTAAGTCCTTGATCCACTTTGAGTTGAGTGTTGTGCACAGTGAGAGATAGGGGTTTAATTTCATTTTGTTACATGTGGATTTCCAGTTTTCTCAGTACCATTGGTTGAAGAGGCTATTTTTCCTCCATTGTGTTTTTTTGGTGCCCTTCTCTAGTATAAGATATTTGGGTTTGTTTCTGTGACTTCTATTCTATACCATTGGTCTACATGTCTGTTTTGGTGCCAATACCATGCCATTTTTGTTACTATAGCTCTGTAGTATAATTTAAGGTCTGGTATTGTGATGTCTCCTGCTTCACTTTTCTTGCTAAGGATTGCTTTGGCTATTCTGGGTCTCTTATTTTTCCAAATGAATTTCATAATTGATTTTTCTGTTTCTATGAAGAATGTCATTGGGAATTTAATAGAAATTACATTAAATATGTATAATGCTTTTGGTAATATGTCCATTTTGACAGTGTTAATTCTGCCCATCCAAGATGATGATCAGTGAGTGATCTTTCCATCTTCAATTTCTTTCTTTAGTGATTTGTAGTTTCCACTGTAGAGTTCTTTTACCTCTTTTGTTAGATAGATTCCCAAACATTTTACTTTTGTTTTTGAGGCTATTGTGAATGGGGTAGTTTTCCTAATTTCTCTTTAGTGAATTCATCACTGATGTAGAGGAGCACATTTGATTTATGGCTGTTAATTTTATATCCTATAATTCTACATACAACATGTACAACCAGAAGAATGAGAATTTCTAGTACATTTGTGTGTGATATGTCAAAATGTGTTCTACTGCCATGTATACTTAATTAGAATGAATTTTAAAAAACTTTTGAAAACAATAAGTTGCTTAGTTTGCTTTATTTTTTTATTTTAAAATTAGGCAACACTGCCTGTCATAAAATAAAATACAATTCTGATCGACCACACAGAAGAGGTTGGTTTTATAGATAGAGCTGCACTAAAAATGAAGTAGAAGCAAAGAATGAGAATTGGATTCGTCACATTAAAATTACTTCCTTGAAAGGTGGAAAGAGGCAGAGATGACAAGTGAAACATAACTGAGTGATTATCATCAGATTTCTGTAGGTTACCTTCTTTGTATCAAGATTAAAGCATATGTAAATTCCATTATCATGTCAATTAAAACTGACTAACTTGGGAAATTTAACTGCTAATTCTCTAATTTTAATTTCTAAGAAAGGCACAAAAATGATATAAGGTGTACTTGGTGGTGTGGAACTTTAGTGTATGTGACTCCATTTTGGTGTTTAGTAGGGTATTTTGGAGCATAATGCAGAAGGTTAGTCCAAAATAATAGCCTTCTCTAATTTTTATTTTACACACCAGAATATTAAGATATTGCACATATGACTCTTGTATTTTGATCAGACAGTACTGAACTAGAGTGTTCATTATAAGTCTTTAGTTCAATTAATTGAAAAACACACGACTTTTAAAAATAATCACTACATATGTATACCTCAATGTGTAATCTGAATGTCTGCCTGTATTGCTGTTTTGAACTAGAGATGAAATTGCAGTTTAAGAAAGGAAAAGAATAAAACAGTGTGTGTGTGTGTGTGTGTGTGTGTGTGTGTGTGAGAGAGAGAGAGAGAGAGAGAGAGAGAGAGAGAGATTGTGTATGCACTTTTGTATTTTGGGGTATACTAACTTTGTTGATATCCTATAAATTAAAAAAGGGATTTGGAAAAATAAGAGACCCAGAGTAGCCAAAGCAATCTTCAGCCCAAGAAAAGTGAATATAAGTTTCAAATATAAGGTTCTCTCCGCTATGTGGGTGCTAACACACAACAAAAGGGGTGGGGGGGGATGGAAGTTCAGTGGATTAGACAAAAGGAATGAAGGGAAGGGAGAGGGGATAGGAATAGAAAAGATATTGGAATGAATCTGACATAATTTTTCTGTGTTGATATATGAATACACGACCAGTGAAACTGCACATCATGTAAAACTACAAGATTGGGATGGCAATTAGAGTAAGATATATTCCATGTATGTATAATATGTCAAAATATACTCTACCTTCATGCATACCTAAGAAGAACAGATAAAAATGTAATCACTTGCTATAAAAAAGAAGTTTGAAATTTTTTTGAAATACAATACTTGATGTTAGAATTGGTGTAACTAAGTAAGCCAAATGAGGAAGAAATGAATAAAATTTACCACAATGGATAAAAAAATGAGCATATACATACAAGAGAGTTTTACTCAGCCATAAAGAAGAATTAGATTACGGCATCTGCTTGTAAATGGATGGAATTGAAGGCTATCATGCTCAGTGAAACAAGCCAGACTCCAAAAGTCAAAGATCAAATATTTCTTCTGAGATGCAGAAACTAGTCAATAATAAGGGGGAGGGTATAAAAATAGATGAAAGATCCATGGAATAGAAGAAGGGAAGTGAAGGGGAGGGAGGAGGATAGAATAAGAAAAGAACATTGGAATATGAATATACCACAATGAATCATGTATATTCCAATAAACTAATTTAAAAAACTATAAGAAAATAGCAAAAAGATCAGTATGGAGAGGGCTACAGCAGGAGGGAGGAGAGGAGGGAAAGGAGAAATACTGGGGACTGAATTAGAGCAAATTATATTCCAGGATTTTACAGTTTTGTCAAAATGATCCTAATTTTATGTTTAACTATAAAAAACCATTACAAAATGCAAGAAAATAAAAAATAAAAATAAAGTAGCTCATCATAGGCATGGATCCAAAAGACACAATGTGAAATAAGTAGCTGAGTAGAGAACAGCTTGAAAAATCATATGCTTGAAGGCATAAACTACCAAGTTAGCCAGGTTTAAGGGACCAAAATTCCCAAAAAGATGGAAGGTTCAATGAAGTGAGCTCAATCTTGTACCACGATCCTCTGTGTCTTGCACAATTTCCCAGTCATAGGTGGCTTATGTGGAAAGGCAAGAACTGAAGAGGCCAAATGCAGTCTGCAGTGGCATGGACTTGGAAAAACACATATAGGAGTTCATGTACCAAAGAGGAGAAAGTAAAATGTCAGGGTTTTGATTGTGACCTAGGAATTGATTTGATCTAGAAAGAAGTCTAATCAGGTAAACCACTGCTCAAAAAAGCTTAGCTCTTCAAACCCTTGAATGTTCTGTTTCTGTTTAGATTAAGGCAATATAACCTCTATAGTAGATGTCTAACAGAAGAAATTGTGAACCTCACTTGGAGAAAATAATAATGTTATCAGGAAGTTGACATTGTTGAATAAACAATGGAAAGCATTCAGATGAATGACAAATAAATGAACAGTCAAACAACAAGCATTCTAAAGGACAATACCAAATCCTAATATGAAAGAAATGCTCATGATTTTGGTAATGGAGTTGAACAACAAAGATGCTTAATACCTGTGGTTAATATTTTTGAAATTAGGCAAATTTCTTCTACTTATATGTGGTAACTAGAGGAAAAAGAGATCACATTTGCATTTTAAAATAAAGAGTATAATATGTAAAATAATTTTATAGTAATATAAAACTACTGAATAGGTGATTTATAATATATTAGACAAAGCACAATATAGAATTAGTGAATTAGATGATAGAATACTAGAAAACACCCAGGTTACTAATGATGTATGATAAAGTAAGAGAAATAGATCTAGAGATGATGTAGATATAGAAATAAAGATTAAGATAAAGAAGGAAGGAAACCTCTTTTAAAAATGCAAGACACCCGGGCGTGGTGGCGCACGCCTGTAATCCAAGCGACTTGGGAGCCTGAGTCAGGAGGATCTCAAGTTCAAAACCAACCTCAGCAACTTAGCGAGGCCCTAAGCAACTCAGTGAGACCCTGTCTCTAAATAAAATACAAAATAGGGCTGGGGATGTGGCTCAGTGGCTGAGCGCCCCTGAGTTCAATCCCTGGTACAAAAAAAAAAAAAAAAAAAGCAAGACAACAGAAAATGTCTAAAATCCGTGTCATCGAATTACCAAGAATACAATAGAAATTTCATATAAAATAAATAGGATAGTGTTTAGCAGAAGACAGGAGTATAGAGGATAATTGAGAGAGAATGGTCATCTCATAAAAAATCAGTCAGGAAAAATAAGTTCTGGTATTCCCCTGCACAGCAGGGTGACTACAGTTGATGATATTATATTACATATATATATACATATTCAAATAACACAAAGACAAGGTTTTGAATGTTCTTAACATAAAAACAACCAATACTTGAGATGATAGATGATGATAAATAATTACTCCAATTTGAACACTACACAAGGTATAAGTCAAAACATCACACTGAACTCCATAATTACATACATTCTTATTGTGCCAAATAACCAAAATAAAACTTTAAAAGTGGTACAAAAGTAGTGTTAGAAGTAATACAAACGCTGAACACTCTCTAAAAATTATAAAAGATTTCAGGGCAGAAACTCAAAAATCTTTTTATCAAAAGTTGAAAATGGATTTAATATACCCAACCTGCCAATCATTATGGCTCAGCTTAACCATCATTCATGTGCTAAGAATATGTATTGTGGCACACAGTTGGACATCATGAGAGAGCACCAAACCACTTATTGCTAACTTGGGGAAAGTTCAAAATAGAAAATTGAAAGAATATTTTCTACCGAATGAATATGGCTTTGGCACTATTGAAAAATTAAAAATTCACAAGTAAAAGCATTGTAGGACAGGTATTTTAAAGGGTAAATGGAACATTTCTCAGAATCCATCATGCACTAGACCATAAAATAAGTGTCAACACATTTCAAGATGGTATATAGGGTCCTAAATCTTTCTCTAGACTCATTTCATAATTCTTTTCATATAAATCTTAAGTACCAATAATTTCTCTCGTTTGCCTCTTCCATGGCTCTATAACTTCATATCAAAATGTAAAAATGTACTTTACATTTTCTTCCTGACTTTATTAATGCTAGTTCTTTAAGAGTAGCATCAATTATAGCCTTCAACAGAAAACTTTTCTGAGCATTCCCCAGAAGTCATCCTAGCCAAATTAGTACCTCATTGTTTTAGTTACACAAGACCAGGATATTCAGATATTTTTGCCAGAACATGAGATTATAGTCATATTTTTATATACCTAGTTAATATATTAATTAACCAGTATCCTTAAGACAATTGTTTTCTATTAGATTCCAACATTGCATGGATTCTTGTATTGCGCAAATAAATTTTAAGAATCTTGGGGATAACAAGATAGCTGTGCACTAACTAAAGAGTCTAAATCACTCTTTTCTGCATGTAAACAATCTGGATTTGCTATGAAACAAGATTTCAAGTAGTGGTATTAAATTTTATGATAAAAAGAGAATTCAAAATATCAGTTGGCTTCAAATATTAGTAGATGCCTAGATTAATGTTTTTTGTTTTTCTGTTCACAATATTTATTTAATTTTTATTTATTTTCGATTTTATTATATTGAAGTTTTTCTATAACCCATTTTGAGTCTCATCACTTGCTGATGATAAATTCTTAATATTAAATTCCATACAACTAATCAAACTTTTTTTTTTTTTTTTTGGTACTGGGAATTGAACCCAGGGGCACTCAACCACTGAGCCATATCCCCAGCCCTATTTTGTATTTTATTTATTTATTTATTTATTTATATTTTTTGAACCAGGGATTGAACTCAGGGGCACTCGGCCACTGAACCACATCCCCATCCCTATTTTGTATTTTATTTAGAGACAGGGTCTCACTGAGTTGCTTAAGGCCTTGCTAAGTTGCTGAGGCTGACTTTGAACCTGTGATCCTCCTGCCTCAGCCTCCCAAGTGCTGGGATTACAGGCGTGTGTCACCGCGCGCGGCCTAATTAAACTTTTAAAACTCTAATTTCTGCTTTCAAACTCTACAGTGACATATCTATTTATATGTTGATGTTTTCTTTAAGTTATTATGAAAATTTTCAAGAACTTTTATTAAATTTCTAAAGTTATTTCATAACTTTTATAATCCCAAATATCTAAAGAAAGAAACATGTATGTTTGCTATTCTTATATACAGAAGGGATTAATATATCTACAAATGCCCTTCTTTCATGTATTTCCCTTTATCATCAAAGGAAAGAAAACTGCTCTCTATATAAAGACATCACTCTAATCAAATATTTATTTAACTATGAAAGAAAAGTAATGGTTTAAATTTTGAAAAATACTATAGAAATAACCTGAAAATGCAAGTAATAAAGAATAAATTTAACAACTGGAACAAACTGACTTAACTTGATTTATAATAAAGAATAAATTTAACAACTGGAACAAACTGACTTGACTTAACATAATAATACATAGAATTATCCCTGTTGCTGCAAATGACAGATTTTGTTCTTCTTAATATTCCATTTTGTGCGTGTGTGTATGTATACACATGCCACATTTGATTTATCATTACATCTATTGTGAAACACCTAGGTTGATTCCTTTTCTTGTACATAGTGTTACACGGGGAAGTTGTCACTGATTTGCTGATTTCTTGATAACATGGAAGTAGCGGGTGGAGTAGTGTTTATCAGAGAATAGGAAGGGTGTGATAAAAGGGAAGATGGAGAAAGTATGCTTAATGAGCCGAGGGAGCATTTGGATAGGAGTTATAACTTCTGATGTTCTTTAGTTCAATAGGAAAATTATAGTTGACAATAATTAATCATATATTCAAAATAGTTAGTCAAGAGCATCTTAAACTTTCCAAACACAATGAAATAATACATGTCATAATGTAATACATGAAATAATACATGAGGAGATGGAGACACCAATTACTCTGATCTGATCATTAAATACTGTATGAATATATGGAAATTCACAATATTTCCCACAAATAGGTACAGTTTTATGTGTCAGCTAAAAATTTAAAAGTGTAATAATGAGAAAGAAAACCTATGATACTACTTTTTTAATAATCAGCTTTTCAAATTGCATAAGCGTTTACAAAATCCTGTGTTGATGGGATTGAGACCCGTTGGAAACCATTAGGGACAGCAACAATATGAACTGCTATAAGCATTTTGAAAACAAATTTGAATAAGCTAATGAAATTAAACATTTCCATGCCCTTATCACTCTTCAGTCACATTCCCAGGAATATATCTCTAAGAAATTTCTTTATGTCTGAGAAGTATACATAGATAAACAGGTTAGGACTTGTCATAAAGACTGGACAGCAACTGCTATCTCTCCATTTTCTGCAAACAGATAAATATAATGTGGTCATGCATTGCTCAATATTATGATCCAGTCAGGAACAAACTGGACAGAAATTAAACACAATATTAAATTAAAAAAATAAAATTAAATCAATACAATTTAGCATTGATGGAAATTAAATATACAAACAGAAATAAACAAAGTTACATAACATAAAATGATACCTATGGATTCATGTATGGCATGTGTCAAGGTATGTTAAGTTACATAGAGGTAAATGGGAGAGAGGATTTTCCATAGAGAGGAAATCATAAAATGAATTATGATTTGGGCCTTGAAAAACCCTAATATAATAACATCAGAACTCTCAGTGAAAGGTGTTCCTTTCTTCATCATATTGTAGAGCTTTGAGTCACAAGATAAAGAGAAGCTTGGGGCCACTGAGAAAGTGAAGGGTGGTGCTTGCCCTAACATCTCAGTACTGTTCAACAGACCATTTGATTTCAAGTTCTGTGCAATTTCTGTCTCTCCACTATTCACTACAAAGCTTGTGTTTCATGAAATCCTCAGAATAGCACCAGGCTGCCACAGCCTTATATAATTCTAAAACACATTTGATGCACGGGCTTTCGTTTACAGAAAGACCTTTTGGTTTTCCCATTTTACATTATCCTGTGCCTTGACTTATTACCTACTTGAGTGAAAGTCCTATGAAGAGTATTAAAAATTATGGATCAGAAGTTAAGATATGGCCACATAGAGACTTGACCAGCCTCTTTAAATGTCTTTCTGTAAAAAGGGAATCATGTTCCATAACTTGACTTTTACTAAAGTAATTGACTTTAAACTTCATCTTAAAAATGGAACATTTGTAGCTGCTTGGGGATATTCTAGTCACTTACCTGCATAGATAGAACACTGCGCATTTGGTGAAAACTACTTTATTATAATATCATGTGAGTATTAAACTTAACTTTTAAAATCATTATTCAGGATCTGAAATACATATATGTTAGAAAATTTGCACTTGATTAATTCTGCTCATTTTAACGATTAATCAAAATTTCTTACCAATTCTGAATGTTCTCACATAGAAATATGACCTGCTTTTCAATTGATTCAATGTTCTTTGATGTGTTTCAAGTGTTTTTGCTGTTATTAATAATTTGGTAAAGTATACATCAAGATAATATTTATATCTACTATGTAATTTTCAGAATTGAGGTATGTTCTATGGCTCTATGTAAATGAGCAACATTTGTGTGCTGTATTTCGGGAGTTTCACCTAGCATGGCTTTGCTTTACCCTGGTTTTTCTGTCATTCTTAAGTTTTATAGCTAGTATGGTACAGTGGGGGGAATCTGGCTTTGCACCATGATGAATGGTGTAAACAACTACCATCTAAAAATACTAACAAACTCCTTCAGTTCAGAAAACCATGAACATTTATATAATTGAGAATTATAATTTACAAAAGTGTTCACGCAAAGATTTAGAAAAATATAGAATAATAGAGACCACCTTATATAGACAAATTTTTTATATAAAAAATGGTTTATGATGAATGCACAGTACAATAGAATTATTATTAAGTTGCTATTCCATGGCTAAAATTATGACTTTGTGTTTGGAATCAGAAGTGAAAAATGTACTAGATTTTAATAAAAATATCATTATTGAGCAATGTATGAGAATATCTGTTCTCTACTAGAACATACTGAGTCAACTTGCTTTTCCTTAATATAATTGATTAATAACTTGTATTTAGAATTTTTCTTAATAACTTTAGCTGTCTCCTTTGAAAAATAAAATGATTAGAGCACACACAAATTGAATGGGCATAACAAATGGAAAATTACAAGATTTGAATGTTATTTATGTTACACAGATAAGGAATTCAATTGCATTGAGACTTTCAGCTTATGTAATTCTATAATTCTATTTAACAAGGCAATAATGCATAGTTATTGTGTATTAATGAAGACACAAAATTAATGTGCATCCATATGCAATATTCAACAGATAATATATTCCAATAAATGAATTCTGAAACACAAAGAATTTTATTGCAAAAGCAGTGTGTTTGCATTAAATTTAGTGAGCTCAGTTGTCTGGAGTACCACCAACTGTATCTTTGGGTTACACATATTCCTGGAGCTACTGCCCTGTGTTCTACCATCTTCACAAAGACACCAGTCTAGAGTTGACCTCAAATTTGTTTTAGCCATCTGGGCATAGTGGCGCACACCTGTAATCCCAATAGCTCAGGAGTCTGAGGCAGGAGGATCATAAGTTAAAAACCAGCCTCAGCAAAGGCAAGGCCCTAGGCAACTTAGTGAGAACTTGTCTCTAAATAAAATACAAAATAGAGCTGGGGATGTGGCTCAGTGGTTAAGTGCCCATGGGTTTAATCCCCAGTACCAAAAAAAAAAATAAATAAAATTGTTTTAGCCATTCCTACCTGGCATCTGCTACCATGACTCAGCCAAAACTCTTGCAAATATCATTGATTTCTATGATACCAAATCCAAGGTAAACTGGATGTATATCATTTTACTATACTTTATTAGATTTGTTACAGCATTTATCCAAGTGTATTCTTTTCTTTCTCCATCTCTTCATCTTCAATCTCTCCTTCTCTTCCTCTCTTTCTTTTTTTTTTCAGTTGTTCTAAGATACTTCTTTCTTAGTGTCCGTTGCCATCTCAACCCCTTTAATCCTTGTCTAGTTTTGGAGTCATTTGGAACTCAAGCTAGAGCATTTTGTGTTCCCAATTTCTCCATCAGTAGTGTTTGCAGTTAAATTGCAGTGTGTGACACTAAGTACTACAGGTGTCTGTGACATATCCTTTTAAAATGGGCACTCATTTTAATCTGGGTTTTAAAGAGTATCCCTTTGGAAAAAGCGTAATGACTATTCCATTTCTTTATCCCTGTCGCATTTCCTATTGCCTGTTGACATTCCTTTAACAACTTTACAAACCTCTTTCCAAAACTGAATTCTGCACTTCCTCTTATCGTATACACACATTTTTCTCATTTTTCTTTACAGGCATTAACATACAGTAGGTTTACCTGGTCATAAAGACTAAATTATCCATTCTATTTTATTTTAAGAATGTAGTTTGATATTTTTACCTTCATAATAATTACATCATTTGTAATTATACACACACTTACAAATGCATACGCACATGTACATACTCTTCAAATGAGCTATAACATTTTTTTGTGTGTGATACTAGGGATTGAACCCAAGCACACTTAATCACTGAGGCACACCTTTAGCCCTTTTTTGTATCTTATTTAGAGACAAGTTCTCCCTGGGTTGCTTAGGGCCTCACTTAGATGCTGAAGCTGGCTTTGAACTTGTGATCCTCCTGCCTCAGCCTCCAGAGTCTCCAGGATTACAGGCATGTGCCATGGTGCCTGGGCAGCAGGTAGCATCTTATTTAACGAAACAATAGTCCTGCTTTTTAAAAGCTCTTTAACATTTGTGCTCATGGATTTTCAATTTTGTGTTCTAGACTTATTACAGGTTTAATTTTAACTGGGGAAAGATAGAGAGCACTTGTCCTAATATGTATAATTTTTACTTGAATATCAAAAATTCTTATTTTTGCTTTGTTCATATAATTTATCTACTTAATCTTCATTATTCTCCTGATGCATAGCACATTTCTTTTCCCTGCTTCTTGGATGAACACAAGCCCGAATCTCCAAGATTCAATTTAGAAGCTCAAAATACCTACAAATAGCATGAAGAATTTTCTACCATTGCATTAGGATTAGCTCTTCATGACTGCACCACAGGAAAATGCCTGTGGTTTAAGGGCTTATTACAGCTTTCTTTTTGGTCAGACGATATATAATAGCACTGCTCTTCTTGGATATGACTTCAGTCACAGGATCATAAAAAAATTATTGAAACTTGGGGCTCGGGCTGCAGCTCAGTGGCAGAGTAGTTGCCTCGTTTGTATGAGGCACTAGTTCTATCCTTATCACTGCAAAATATAAAAATAAAAAAATATATAAATAAATAAATAATTTTAAAAAATCCACATAATTTAAAAAATTATTGAAACTTTGTATCCTGTTACTAGTTAGGTATATATAAATTGCAGTGTTTCAAATTCTCTGAAAAATATTCTCTTGAAATTCTTAAAATTTATTAAAACTGTATGTAAGGTCCAAAATATCTTTTGTAGATATACAGTCTTACATTTTTTCATGGACCTATGGAGAGGCTTTGGTTCCTATTGATACTTAAATTTCCATCTTCTACCCAATGCACAGTGACCATAGAGACAGATTTCATTTACTTCCCTGATGAAGCTGGTTCTCAAGTGTCTCCCAACTATGACGTTGGTGTGCTTGCTCTCTCTCTCTCTCTCTCTCTCTCTCTCTCTCTCTCTCTCTGTCCCTCTCCCTCTCTGTCTTTGACCAAGCTAAACAAATAAACAAAATGATTGCAGTTAGGTAAAAAAGTATCCCAGTTTATCATTTCCTTTTAAGAAAAGATGTAAAACAATTTTTCCTAGACATGTAGGTTTGTTACGTAGTTTCTAAGATCCAATGCCTCTGGTAATTCTACATGGTTAGAGGATCTGAAATAGTATGAATTACATTATATAGTATAAGTTACAAAATGGTACATATATGATCCAGGCTAATTTTTCAGTGCTGGCAATTGGACATGAAGCAATATCCGGATCACAGCAGCATATTTCTTTGTGAAACCTTCTTTTCAAAGACCTTTCTTGCACATTGCATGAGCACTAATTAAAAGAAATGCTCAGGGGATTTTTTATGGATGTCTCCTGTGAAAAAGCATCACTGTATCATCTACTTTCCTGTATTTGTAATTTATTACTTAACTCCGTCCTCAACAATCATAAATCTCATCAAAACAATCAATCTTGATTCCGTTAATTCACTTTTCTGTACTGCCTCATGTCCTTGCCCCTTTTCTTACAGCTTAGATTCATGGTCAAAGACACACACTCAGTTCTGGTGCTACCTTCCCCTGGAACAGCAAAATCACACTGCATTGAATCGCCCTCTCTACCTGCTCTGTATCTGCATCCATGAAGCTTAACATGCTTGGAGAAAATTGCACCATCACATTAGCTGTTTTGATTTTAAATTTATGTCATGAACTTCTGGAGGAAATAGTACAGTTCCGCAATCTTGTTACCCCCCTTTAGCACATTGAATCCTGCAGTCTATTATTAGCCATCCTCTTCTCTCTGCAGCCTTCACACATTCCATTCTTAACTTGAAACCTGTGAACTTTGATCTTCCACCAGTGGAAGCAGGTAGAGGCGAACTTTCAGACTCTTACCCATATATAGTCTCTGCACCATATCCTCTAACTTCTTGAAACTGCATAGCAGAAAGAAAACAGAATGATAGTAGCCCTCAAATTCTCCACCAATGGAAATTGGAGTGTCCAAAGATTTGGATGGAGAGAATTTTCTATATGTTTATTTTTGCTGACCACTGACTGAAATTTTGTATTTCTTTTACAATGTGAATGTAGGCATAAGTAGAATTCCAATATCTGTAACTGATATCAATAGAAGGCATAGACTTTTTCATATTATATTATAGTTGCTTTGGTATCTTGATGTCACATTAATCATGACTTTGAATACAATGACAAATCTAGTACTTGAGCTTACTTCAACTGTTTATAAATATTTATTTTCATATTAAAACTCATTTTAATGATATATTCATAAATGCATTTATTTATAATTGATTTTATTTAGAATGTTTCAGTGTTATTTTGAGAAAGGGTCTGTGGGTTTCGTACCTTCTAAAAAGACCAGGACATAGAAAGATTAAGAACGCCAATCCCTTTATATGTACCATAGACCTCACTTTACCTGCTCAAGCACATTCATTGAATCAATTCCTCCTGCTTTCCAGGTGTATTTATCAGAGAATTAGACTAATAGAATTAGGACCAAAAGGGACAGAAAGGGATGTTTCAATGAATTGGCTGATACACTTACAAGGACAGGAAAGTCTGACTTCTGCAGAGCCGGCTAGCAATGGCTAGAGATCAGGGAAGAGCTGTGGCAGTCTTGTCTGAAGGCAGGTCTGGATGCAGAATTCTTTTCTCTTGGGGGACCTCTATCTTTTATCTTCCAAAGTCTTCAACTGATTAGATGATACTCCCCATCATTGTAGAGCATAATCCACTTTAAAGTTTACTGATTTTAATATTGGTCATGCATAAGAAGTTCCTTCACAGAAGCATCTAGTCTAGACTGATGTTCTTCCAAGAAAGTGGGGACTACAGATGGACCAGGTTGACACACAAAATTAAATGTCACATCAAGTCATTGTCCTCAGCATAAAATATATTGAAATTTCTCTGCTTCTGGAACAAGCCAGCCATACCTTCAATGTTAGGGCATTTGTACTTCTGGTCACACTGTCTGGAAACTCCATCCACAGACATTCTCCAGACAGATGGTTGCTTCCAAGCTTTAGTTCAAATGGACTGTTTGTCAAAGTAAGGCCAACCACAACCCCACTTTTAATACTGTAATTCACAATTACAAACTCCATGTGTAATGTAGTCTTGATGTGGTTTGCATTTGCCAAAGGACTAACTGGAATATGTCTGGACTTGTCTTTGTCCTTCTTTCTTTCTTTCCTTCTTTTTTTCTTTCTTCCTTCTTTGTTTTTTTGTCTTAAAGTATCTGTTGAGTGACTACAAACTCTAGCCCTGACCTAGGGATTTGATCCTGCATGTTTATAGTGTGCCTTTCTCAGGATACTTCTTTATTCTGAAGGACAGCCTAATGTCTAAGTTTCCAACCTGTGACTGCTTTCTTGTTCTGTTTTGTCCTACCAAGACATCCGCTGTCTAGGAGAGTCCTGATTGGAAACAAGTAAGGTTCAGGTGTGCCAGTCAGGCAAAACACAGAGGAGACAACAAAACTCGTGAAATTGTCAACATCTGTTTGTTTTCTCAAATAACCTCATTATTACCATAAATATTAATATGTACTAATTGTACAGGTTGATTGGATTTCATTGTGATATGTCCATACACATAGACATCATGAATGAAACCAAGTCCAGCCACCCTTTTTCCACTCTTGACCTTCTTCTTCACCCAGTATCCTTCCCAGTCCCTAAAATTCCCTTTCTGTCTGCCTTTGCCTTTGTCTTCCTTGTCTCTAGAAGCCACTAGTCTTCACTATTCTCTACCTTCCAAGGTTGACTTATTTGGTTTCCTTAAGTTAGGGAGAACATGTAGTATCTACCTTTCATTTAATATAATGTTTTCCAGTTGCATTCACGTTGCTGCAAAAGAGAGAGTGCTGTTGTTTTTAGGTTGAGTATTATCATATTGTGTAAATATTCAACATTTTCTTTATCCACTCATCTCCTAGGGGGCATCACAGTTGATTCCATATTTGTCTATTGTGATTGTGCCACAATAAATGTAAAGGTGCAAGTACTTTTGGATTTATTTCAACTCTTTTGGGTATGTACCCAGTTGTGGTACTGAAAAGTTTATCTAATTTTAAATTTTTATTTTAGGACTCTCCACATTGTTTTTATTACCACCAGCAATGTATAAGAATTGCCTTTTCTCTGCATCACTCCCAATATTCATTAATTTTTTATGACAACCATTATTACTGGATGAGATGATATCTCATTGTGGGATTTTGCATTTCTGTGATGATTAGTGAAATCAAGCATTTTTCATCTATGTCTTAGACTTTTGTATGCCTCCTTGTGGGAAGTACCGGTCTGGTTCCTTAGCCCAATTTTTAACTGATTTGTACATTTTTTATTGTGCATCAATTTGTGTTCCTTATACATTCTGAATGTCAAACCCTTGTTAGACTGTCTGCAAATATCTTCTCATTGGTGGAGGTTGTTTCCTTGCTGTGCAGAAACTTTATTGTTTGAAGCAATTCCACTTGTCTATTTTCACTTTTATTGCTTGTGTTTTTGAGATCCTATCTATAAGAAATTGTTGCCTATGCCAATGTCTCAAAGTATTTCACCTATTTTTTTTTGGTACTAATCGCATAGTTTCAGATTTATGATTTAAAGCATTGATCCATTTGGGGTTGGCTTTTGTGTACAATGATAGAAAGGAACTTAAGTACAGCATAAAAATTGCATACCTGGGTACAAACAACAGATACTTGCTAGCAAGTATTAATAAAACAATCCCATTTATAACAATAGTTATAAAAATAATACATATGAGTCACTTTAACCAAGGAAGTATAATGAAAACTATAAATCACTGATAAGAGACATTGTAAAAGACAAAAAATTGAAAGATATTATATATTCATGAATCAGAAGAATCAGTGTAGTTAAAATGATCATACCACCCAAAGCAATCTATATCTTCACTGCAACTCTCATAACAATTCCAAGCAATTTTTCACAGAAGTATAAAAACAATCCTAAACTGCAGGTGGAACCACAAAAGACCAAAAATGGCCAAAGCAACCTTCATCAAAAAAACTAGAGAGAACAGTATGGAGATTTCTAAAAACCAGAAAACTAAAATTCGAACTATCATATGATCCAGCTGTGCCACACCTGGTTATATAACTGAAAGATATGAAGTCAGCATAGAAAAATGACAACTGCATTCCAATCTTTATTACAGCACTTTTCACAATTGTTAGAGTATGTAATCAACCAGGGTTCTAGGTGCCCACTAACAGAGGAATGAATAAAGAAAGTGGAATACACAAACACACATGCACACACGCACACCTGCACACTGAAATATTATTCAGACATAAAGAAGAATAAAATTATGTCATGTGAATTAATCATGTCATGTGAAGGAAAATGAATGGAAATGGAGGTCATTTTAAAGAAAATTAGCTAGTCCTAGAAATATATTTTATATTTTCTCTCATATGTAGGGAAAAACACCCAAAGATGACCTGAAAGCAAAAGAGAAATTATTAGAGTAAAAACAGAATGTAAGTGGGAGAAAAGAAAGTCTAGATAAGGTAGAAGGGAGCAGAGATACACATATGAAAATGTATATACATGTATGAAAATGCCCCAGATCAATTAGCCACTTAGCCCAGAAATACCATAAGCCACCACTTTTATCATGAATGAGGTCATAATAAGATGTTGTACCCCAACACCACACTAATAGAAATTTAATTTTACTTTTGAATTTAATTACTTAGTAATATTACTCAAAGAAGACTGTGACATCCAAAACCCTGACCTCAAAGCATACTACAAAACTATAATTACTAAAATAGCATGGTACTGGTATAAAAACAGACATACAGATGAACAGAACAGAAGAACCCAGAAACTGATCCACCCTCATACAGCCAAATTATTTTTTGACAGAAACACCAAGATATACAGTGGAGCAAAGATACTGTCTTCAATAAATTATGCTGACATAATTGGATGGGAATATGCAAAATATATTTCTTAAGGCTCCACATAGAATAGGATAACATGCTTCACAGGACCAAAGGGAAGAGAACAGTTTTCCAAGATGTCCTCACTCAACCAGTCAATGGCAAGCAAGAGAGAGACAAAGTAGGAGAGAGAGAGAGGAGGGAGGGAGGAAGGGAGGGAAGGAGAGAGAAAGAGAGAGAAACTAACTTGTGGCCAAGAACCTTACTGACCTTACACAAGCAGGTTTCTCATGGGGAGCTCCAAGTGGTGGATTTATAGAAAATATGAGTTCTATGCAGGAATGCTATGACATAGAGCAACCACTACAGCATTTTTGCACAGTCCATTCTGAGTGTTGTGGCCATTGCAATAAGTTAAGTAGGTTATACATGGCTGTCCTACAGGGAGGTGGTCACCAAGAGTCAATTGTGTAAGGTCCCCACCAAGGTGTATCAAGGGTAATTAACATTGCTTCTACAGGCAAGTGAAACCTGTATTCACAATGGATGTCAAGGCACCGTACAATCATACATGCTTCACTGTGGTACTCATCACCTTCTGGTACAGTAAACATCATACTATTTAATTTGTCAATGGTGTAATGTGTGTGTTCCCCTGACAACATGCAAGCTCCACAAGGGTAAAAAGAATGTACTTGTACTCGTTTTTCTGAATTGTTTTTTTACTGAAATATTTCAAGCAATTGGAAGAGACCCTGGAACACAGTAATCAACAAATATTTGGTGAATTAAATAGGCTCATGTTGTTCGTTGCTTCTTCCTATTCAATTGTTTAGAACAAACCCCCCCGTTTTAGTTAACTAAGGAAGAGTTAGTATTTCTTGAGACACAGAAAATGAATGGAAAGTTATAGATGGTTTTAGCTTTGAAGCCTTATGACTTTGTGTCATTATTGTACGGTGGTGACTGTTACAGCCTCTCTATTCAAATTTTGCATTTTGCTATCTGAAAATCTGATGGATACCACAATAAAAATAGACTTAATAGGATACAATATGTAGCACTGTTTTTACAGGTTTTTTTGCCTTTTTTTCCCCTTTCATTCTACTGCTTCAGAAATGCTTTTCCAATTTTTCTTTAATTTTTTTTATAATCTCTCCTGCTTTTCTTTTGCTCTCTTCTTTCCTGTTCTTTCAACTACTCATGATGTCTGCATTTCCTTTTCTAGATGGAAACTGTTGTATTGATTGGCTCATCCATCCTAATTATAAAAAAAGATATAAGACAATTGTGGCAATAAATAACTTTGGTTGAAATGATGGGGCAGGGAAATACTAACTTTAACCATCGTATGATTTGGCTCTACTTCCGTTTCTCATGCATCAAATTATGAAACTAAGAGTATTTTAGCCAGGTGTGATAGCATACCCCTATAATCCCAGTAGCTTGGGAGGCTGAGAAAGGAGGATTGTGATTTTAAAGCCAGCCTCAGCAACAGGGAGGCTCTAAACACCTCAGTGAGACCCTGTCTCTAAATAAAATATAAAATAGGGCTGGGGATGTGGCTCAGTGGTTTCGTGCCCCTGAATTCAATCCTGATATGCTCCCACCCAAAAGAGTATTTTAGTGCTCTTATAGAAATTAAACTATTTTGAATATTCATAGTTTATAAACCTTTGCCTTGAAGATGCTAAAAAATCAATAGTAGCCCTCTTTACTTCTTATATTGATAATTTTATATGATTTTAATAAAAGTTCCCTGTACATGGACAATGGGTTTAAGCTAGTATTAGGACCATTAGAACCCAAAAGCAACACTTAGAATATTCATCTTATTTTGTATTTGTTCTTACAGAATGTTTATTACATTACAGAGTCAAGGTCATTGGGTAGGTTATCTGAATGATAAGTTGGAAGTTTATATTGATCCTGAAATATATTTCTATTTTAATTTTTTTTTCATATTTTGTTTTAATTTTTCTCAACAATTTAATTTTTCCATAAGTAAAATGTACATTCATTATATACTATGATCTTTTCTTTGTCCAAGTTTTTATATTTCTTCACATTCATTTTACTCATCGTGTCAACTGAGTATTTCAATGTTATTCTATTTGACCTTAAAAGTTAAAAAAGTTTCTTCAGTTTTCCATTGCCTATCATTATCTTTTTATTTAGAAAGTGCTTTGTGAAAAAGGGCAACATGTTCTCTGAGACATTAAATTGACTTTTGAAGGAGTTTGATAGCATCCTTTATTTGGGTTTATTGAGAGTTCATCAAAGACAGCACATCTGATGGGGAATTATCTCACTGCCAAGATCAGAGTCAACACTCAACTTCAATTGCTGCATTTCATCTTTCAATTTAAAGGGAATTAAATATCATCTAAAAATACTCACGCGCTTGGAAAGGCTTCTGGACCACTACGCTTTTTCATATACTCATGGCAGCTAGCCTGTTATCAGATGCCTTCACATTCTGCCCCTCTGCTGTCCGCCAGGAAGGAATGTTCAAACCATGCTGGCACCTGCCTTCTAGTCGCAGTCATCAGGGAATTAACATCTGCATGGAGAAGATTACACTCATGCATCATATTGAGGTTTTTCACACACCTCTCTTATTTCTTCAAAAAATACTTCCCTTGTGACATGTTCTGTGACAGTTACCAATTCTGTAGGCAGCACACAACCTTGAAAAGTAATTGATGAAATTATCTTCTCACCATTATACTTGGCTTGTTTATTATTTTTAGAATAAGAAACTGCCACCTAATTCTTTTTTTATAAACTCCAAAATACTGAAATTTGAGAAATGCATTACTTTTGCAGATTTGCAATGTGTTTGTTTAAGTCACAAACTAAGATATTATTTCAGAAACACGTGTGGCATTTATGCTGGAGTTCTATTATTGCAACATATGGCTTCATGTGTGCTTTAGTAATTGTTAAGTTGCTCTGTGATTCCTTGGCTGTTTGTTTTAGGTATGCTTACTTTCACTTGTGAGTGTGAATGTGTGAAAATATCTTTACGTCAAGTTAATTTACTCTGTATTGTGCAGAAACTGTGTGTCTTGAAAGCGTTTGCCATCATGGTGAAAAATAAACACACTCCACCCAGAAAAATATTGATGCTCTTATTTTTATGGATAAAATACCTTTAGTTAAGGATTAAAAACTCAAAATCCATGATGACTGTAAGTGGGTCAGTAACCAGGACACCTTTGAAATTTTCTGTCAAGAAAATGCAACTATTTGTCTAACCTAAATACATTGTTTATTTTGAATAGCAAATAAAAATGATTTAGAAATATCTGCTGACATTTGTTAGCTATCATTTGATAATTATTAAGGGTCAGGCAATATGTCGTTCTTTGTAAACGTTATCTCATGCAATTCTTCATCAACCATAGAAGAAGAGTCTTTTAATTACTTCTTTTTTATGGTGGAATTAATTGAAGTTCAGAGATGTTAAATACATTGCCCAAAACCAAAAACAAATTAAGAGATAAAGTCTGCATTCAATGACGGGAAATTTCCTGAAATTCCAGCACCTATTAGAATTGTCACATTTCTTTAAGTCTTTCATTTTCAAGCAATAATAATAACCATGAAATGCACCTAAAGTAATTTCCCACATAGATAAAAATGTTGCAAATTCTTAATCTTCTTTTCTTTTCTCAGTGGAATCTTTTTAAGTCTCTTATAATCCTAGTATATGGATTTGCTGGGGATTTTTTAACTTGTTCTATTCATCATGTTTTTGTTAATCTAATTAAAATATACTATACTATAAATGAGGGTCAGAATCAATACCAATAGAAAAATTATTTATTTTTAGAATGATTTTATACAGAATTTAATTGTAGGTTTATAATCATACAGAATAATAATTTAATAATAAATCACCACTATCAACATTTAAATAAAATTAACTTACATAACACACATTATCAATCTGTATGCCACAGAAAAAGGCTCCTAGACTATTAAAATAAGTTCCTGGCATATTTGGTATTTCTGTGTTCTTTTCGTGAAAAGACAAGAGAAGGAAACAAAATTTTAAACAACATTTTGATTGTCAGAGTAAAGATTACATTACTGTCTCCTGATGTAGATTCTTAATATAATCATGTGTGAAATTATTCAGACCCAGTTATTTTTACCCCATAATCTGACAATCCATTAAACCTGCTGTGTAAATGTGATGCTACTTTACTTATTTAATTGTTACACACTGAATTCTTATGTCTTCTTTCTTGTGGAAGGGCACAATGCAATATTCATCAGGTGAAATTAAAGACAATTGATTAAAACAATTAGTTATATTAGTCTGCTTGGGTGGCCATAGCAAAATTTAACAAAACTGTTTTTCCCAACACATACAAATTTTCAGAAATGGTTTTAGGGAATTTTTTGGCCACACTTTGAGTACTGCTTCATTGAAAGTCAGAGATCTTTATTAGAACAAGGATTAAGGCATACATTATTCACCTTCATTAAGACCACTGATATATTAAAATGGTTTGACTGGTAAGAATTCTTTTTTTTTTAATTTGGTGACAATATTATATTGCAAACCAATACAATTTCAAGGTAATGCAAAAATCAATATGTTTTCCAATTTTTATTCTTTATATTCTGGAAGGATATAAATCACAATGTGATTTTCAAGAGAAAAAAGTTTGAAATGGCATTTGAACTCTGAGACAGACAACGATGATTTAGGTTTTTTTATTAGATACTCTTTTTTTATTTTTATGTGGTACTGAGGATCAAACCCAGGACCTTACAGATGCCAGGTGAGTACTCTACCACTGAGCCACGACCCCAGTCCCTGATTTAGGCTTTCAAAGGTGCCAGTTCTAAGATTTTGGCTTTTTCTACTATTCAGAATGACACTGACGTTCATCAAATATTCTATAAAGTAGATACACAGCTTTAAGCACAAAAGTTCCTCTAGAAGTGTTAAAAAAAAAAATGCTGCCCTTGCAACTCAGAACCACTGATCACAGAGCAGGTCCCAAATTTGCAAATGTTTAAATTTGTTTTCGACTTTACAATGATGCAAAAGGAGTACACTTTCAGTAGAAATCACACTTGGAATTTTGAACTTTGATCTTTTTCCAGTTTGTGTGTATGCTATGCCAATTAAGGCTCTAGGCCTTGAAGATTCAGCAAGAGACAAGGTTTATTGATCCAAGGTTGCTTGCATTCTAGTACAAGAGAAAAAAAGTAAACAAATAATTGAGTTCCATAATAGAGTGTGGCAAGATGAACTCTTAACTAAGCAGGAGAATGACCAAAACTATCATAATGTCAACAGGGATGGGGATTACAGAATAAACCATAGTTCAAAGTTAGGTGAATAAATGTACATACCCAGCTGTGCTTGACACACACTTGCATATAACTCCAAATAGATGAAAATGGCCAGATCAATGAAGGGAAAAGGTGAGAAAAAGCTGGTAGAGAAGACTACAATGAGCCCATACTCAGTACTAACTATTGACTAAGGCCATCTTACACGGTGAAAGTAAACATGCAGAATGTTTTTTCAAAGAAGTATTGAGAAATAGATTCTGCAATTCTGTAACTTGGAGAATTTTGTAATAGTTCAAGTGTCAGAAAACCAGAACTTATACTAATGTAATTACCTAATGTAATTACCTCTACATCAAGAAGCAGAGGACAGTGTCAAATAATAATTTGAGACGCGTAATAAGCAGGTCTGATGAGATGGGGGAGTGAAGATCAATCAAGGACAAGAACAGGCTTCTAGAATTGACTTTCTTTAAATCCCACATAGGTTCCAGCTGGTGCTCCTAGGTGAACGTTTTAGTTGTTGGGTATTTGTATGTTGGGAGTCAGGGGTTGGTCATCTGCGGGCAAGCATTCAGCCCAGAGCATGCGGAATAGTGTGATATCGAACTCATGCTCTGTGTAAAGAAAAAGTCTGGTTGGCAGGATATGTGCCTATGGATGTAGAATTTAAAGGTGAGGTATGGATATGATTTGAGGAAATTATAATATTTAAGTAGAAGAGATTCTCTAAGGGGCAAATGCTGTATCACAACAGAACTGATGAATGTTACCCACTGTGTAGCACACTTCCAGAATGAGAGGAAGAGGGGCACAGTGGTACACACCTGGTATCCCAGAGACTCAGGAGGCCCAGGCAGGAGTACCACAAGTTGCAGGGTGACCTCAACAATTTAGTGAGGCCCTGAGCAATTTTGTGAGTTCATGTCTCAAGAGCAGAAACAGAATGGGCTGGGGATGTGGCCCAGTGATAAACTATCCCTGGGTTCAATCCTCAATTACAGAGAGAGCATATTACAGGGAGGGTAATCCAACGTCCATTCCCAGAGCACATTTCTCTTGCCAACAACCTCACTCTTAAGACTAGAGAAGCCAAATAACTTACTGTCTCTGTTGCTGCTAGAAATGACACCTGAAACAATGTCATGAAAGAAATAAATAACAGAGCCTTCCTGGGAAGCTTCAAGGAAATTTTTATTTTTGTGACCCAAGGGAGTGATTTTGCTAATGCCTTCACCGAATTTCTCTTTTTTTCCTTTAATGACTATAAACAGGATGACTGAAATTGCCTAGTAGATCTTTGGAAATGGCCACTAAAATCTTAAGGAATGTTGCCCTTGCAGCTGAGAGTCACTGATCCAAGAGTAGGAGTCACAGACTTCCAGACGCCTATTTTGATACCTTGAGATAATAAGAAGGGATCCAACTTGAAATTGAATTTGAATTTCTTTTTTTATTTTGCAACAGTGTAAATGTGGTACATATTCAGTAGACAGCACACTTGGAATTTTGGATTTTCATTTTTTCCCAGGCTATGGATATTCAGTGCAATTCTTTCTTGAGGTGCTGGTAAGGGACTGTGAGTGGCAGCCATAGAATTAGGAGGGGAAACAATAGAGCTCTTGGGGGGAACTGTATTGCCAGTGATTGTAGGATACAGGTAGCTGGCAAATTACAAGTGCTCCAACACTGGAATGTAAAATAGATGAATTTGTCCCGCTGTAGGCTCACTTAAATGTTCT
Source organism: Glaucomys volans (assembly GCA_020662805.1). Taxonomy (NCBI): domain Eukaryota; kingdom Metazoa; phylum Chordata; class Mammalia; order Rodentia; family Sciuridae; genus Glaucomys; species Glaucomys volans. Next base: position 70,244 of record JAJEJO010002990.1, read on the forward strand.
AAACATGTTTAAGGTAGACCAAGTTAAATGATGATGTTAGTCAATAAGGTAACCTATATTAAATACATTTTCAACTTAAGATATTATCCATTTATATTACCAGGATGTAACCCCATGATGATTTGGGGGATATCTGTGTGATCCTTCTCTTTAAGCTGCTAAAAATGAAGCCCTGAACTTCTTGAAGATGAACCCATGCTATCTGTCACCAAGAGCAAGCAGAAGGTAAGACAAAGAAAGACAAGAGTTAAAAGAAAAACAGAGTTAAAATGTTAGTATCCACTGCTTGTTTTACAACAAGAAATTAAAGAAAAGCATATTCAAAATAGTAATATAAATCAACACTAAACATAATTTAACTTGGAAAAATTTTATTTCAATCTTCTAATTTAGAATACTTCTTCAAAGAGACATATATATGTATATATAGAGACTATGTATATATGTATATATAGAGAGAGAATACGTCTTCAGAGACTATATATATATATATATATATATAAACATATATATATAATAGAAAATTCCTATTGTTAAATAATCCTTTCCAAACACTTAACAGTTAATGTTAAGTCCATTTTAAACAAATCTATTTTGATTAAATCAATGCAATTGATGACCAGAATATTTGTAATATTAAAAGATCTTTAAAAGATCTTTTCTCTCTTTCACTTCCAAACTGGAAATGTGCTTTTAAATCATAAAAGCAATAAGTGATCAATAGAAAAAAATCAGATACTGTAGACAAGTATAAATAAAATACTTAAAAGATATGTGACTAAGGGAATGATTTGTCTCTTAAGAGATTGATGATTTTAAACTTCTTACTTTCAGAAATTAAACATTACTTGCTAATTTAGTTTTAGAAAAATCATATGAACAAAAAAAGTCTTTTGACTTTCAAGGTGATCACTAGATAAACAGCATGCGGAAAATAAAATTATGTTAAAATATAGTAATTAATTTCATTTCAAATACATATTTTTCCTTCTAGAGTACTTAGGTTAATAAGAAAAAAAATACAAGAGTAGGCAAAAATTTAGAATTAATCAAGAAGGGGTATTTAAAAAAAAATCAATCAGTTCAAGTAGAACATCTGGTCACCTTAACATGGAAACCTTCTGTGAAGTTCCTGCTGCCCCATTATTAATGCATTTACTTAAGCTGAAAATCCATTTGTTGTTAAAAGAGTTCCTTCCTCCCAGATGTGTTGCTGAATAGGTGGTGTCTTTTCTGTGTCTACTGCTGTGTTCATAATTAACATGCTGACACATGAAGCTTCGTGGGTCATAGCAGCTTAAAGCAGGCAACATAACACACAATAACACACAATCTTAGATGGAAGCACTTGGGTTCTCTCAAGAAAAATGGATTTCTTATAGTGGTTTAGGAAAGCCTGCATCATTGTCACAAAGACCTCAGAGGCATTTAACAATTTAGGCAAAAAGCAGCAGAAGGGATGCCAAAAGCAAAAGCAGCTCTTGAGTAACAGCTGCCTCACTTCTTCTGGACATTTGTCTGCACTTTGCAGTTAAGTCAGCTTGCAAACAAGTGCCCATTTGGTTTCAGAGCGCCCAAAATAACTAAGTTGCTGATTTAAAACAGAGTATCTCTTTGTGGCTTGTTATCTTTTTCTGGGGTCTAAATGTCACTTAAAATCATTCAAGTAGTTATATTGCAAAGATCAAAACACTATTCTCCAACAGCAAAGTGATTTGGTTTAATTCCAAGCTATCGAAGGACTACACAGTAAAAAAAAAATAAATAAAATATAAAATTTGAAACAAATGAAGAGAAATGCTTTGTCCCTATTTGGATGTGAACTTCAAACACCAATATTCTATGTTTTAGTTTAAAGCCCTTTTGTTGTTTAAGCTTTTGTGGTCGTCTATACATCTTCCACCAACACATAGCTGTTTTGTAAGTGATCCGTGAGAGTCCCTGCGTAGCTGTGTCTGCCTAAAGAACACTCAGGAAGTTGAAAAAGATCATTTTACTGTAATTCTTACATAGAAGTTTTCTAGATTATCCAGGAGACACTGGGTAGTAGTTCTGATTCAAACTGTAAAAGAAGTCTAAAAGTTAACTAACACTTTACACACATTCTCTTGCATATTGCCATAGTGAAGATAAAGTGAGAGAAATGAACAAAGACATTATTTAATCAGCATTTAGTCTGCTTCTCTAAGAGGGTTAATCTTTCTACAACATTATCTAATTATGTGTAGTCTCCATGTAGTTTTATATACATATATACACATATATATATCCACATACATTTATATAAATGTATGCATACACATATACACATACAGTGTAGTTGTTATATATATTGCATATGTTATTTATACTATTTAGGATTTGAAATTAAGAGTAGACATAAGCCAGGGTATTGTGACATAATCCTGAGGACTTCTTCACAAATGAGGCGGAAAACAAGTCCACAACCACCTGTTATGCTGGTAGTAGCAGGAGAACTATTAGTCTTCTTTAGCAATGGAAACAAAGTTGAAAAACATAGAGCATATAGGAGAGTTCATGTCCCAAAGGAAATCCATGAACTAAAGTTCAATTTAATGAGTACTTCCTGTCTTCGAGAAGCTCGCAGATGCTTTTGGATCTGTGGAGAGACAGGGGAAGAAGAAAAGACCTAGGTAAGAAAAAAAGCAAGAGACATTTCATGACTTTTAAAGGAAAAGTGAGGGTTGGCACTAAGAGTTGTAGCTGTAGGACAGATTTCACCAGTTGCCCTATTCATAGAAAGATGGGAAGCACAGCAGGACACTTGAGAGAAACCCCCTGTGAACTACAGGTACTTCAGTTTGCAGAAAGAGTAAGGAAAGGTAAGAAACTGAAATAAAGACTGTACATTTCCGACTACCTGGAGCAGGCACCCACTGTAGTTGGGAAACAGCAGGAGAGTAGGCAGAGACTGTGCTCAAAGCCAGTCTTGGGGCCTACTAATGATGGAGAAAAGTCTCAGAATCCACAGTGACTATTAAGCACTGAGATCTGCAACTGTACGAGAGACAGGAAAGTCAGGAAGGAGAGAGTCTCTCCTGGGAGACAGTTGCCCAGAGCTAGCTGAGGGCTGAAAGCAGGGAAAGCTAATTGAAATATGATTTCCTACAAAGTAGAAACTTCTCGTTCTGAACTCTTCAAAAGTATTCAGCTTGACAGAAGAGAAGGCCCACAATTCTCTCTGTGCCGGTATAACCCAGTTTAACCTCAAACTTGGTCAAAAATGTCTAGAATTCAATTAAATTAAAAAATTACAAAACATAAAAGGAACAAGATTGTAATCACATCTGGAATGAAAACAGTCAATAGAACAAAACAGAGAAGTGGCATGGATTTCAGAATTATGACATATGAACCTATATTACCTAAGAAAAATGCATTCAGGAACCTAGTGGATAAAGGGAAACAACATTCCAACACATGAAGAAAATGGAATTAAATGAAAAGAAATAAAAAAGACAAATGAAAATTCTTGAAAATTGTTATAGAACAAATAATTTATTACTGGTTGACCCCTCAGTAAAGAAAAAAATTGAATGAAGTTGCAAATTCAAATACAACTTGATAACAAATAGGAAAAAGAGAATTAAAAAAGAAGAGAGAGAATCTGAAATCATACAGCCAAACATATGAATCACTATTGTCACCCCTAAAATATAAGGTAATCATTTGACATAAAAAATATTTGAAAGATATTTTTATTTATTGATTGATGAATAATATCCATGAAGTTCAGTGCAAATAAAGTAGAATATGTCCAGAGAAAAGGATACCTATGTACATTATAATCAAACAGCATAAAAATAAATATATTTTAAAGACATCAGACAGGAGAAAAGAATCATTCTACTCTAATGAAAACAATTAGAATAAGAACTGATTTCTCCAATGAAACAACAAAGTGTGCACACAAGACATGGCATATTAAAAGTTATAGAAAAAAATAACAGTCAACCTGGAGTTTATGTGAAAATATCCTTCATAAATAAAGTCAAATAAATATTTTGGGGGGCAATCAAAAGCTGAAAGAATTTTCTTAAACAGACATACAGTATTGGAAAAATTTTAAAAGTGGGTTTTAACGTTTTTAAATAATGGAAAATGTGACTGACAGAAATAGCTTTCTCTAAAAAGAAGAAAATAGTAATCATGATCTAGATTTAAAATAAAAGGTGTTTAAAAATAAATTTTAATGCAATGTGAGATTTATAGTTTATAAGTAGAAATGAAATAAATTACTTCAGTTATAAAAAATATTTTTACCCTGTTGGTTCTCTCGGAAAACAGCACCTGAAAGATAAAGATGTATGTTTTCATATTGGCCAGTAGCCCACAGGAATTCACTGTAGGAATTTTCTTCTGATTGCTTTAAATTTTCCAGTGTAATAGTTAATAGTTAATAATATGATGAGCTGAAACTGGAAACAAGACAGAATGTATTTGAGGAAAAAAAAAAAAAAAGAAATAGTGATCTAGAACTGAAGAATGTTTTATGTTTGCTACATGGTGTTATATTCCCAGAAAAGATTCTCAACTGCCAACAGGAGAGAGTCAGCCCCACCCTAATCCCTTCCCTCCCTATTAACTCACCCTAAACCCTTCCCCTCCCTATAAAGGCTAGCAACAAAGAACTAAGGCACGATTCCCTGGGACACCACTTTTAGGTGTATGGGAGTTCATTGCTGGCCGGCTAAAAATAATAATAAAAAAAAATAACGGCTTCTTTTGGATTTAGGTGACTGACTTGGATGATCTTATTTTCGTCGGGTATAACAATGGTAAGAGCCCACCAGGAGTTAAGAACATGCATTCCCATAGTCCAGAATTTCATGGGCAAGTAGTGAGCAATTCATTTTGCTTTCTCCAGTTTCTTTGAGTTGATGAAGTTGAAAAGGATTTTATTTACCCAGACTGTGAGACTCTCAGCAAGTTAAACAGCAGAGGAGAGGAAAGGAATTGAAAGTAAGAGTGACATGATCAAGGGCTAATTTGGACTGAGAAAAGAGGATTAATTTGGGAGTAAGAAACTGAGTGGGTTTGGGGTTAAGGAAAGGTGGTTAAACCAATAGAATTAAAGGATAATGGTAGTTTTGATTTTTAGAGAAAAATGGAAATCCACAGGGTGTTGGTTATAGACTGGAAGGCCACATAGTAATGAAATAGTGAATATTTTAAATGTAAAGTTTGACACAGTGATTCTGTAATCAATAGAGTGTAGCAATATTGGGGTCTCATTTAATTTGGACCAATGCCTAATATGCCCAGGAATAGATGAGCCCTTCTAGTCATTCCTCCATGACCTAAAGGCAGAACAGCACTCACTGGAATGAAGTTTAGGGCATCTCATCTAGCACTGCAAGATAGGAAATGGCACACCAGTATCCTGTAGTTCATCTGAAGCTTAATATCTTTGCAGTCTAAATTCCAATCTTTAGACCTTCTTAGAAATTTCCAATGCATACTTCCAGTCTGCAATATATAAACATTGCTTGTTTTTTCTGAGAGATTATTCCTCCTATATAAATTCTTTTCTATTATGCCAGCTTAGTAAAAAGAAACTTGCATAAATGTTCAAGGTCAGTGGTAAAGGCAATAATAGTTTGTTATTAAGGATTTCAGGTGACCTGTTAAATGCCATTTTCCTGTATTTCGTAAAATTTGAACTACCCACTTGAACTGCTTCAGATAACTCCATATCTCATTCATGTATCTTTTTTCTTCAAAGTTTCAGACCAATTCAATAAAATGTTAAAGTTTTAAAATACTATGTTGTTTGATGTCCTTCTTACCGCCATCATTATGGTTTGAACTCCTGTTGTGATGAAGTCATGAGGAAGAGCCCTCAGGCATGGAAATGGTGCTCTTAAAGAAGGGCTCCAGGGAACAGGCCAGACCCCTGGCCCTGCTGCTCTCTGCCACGTGAGGGCCCAGCAACTGGACGCCAACTTGGATACAGGGAGAAACTTCACCAGAAATTGAATCTGTCAGCACCAGGATTTGGTACTCTTTAGCCTCCAAAATTGTGAGAAAAGAGAGTTCTCTTACTTGCAAATTGCCCAGTTCTGAGGTTCTGAGGTTCTGAGGTGTGAGTGTGTGTGTGTTTGTGTGCAACAAACACCTCTTGGAAAAGAAATAAATTGAGATTAAAAAAATAAGAGAGCTAAACTATGATATAAACTTTAATATTGACAAATCCATTAACATGCTATATATTTAGATTCATCACCAAAAGTGTAGTCATCCATGAATTGCCATATTAATAGTCTAAATCATGGGTTTCTTAAGCTAGGAGAAATTGGGAAAGGTAGAACACTTAGCTAAAAAGAATCCTGCTTCAGAACAATTTAGGGTAGAGTGAATGAAGAGAAGGAGAATCCATAGTGCTTTCAGGTTTTTCATAGATGAATATCTCATTATCAGAAAATATGTGCCAGTGATGTCAGAGGATCATCAAGGAATATATTTACTCTCCTAGAGGGACAAGTAATGGGGAGGGGAACTTCTCATGAATTTTAATGTCACATTAGATGCCTTGTATGGGTCCTTAAACACCCAAGAAATACTACCCTTTATCACATAGATGTCATAAGATGCTTAACCTTGAACACAGTAGTGTAATTCAGAACCGTGGTGAGCCCTAAACCAGCAAATATTTACTATAATATTATAGGACTTATTTAGAAATAAATATTTTAAAATTATTAGTCAAGAAGGCAACATAAACTGAAAGAAAAATGTAACAGGAAATAATGAGTAAATGAGTAGGAGAACAAAGCAGAGGGAAGGAAGAGTGGGGGAAGGGGCAAGCAAGCAAACTAAAAGTGAAATTTTAGGAGGAAAAACCAACCGAGTAGAAAAAGTTCTTCAAAATTCTAATTCAGAGGCTGGGGATATAGCTCAGCTAGTAGAGTGCTTGCCTTGAAAGCACAAGGCCCTGGGTTCAATCCCCAGCACCACAAAAAAGAAAAGAAAAAAAAAATCTAATTCATCAAGATAATAAAAGAAGGGAAGAATAAAGTGATAAATCAACAAAATTTGAAATGGGAAATTATGTAGCTGCATATGGATACAAAGTGCAAAACATACCGAGCAAAATTGAAAAAGTTGTTAGAGAAGGTCTAACAACTTTTAGACCTATATAACAAAAATATACCCAAATTGGGAAAACTGAGAAAAATTTGCATACCTAAAAAATTAAAATTTGAATTTTTATTAAAAAAAAAAGTATGAAAGATCAAAAATTAGCTTCCATAAAAAGGAACTGGGAAGTTAATATGGTATATGTCAAATGAAAGGACTGAGTCCTTTCTACATTCAAACTAGTTTTAATAGTTTTATATTCTTGATTTATACTGGATTTTAGACTATAACTGCATACTAACACACACATGCACAGAGACTAATTGTAAAAGGTAAAGGGAAGGATGTGTGTTCACTTAGATTACCAAATGCCATTTTCAGCCAACTAGAACTATTAAGGTTTTGAGGCAAAATACAAGCTCAACACTTTCTAAAATGAATAACAAAGATTAAATAATTTAATCCTGGACTTCATAAAACTTTTTCCTAGTAGAAGAGAGAGTGTTTGTATAAATGCAAATGCAATAAAAGACAGCCAGCCAAAATGATGTAATTATTGGTTTAGAGGCAGGAGAGAGAAAGTGAGAGTGAACACAGGAATAGCTGAAAATACCCTAAATAAGTTAAGCAAACAGTAGTGCTGAATTTTAAGGTTAGTGTAGAACTCACAATAATATTCCAATAAAGCACCATTTCATATGATAAACCAATCTGCTTCCAGTTAATTGAAAGTAATTTCAAATTTCAGGAAGGCCTTTCTGTGAATATTTGCTCACTTGCCTTACAGACAAATGTTTATGATGCATTTAGCTAGTGGATTAGTGAAGTGGATATGTCAGAAAGATTCAGCTTCCTAATTAGTGTTCTTAATGAGTTTCTGCTATGTCACTCCCTAGCAGTCTATTTACTATTTTCCATACTGTGGTTTGGAAGCTGAAATCCCAGTGGGCTGCAATGAACTATTTCTACCTAAATCAGCCCAGTCATAGTATTTAATCAATTCAATCAATAGGAATGATAGTAGTAATGAGGTAAGATATAAGAGCCAAACAAAAAGGTATAAATATGAATTATATCTGAACATTAAAATGATAAAGTATAGGTAGAAATGTGTTCAAGTAAAACTGAACAAAGATTTACAGAATATCTGTTATTGTATTTGAGTAAAGTGTAGTGAACTTAATCCTGAATTCGAATTATATTGGCTTCACAAACTACATACCATGTGATAGATTATTTCACTTGCAAATCTGTGGTTTTGGTGAATACCCTGTATCTTATAAGCGCTAACTGTACAGCAAAAGCCTTGATTTATGAATATATTGATACTGTGTTGTTATACTTTTACAGTAAATCCTATTTTAGTTTGGCAAAGATAATAGCAACATGAATATAGATGTGTCAGTACAGGACTGCATATTCATGTTGCATCCATCTACCTGAGACGGTCTTTAGATCAGAGCAGTACACACGTAAGCAAATCTTAACTGCACTGTATATTATCAAGCTTTTGCTGTATTCCAAATTCACCTAAAGGAGAGAATTTAAAGTCAGACTTCAGATGTGGTGCATCTAAGTTTGGTATAAAATGGAGATAGGTTAACTTTGTCCAAGGTAAGACATTTCTTTTAACTTTGTATTTTTATGGGTGATATGACATAGATATTTAACTCTCCAAAAAACAATAAAAAAACTGTGTTTCCATTCCACATCATGAAGCTGTTTTAGGAAGTAGATTTTCAGCCAAGAAATGACGTTTTCTTTGATGCTTTGTATTTGATGGCAACACAGCTCTCCCCGACAAAATGTGAACAAAAATTATAAGGACCGTTTCCAGTAAAGTGAACTGGGAAGCTACTGTCTCCTTGTTTTCTTTTCCTTTTGAGTGCCAAGGCAGATAATTCTCAGGATCTAGGGGTCTGTAGAGCCAGAAACTGGAAGTAAGTTGGTTTCTCAATCACCATGTAGAAGAACCAGTCCAACATTAGAGTGGAAAACCCCACGTTTATCAGCTAAATGAGTTTTATTGTATTAAGCCACTAAATTTGGGGATATTTATTTGAAACTCATTTGATTCACTTGGAGAGCTACATTAACTTCAGAAAAAAACTCACAATTACTTTACACACACAAATTTTTAAAAAAATTTCAGCAGTCTCAGGAATCATTTGAATGAATATTGGACACATTTACAAATTGATTTTCTAATAAAGACATGAAATAAATTACAACCTATTTATATGCACATCAATTATGCTTATCCACACTAAGGAATAAAAGTCAAGGTTGGATATTAATATCCAGAAAAAGACCTGGAAAGCAGTCCCTCCTCATGCACTCTTTTTTCCTTTCAGCCTACCAACATATTGTGCAATGAAAAGGTAAATAGGAAAACATGTTTTGTTTCTCTGGAGATTATTTCACCTCCTCTTTTCTCTTTGTTTTATTCTGTGTGTCACTATGGGGATCTGGGAGCCTATTATTAAAACTATCTTTAATCCTAAGGGGAAGAAATCAAGCTGGTGATGCAGATGGGAACTGCGTGATGAGAATAGGCTATAAGTAACACAGGATTCTATTAAATCACATTACAGAAAGAATATGCAGAACTTTGGTTTCCCTATAGAAATATACAGTTATACAAAATTAAGTTTAAATCCCTTTTGTTTCTTATTACCCAGTACTGGTTAGAGGCAACACCAAAATATGAAAAGGAGAAAAATTTAATTAATCACTTGACCCTTTATAATAAAATAGCATTTTTTTTATTCACCGATCACCTCCCATATGTAACTGTCCAAAGTTCACTGGAAGGATGTGAGTTCAACTGTAACACTTCTCTGATAGTAATATTTGAACCCTGTGTTTACAGAGATTCTATGCTGTGGGGAGCCATGCATGTCTAGCAGAATCAGGCTTGGCTGAGCCATGGGATACAGAGGTCTGACTCCCAGGAACTGGCAGTTGTGAAAGACTGTTTCAGACAACGGAGGAGTAGGAGGTCCTGTCAGAGTTCCTCACCCATGAGGAAAAGCTAATTCTCTAAGCAAATGGCTTCCCTAACTCCACCCCATCCTGTTCTTCACAGAAGAAGCGCCTCCCAGTCTTGGCCCCTTTTACCTGTGGGACTATAAATAAAAGTGAAGGTGGGACTTCTCCATCTTGTTGGGACCAGATCTGATGAGACCTGATCCATCACATCCCCTTTCCATTTGAAAAGAGTATTGGCCCTGTGTTTATAGATTTGATAAGTTTATTAGAAATTAATTGATCGCTGGCATGATGATCCTCTGAGAAACTTTGCCCTTATCCACGTGGGACATGGAAACCCCCCCCACATATGTCATCTGTCAGTCATATCCAACCAGATAAGAAAAAGGTACCTGTCCTAGGTTAAAACAAGCAGAGTTTCTTCCTAAAGAAATTTTCAGTGGTATTAGAAGTAGTTTTCTCATATCTTTTTAACCCATAAACTCATAGGATCTGAATGGGCTCTTTGTTCCTGAGTTCATTTGCACATCTGAAGTAGGTGACTAGTGAGACAGACTTTGTAGCCCAGCTTCTCAGGGCTGCTGTGTTAACTGGTTCTCTTGTCCCCAGCTTGGCAGATGACCCTATATCCTTTTAACTCATTATGAATTCATCCCTTTTTTTTATTTGAAATATGAGAAAGTTCTAGCTAATAGAAATATATAAAATATTGTTGGAAGCAGAAATGAACTTCCTATTCTAGTAAGTTCTTGAATCATTTATGTTTTTGACTTGCAGAATTGCATCAGCAACACGTAAAATTACATCAATGGCCTATGTTGGGTCTAAACAAAGGACAGCTACCTCCTCATTATTCTGATCTCCATAATGTATTATGTTTCTGGAATCTGTGAAGTTATTTCTGTTTTAAGTATAAAAGCACAACTTTTTAGAGTTAACTGTATAGCAATTAACAACAATCTTCTTTGTACTATAAATGGCCTCACTCCATCTCTTTTGGCTAAAGATGACATGATTAACACAATTCTAACTTTTACTTTCTTTTTTATAAACATATTTATGAAATGTTATTGCAAATGATCAATTAATGACTTTAAAACTCATATAACTTAGACCATAAATTATATTAATGTGTGAAATATAAGACTACATATAGGCAGCAAGATAAGATCCTGAGATTTTATACTATTGAATCTCAAAATAAAATATTAACTTTAAATCTCAGAGTATTGTATTAAGGTATCATTGTAACATTAGTTAACAGAATTAGCAACATTTAACACATTTTTAGCAATTATTACTCTTGATTGGGGAAAAAAATGATGAAAACAGTTTTTTTCTTAAAAACCTTTTCATTTTGAATGAAGCATATGAGATTCATCTTATTCTTCTCTTTTCTCTCTCTTTTTCATTTTTTTGGGGGGGTTTGTTTTTGTTTTTTATATGTTTACTGAATGACCGTGAGACCCAGGATTCCAGGATTAAAACCTTATTTAAGCATAAGGAATAGGTTGGGTTTCCACAAACAAATCTCATGCTGCTGATGGAGGAGCAGAAAAACCAAGCAGGACACAAGATGTATAGTGGTGAGTGTTAACGATGCTGTGGTGCCCACTCCTGGGCTGAAAGCAAGAATTCCAAGATACCATGTAAACTAAGAGAGTGGGATCCTGTTTGGGCAGATTCTTGAATTAGGATCTGTACAAGGGAGTCACATGCAGGCTCTAAGGCATCTTTCTACATTGGTTTGGTTATAAACTTGGTTCATGGTGTTAATATTCAGATGTGGAATCGATGCTAACAAGAAAGGACCTGGGAAACAAATTTGACACAAACTACTCAGCACTCACACTAGAGACACCTCTCAGAGACTCAGAAACTGAAGCATCCCACCTATAAATGGATTTACAACAATTAACTTTCACCATCACCTATTCACCTTATTTTTTATGAATAGAGCCCAGGGGGTTAGTAGGGAGGTATTGTGCTGTACCAAACCCCTCTTCCTTCAGGTACACGTGACTCTATTCAGAGTGAGAGCTCTAACACTTAGCCCCCACACACACCATCTGAGGATCTGGAGAAAGCAGCTACCTGGATGACTGCACATGTCCACGCCAAGGAATACATAACAAAGTTCATGGGCATCTACACTGGAGTCCAACACTCCTAGAGAGCTAGAGGCTTGCTAGCTTGTTTCATTTTGTTTTTACTTGGCTCACCTTGAGATCCTCTGGAAAAGTTTGTACTACCTCCCTGGAGATGTGGAAGGCTGCTTCTCCAGGTAGAAAGTGAGCAGGTGGCTGGGAGAGCAAGATGCCTGAATTACACGACACTGTAATGCAGCAGCATGAGCTCTAGAGGATGACAGCGGGAAGGTCACCCTCAGCCTAAGCAGGGTGTCCTTTGCCCTTGTTTGGTTCACTGTCCACCTAAAGAAAACACTGATAGAAAGGAGCCACATGTCTCCATACACGAATGCCCCTGGTCTCTAGGCCACTCGCAGTGAGGATGCAATTCTGCACTGGTGAAGCCAAAGCTGAGCCCAAAGTCTGGATGCTGAGCCCTCTGCACAGACTTATTCCTGTTGTGTAGAGGATGAACAGGGCTCATAGATCACACTGTGGAAACTTCTTATATGTTCCGTGGTCAAACCAGCTGACAAACAAGGACAGGGAGAGGCTTTTACTGTTCTCAGGAAACCTATAATACATTCTGTGGGAATGACTCAGGGTATCTGAGTGCTTTCAGGGTTGGGATAGAAGTGAAGGGATATTGAGAAATGAAGAACTGGGGCTGCTAGGATACTGGACTCTTCTGTTGGTAAAGGCATTTGTTGTGAAGGAAAAATTCTCCCGCCACTCTTTGAGGGACCCATAATTGAGTATATGAAGTAAACTGACAATGAGACCTTTTATGGATTATTTCTACATAGGCAGATAAGGGAAGTTAAAAGAAAATCCCTACCTGAATTTGCTCTTCCCTAAGTGACCTCAGTTTGAAGTAATCAAGATACTAAAGTGAAATATTTTGGGGGCAGCAATTTCTGAACTTCAGAATCAATGTAATGAAAAATAGTTCCCAGACCACCACTATGCTCAATATTATCAGTTGTCTGAATTAGCTCCAGAACTCTGGCTGCCAGAAATCTGAATTTCTGAAGTAGCAAGCTGACATAGGTGAATTTTATGAATATACTTTACAAGATTGTTGTGTGGGCAGATCTCCATTAACCAGCATGTATATTTGGGTACTTTCTCAAAGTGTGCATCCACTTGGATTCCTTCTTACTGCTCTCTGTGGAACCAGATTTTCCACTGAAATCCCAATCCTTCCCTTGTTCCATTCTTTGTTTCTGTTGCTTGGTTGGAACTTGGTTTGTGAAGGCTAATTGCCCTAAGTTATGATATTCTCTTTATCACTTCCTGTATCCTCTCTTTCCTTTGAGATCAGGAGACAGACAAAGGCTGGTGAACTCCTCTCCACCCTTAGCTCATCAGACTGTTATGCCACCCCCTCATGCTTCTCATGGTCACGGTTTACAAGGTTTTCCTTAAATGAAGATTCCTGAGACACCCAAAGCCCATCTCACTCTCCAGTGCTCTGACTCATATAAAAATATCTAACCATATTACATTGACTTGTATGAACAAATATTCAAGTACATTGCAATACTGCTGTGAAGACTTCTGACTCCAACTACCCAATGTTTTACCAAATTTCACATGTTAAAGGCATAATTCTTCATAAAACTACCCTGTTCCATTAAAGTCTTACATATAGTTTGCAGTTGCTGAATTTGGCAGGTCAGATCTGATACATCATAAAGACACTGTCTTTATGCAAGATAGTGTTTATTTCAGCAATAATATGAAAGCAAAGAAAAAGGTGAAAGGTAGGAGAGAAAGAGATGAAAAGACATCACCATAGTGAGGGAATCCCAACACCTGAAGTCATGTAGCTGATGAGTCCAGGATCAGCTTTTCAGGGTCCTGACTGTAACAGCCCAGAAAGAGTGTTCTCATCATGGGTAAGACTCCAAAGTCTTGTTTCCCATGGGACTCCTTAAATACAAGTTAGAACAAAAAAAAAACAAAACTCAGTTCTAACTCCCTCCATGACCTCATGATCCCAGGAATACTTCATCTCCCCAAGAATTGGCCGTATCCCTGCAGGGTATTTGCCTTGAGATAAGTGAATGTTTCTGAGTTCTCCTGGAGTGAGCCAAACCCAACAAGAATTCTGCAGTTCTTAGATGTTCCATCAAGGATGTGCAAAGGTCATGGAAGGCACATGGACAGGGAAGATCTTTAATGTTTTCCTTAGCCCTTTGTACCTCACTTCAAATACCAACTATAAATTTAGGTGTCCCAAGGTCACTTCACTTCTCACCAGCTGACAATAAATTCTGAGGTTCTTTCTACCATGTCAGATGTGATAATTTGCTAGAGCAATTAAAAAAAACCCAGAAAGAGCTAAACTATGATATCAGTTTTATTATAGCAAAAATATATATGAGAACCAGCCAAAGAGAGAGATATCTATGTAGAACATCTAAGAAAATTTCAACCACATGTTCCTCTTCTTGAAGTCATGACACTTGAAGTAAGGAGGGAACACTTTCCTAGAGCCTTGGTAAGTGACAGTATACAGAATTGTCAACCAGGAAAGCTCACAAAAACTTCAGTGTCTTAATTTTTAATTTTTATTTATTTATAGAGGTAGAATGAATCATTGGCCAAGCTGTTGGATTCAAACTCCAGCTCCTTTTCCCTCCCCTGAAATCTGGTAGATATTATGGGGCTCAGTACCCACATCCTGAATCAGCTCTTTGTCACAAATTATCTAGGAGTCCACCCTGAGGCACCTCAACAAAACCCTGAGGTGGGGTCACAGCAGGCAACCATGAAAAACCAACTAAGACATTCCTATCAATGAAAAGTTTAATAGGATACAAACTTTGATAGGCTACATATCAGGAACGAAGAACAAAGGCCAACTAATTTCTTTATTATATAACTTGTTAATCAAAACCAATAAAGGCTTAAAGACCATTTATGTAGTTCAGTGGACAATAAAATACAAGCTGAGAAGCAAAACCAGTAATCCAACTCAGAACATAATTCATTCAAACTACAGAAAAGTTAGCCCAATACTCTCTGCTGATAAAGCTAGAATAATCCTGTGGAAATATTTCTTGGCTATATTCTAATGAAGAGGAAAAATAGAATATTTTCCCCAAGAATTCCATACCACACCAATATCAGAAATGTTGACATTTTAATATTTATCCTAATTATTAATTAAGAAAATGCATATTTAAGAGAAGAAAGGATGTAGTCAGGAATTTTCTTTATAAAATTCTAAAGAGAATAATTTCTACATATGCCTACAGAGAAAATGAGGAGTAAAATCACACATTAGATTCTTCACAGCTTAAATTAATATATGATGCTATAATATCTGTGACCCACCTGCAGAGAAATTATATATGGGTACTGCGGAATCCAGTAGCACAATGTCCTCTTGAATGCCTCCTCTGAAGGCAACCTGCCTGGGTTCAAATACTTATCCACCTACCAGCTGTGTGCTTCTGGAAAGCCAATTAACTTACCAAGTGGAAATTAATAATACCCACAAAATTGTAAAATTTAAACTAAAAAGGAATTCAGGTAATTAAATAATGTCAGACTCCATAACGATTTAATAAATGTAAGCTGATAAAAGTTGTAATACTAACAACCATATCAGTGGAATTTCTGCCTACTTCTATTGAACAAGGAAAGATTATTGCTCAAAGTCAAAATATAAAATTATGTCCTTTAAAACAATGGAAACATTAGTTTTAGTTAAAAGATATATTAAAATAGAAAATGTTTATTCAGAAGGAATAAAGCTCCCACTTTTGCCATTGAAATACAGTTTTTTTAACAAGAAGAACTAGGATGGAGCACTTACTTGCTTGATGATGAGGCTGAAAATGGGTTGCTTCCCCCTCTTTTGTATCGCTTGAATGCCTCCATAATGGCTTCACCCAAGTTGCTAAGAGGTCACTTCCAAATAGTACAGTAGAGCATCTGTTTGTTTATTCTTGGCTGCTACTGAATTTGTGTTCAGTGTTTATTGCCTACATTTCCCAAGTGTTTAAAGAATCAAGGTCTCTTGAGGTCTTTTGTTATTTATCTATTGCTGTTACAAATTATCCCAAGTGTAGTAGCTTAACACAACCTGTATTTATTTTCTCACCCTTCCTTTGGGTCAGGACTTGGGATATGCCTTACCCACGTTCTTGATTTCAGGGAGTGTCAGGAGATTGTAATCAAGATATTAACCAAGATTAACGTCTCAACGTGAGGTGATCATGTGATTTTCAATAAGCTTTACTTCCCTGAAGGCTGCTGGAATGAGGAATGAGTACTCTGCTAGCTGCTGTCCAGAGGTTGTCTCACGTTCTGGCTATGTGGACTTTATTAACATGGATACTGACATCAGATTCAGAAAGAGAGGGAGAGAGAGAGTTTGCAAGGCAGAAGTCATGTTAGAGAGACGAATTACAAAAGTGAAAGCACATCATCTGTGCTATATTCTATTGAAAAGAAGTAAGTCACTGCACCAGTCTATGTTCAAAAGATAGATTAGTAGAAACATAAATATCAGGAAGTGGAGATCACTGGGAGCCAAATGAAAACCTACCTGATAAGTTACCAAGTCATCAGTGAAGCCATGGTTCTCTGAAGATCAGGAAAGCCTAATGCAGTTCAGGCTGCCATTCAAATCCATATATTTTTGTAACTTTGTTGATGAGAACTAGGATGATACCCAGATATGGAACCATGTTTCTCCAGACATTAGACAACCAGATCAACCTTTTGATATCTTTTTTTGATTTTGGAATTGGAAAAAGAACAAGAGTTCATTTTTGAGTGACTGAGGAATGTCCTTATTTGTTTTGGCCCATTTAAAATAAGAATTTTACTGTTTTCCTTGCTACCAAATTTCATTCAGGTTAATTAATATGATTGGTAATATAACTATTTCCCCAGTTAGTTATATAGAAAACCAGTATTTTCAATTCTTTCTTATATTGATCAGCAGTTTAAGAGGTCAACAGTTTTGAATTAAATCAAACATAAAGATCTCCCCAGGTGGTGTCAATACACATTTAAATTTAAGCATCCCTGTGGAAGAACAAAAAATGTGTATTTCATTCAATCTTACACCCTAGAAAATGGGCTCTATTTTCTGAAATAAAAATTGAAAAGAGTGCTAGTAAAAATCCATCACAAAATACTAGTATCTCATAATAAGAAACCATATAAGACACAGATAACACTGTTGTAGGCACTGCTTTATTTGGTACTTGCTGGATTTAGTTAATTTTCAGAATCTGTAAGCTTTTCTCACAAACCCTTCCGGTCTATTGAGCAATTAATATGTAAGCACTTCTACACTTGGCACTTAACATATCATTAATTAAAACAGAAATTACTGGGTATCTTCCAAGTTCACAAACATTGTTTTAAATAAAAAATGTCAGTGAATTTAAATAATTCCAAAGTTCCCTTTAGCATGCTTTTCTAAAGGAGGATATGGAGCCAAATAGGATATCATCATTTCCCTCAATATTTGAAAAAGAGATAGTTACCCCATTCAATACCACATGCAAACATTCAGCAATGCATTCTGATAAGTGAACCAGGCTTTGATAACACCATTGCTCATATTAGGACACTGCTACTTTTGAAAAGTGGTTTAATTTATTTGGTGTTAACAATATATGGAATTCAAGAGGCTGCCATATTTCACAGGAGAGGATTTCCTGGAAAACATTATGAGTTCCAGAAGATATTTTTGCCTATTGATATTTAATATGAAAAGATAATGTACTTGTGAAAGTAGAATTTAATATAAAAATAAGAAATAATTTGAGTTCTGGACTTACCAATATTATCAATGACAAGTTTCTAATTTTCTTTAATAAAATCTCTTATTCCTACAAATGTTGTTTATTAATATAAATGAGTTTTAAAACACACTGAATTGCAAAAAAAATGAAAATGATTCTTTTTGTATACTCTCCATATTAATTTTTTACATATTTTAAAATGGTGATATTTTGTTATCAATTTGAATAAAATTTTATCCATGAATTCACATTCTAGCAATTATTATAGTGTACAGTACAAAATCACATTAGAATCATCATGCATAAAATAAATTGCTTCCATTAAATCTGATTCGTAACAAAAGTGAACATTTTCAGAATTTCATTATATAACAAATATGGTAACAAATTTGGGAAGCATGCCCAAATATGGGTAGATGAGTAGTTCATTTGACAGCTGCTGGCTTGACAAAATCATTATAAGTCTTATACCAATATTTTTTTTCCACGTCTAACTTGCTATAACTAAACTTCATTAACACTTTAGGAAATATGAGCCTTTCTCCATCTGGCACACGGCTTTTAAAACTCATTTGCTGTAATTTAGAAAATCTGCAAACAGCTGGCAAAAATATATTTTTATTAAGTTCTTTAGTGTCAGATTTGAAATATATTTTGCTTTGCCTACATTTCTAAAATCCAGAATATTTTCTTCACTTTTCACTCTGCAATCTCTACAATCACTTTCTAAATTTTAAGAAACTAGGTGATTGTCTCTAATTGTCAACCTGTACACTAATCTCTCAGGTTTAAATTTTATATGTGTATGATTCCACTGATTATTATCTTTGAAATTATTAAAAGCATGATTATTTCCACAAGAAGACTTCAGACCATGCCTCTCAATATATGTATGATCATTGAATAAGTACTTAGAATGTTCCTGGTTTCAAACTTTCTTCTTACAGATGTTATGCACCAAAACTATGTATTTTTATTGCTAAAAATCAGTTCATAGCCACGTATGATTTTGGTTTTCTTACACTCTTTAATATTGAACAGTAAGATCATTAGTTTGTAAAGATTTATGCACATTACCAGAAAATGCAAATAAGTAATAGATAAATGCAAAAGATCTTGTAAGCATATGATTCATAAAAGTTAGTAAAATTACAGTATTTTAAAGAAAAAAGCAAACTTTTCTCTTCTATACTCTTACACAATCACTCAAAACAGCCTTTCTGACACCTATTTCCTCAACCAATTTGGTGTCATATAATTTAAGTCAAGCTGGAGATAGCATCAGATTCCACAGGTTGAGGGCTTACCCCCTTGAGATTTCACCCCACCTCAGACATGAATTTCAAGTCATGTTTTCATTAACACTTCTAACTGTCCAACTATACATTGGTGATTCCCAAGACGCCCTCTTTGGTTATGATTTATTTGCTAAAGTTGTGCACAGAACTCAGGAAAGCATTTTGTTTTCATTTATCCACTTCCTGTTTGTATTCCTAAAGGATACAAATAAACAAATAGATACAAAGGATACAAATAATGTTTAAATTAGAAGTATGCAAACTCTTTATAATATATCCTAAGCACATTTTAGGGTTGTTTAAACAAATATGTCTTTAAAAATGTCTTGTCTTTGATAGTACTTGACAATGTTTTCCAAAATATATTTGGAAATACTGAGAACCAAGACTAGCCAAGGTGGTAGTAAAGAAAACTAGAATTGATTATTTTTTTAATGATAGGATTTTCCATAAAGTTAACTAAGATAGAATTATACTAGTACAGAAATAAGAGAAAAATAGCAACACACAGAAAAGAGTGTTCAGAAATAGACTACAATTATATGAGCAAATATTTAACTGAGATTATATGGGGGATCAGTTTTCAAATGATAGACTTTGAAAATAAATGGTATGGAGTTTTGTATTATCCAACTAAAACATAACCCTGTATTATAGTAGTTAAAAGCACAAATCTCGAGTCAGATGCTGCACCCAAATGTCAAATGTGCATTTACAAACTTTGTAACATTGAGCATTTAGTTGACATCTGTGCCTCAGTTTCTTTACCTGAAAAGAAAAGAAGATAATATCATGATCTCTTCAGATATTTCCTTTAGGACTTAGTGAGTCAAATATATAAGGCATTAAGATGAAAAACACTCAGAATAATATACATTAATAATTATCCACATTATATTACCTTCATTATCACTAATTATAAGTCAACATCATGATAAGGCAGATAATTTTTCAATCCTATCTTGTAGCATACACTAAAGACCTAAGTAAGAAAAGAAAAACTTTAAAGACATTTTATTTCTGTATTTGAGTGGAGCAGGAACTTTTGTTGGATCTAGAGAAAGAAGTCATTTAAATTGGGATGAGACTGGAACACTGTCCTAAAACTTTCCAATGACTATTTTTACAATAATGTTTCTGAACCAATGGATGATTGTGTTTATAAATTTTATATATATTTGTTTCAAAAAATTTTATAAATTTTAAATTTTCTATTCACCTTCTCCTTCCAGCCTACTTTGAGTTGATACTGCCTTCCCATTCTACATGAAAGTTTGCTTGCTCATACAAATGGAAATTTGCCTCATTTCTATACTCCTTTATTATTCACAGTACTCCTGTAGCACTTATCACTGCCTTTTATAGAAACTCTAAATTGTTTGGTGGTAAAAAAAACTCTAAGTCTAGAGGAAGACATGGCTAAGTTTGAGAAAGAAATTCTAGCAGTTACTATCTGGAGCCTCTGGGTAAGTGATTTCTCTAGACCTCATTGCTCTAATGTAAGAGTAACACTGCCTATCTTATGAACATGTACTGGTATTAACCTCAATGTAAATAATGTACCTAGCAGAGTGTATCTAACTACCTTGTAATTTCCATGAACATCAGAAGAAATCAGTCTGATATATTTTCATATCACCCCTTAGCATCATTCAAAGTAAATTGCACAGAGAAATATTTGAAAGAGCTGACCAACAATTATGATTTATTTTATCTAATTTTCATGCATTTAGTGTTACACAAAAATATCATTTTATAATTATTCAAGAAGGAATACATTTTCCTCATTCCATTGTTTCCACATAATTATGAAATACAAATCGAAAAACAGAAAAAAGTCAATGGAGTGATAGAATTTTGCTATAGTGTATGAAATGTATTAGAGCCAATGATCCCAGGTACTTGAGAGTGTTTTCATTGTGACAATACATTATTTAAATGATAACTTTTTTCTTGCTATTGTTATTATATTGTTAGATTTGTTTAAAACTCTTAATTTACTTAAATGAGTTTGCTTTTAAAGAATGAACACTCTGCAAGATCTTCTTTTCACAATTAGTTTTTAGTGGATCACTGAGGCTTCTGCATATATTTACCTATACTAGAGATACTGAAAACAATCACCAATCCCCACTTACTGCAGAATTCTCATTCTCTCTCTCTCTCTCTCTCTCTCTCTCTCTCTCTCTCTCTCTCTCCTCTCTCATTTTCTGGCAGGGGGTAGCATAATTTTGTCTGTCTTGTCTCATAAATACAATCTTTCTTTGTCATTATTAGAGAACAATATATTTGGTTTATTTAAGGAATCTGATATGTTTAGATATGACTTGCAAATGACTGACATTTTACTTCATCTTATTTCTGAAACTAAGTGTCTTTTAGGTAGCTAAAAGTCTTGGCTTTCAGGGAATATTTTCATGGAATCCGTTTTAAATGGAAAGACAGAGCCAATCAATTGCACATAGGCTTACTGAGTAGTGGAATTAGAAGAGGTTCTCATGTGTAAAACATGAGATTACATTTCGCCACTGATGTGTCTCTATTTAGTGTCTGCCTGAGTACAGCTCAACAGGAAATAGCTGCTACTTAATGAGGATCATTCAAAGTTTGCCCATATCCAACTATAAAATGTTCTTTAATACTCAGACTTGGATTTTCTTCCTAAAACTTTTACTCAAATTGATCCTTACTTTTGGTACCACTTAAAACAATGCTTTTACTTTTTCTTCATTGCAGAGAGAGTTAAAGAACATAAACAGTTTTATCACAGCAAAATCATTCTCACTCTCCTAAGTGTTTTGTAAAATTTTTATCATGTAACTCTCACAAAAGTTTATTCAGGTAGGTATTTTCATTCTACAAATTTTAGGAAAAACAAACAAATGAGGAACATATTCTCTTACTGAAATACAATCACTATGACTTTCCCATGAATTTCTTCATTAAGGAAAATAGTATTTAGTTTGTTCATAATCAGACAACTAAAATTCTTCCTTAAAATCTTATTTATTTGTTCTTTTTAGATATACATGACAATAGAGTGAATTTTGATGTATTATGCATACATGGAGTGTAACTTATCCAATTCTAGTGGTTGTACATAATGTGGAGTTTCACTGATGGTGTCTTCATATGTGTACACAGGAAAAGTTAATAGGTTCCCTTCAACAGATGAATGGGTAAAGGAAATTTGGTAGATGTACACCACACTGGAATATTACTCTTCCTTAATATCTTGATATATGTGCAGTAGCCATGTTCTCTACCTTTATTTTCTTCTAAATGTGTCTTTAAAAATAATGTCCAGTGAGAGAAGAGAGAAGGAGGTAAAGAAAGAGAGAGAGAGAGAGAGAGAGAAGAGAGAGAAAGGGGGGACTTGATAAAGAAAGATTTGCATCCTAAGCTGTGAAAAATGTTTTCCTTCTTCCCTGTAATTGTATACATAAATAGAATTTGCAACCTTGAATCTCCAAGTTCAAAATAAAATATTTCTTATCCATTCATGGTTCCTGTTTCTAAGAGTGTTACAGTATTTGATATTCTTCTAAACACAGTAGGTGAATAGGAAATACCTACATTTACAATCTTCATCTTGTCACTTGTGAATCAGAGTATCATACAGATGGAAGAAAAGACATCTTTAACTTTTGTAATCATTATTCTTGAGTCACTTTTTCATAACTTAAAATAAAATTTTAATTCTATCTCATGCAATTATATATAAGATTAATAATAGTTTGTATGTCATTAACATATTTTGATCACTGGTAATACACATTGCTTATACTACTAAAGATTGAGTCTCACATTTAAACAGCTCTTGTTCTTTTTACTTTTACCTACTTAGGGAACATAGCAATATTGATTACCCTGCAGCAAATGTTGTCTGGCACAAATATTCACACTTTACCTATGATTAATTCATGTAACTCCCGTAAAAACCTAATGTGAATACACATTGCAATTCTTCTCCTTTAGGGACAGTGCTGCAGTCATGGCGAGGTTAAGTGACATAATCAAAATGAAGAAGTTTGTTGATGGCAGTGCCTGGGTCTGAATCCAGGCAACTTGGCTCTGGACTACATGCTCAATCATCAGTTCTCATGCAAGAATTCATTATTTTAAATATTCACAGTCCCTAGAAATTCAGCTTCTAATAAGTGCCATTTGTTTTAAGAACTCATGGCACATGACACCATCTATCATGAGCATTGATTTTATTAGCACTCACCTAGTGAATATATACACACTTACACACACACACAAAGATCATTGTGTCCTGTCTAAATTCCAATTTATTAACTTTAGGGAGAAAATGGGTTGATGGTCTGTAGTAAGACAATTCTGAGAACTTAGGTATTTGCATGTGTGTATAAAATACATATATACGTATATTACACATACATATGTATACAAATATACATATTTATAAAATACCTACAATCATTACTTTTTACTCTCTTCCTCATAATTCTTGAAAATGCTATTTTAAAAATCTTTTAGTCAGAACTTTTTAATTAAATTTATTTTAAGGGATAAACACCTAAAAATTGTACATATTTGTAGGATACTTTGTTATGTTACTTTACATTTATTACTGTGTAAAGTTTAAATCAGGCTAAACATAGCTATCTTCTCAAACATTTCTTTATTTTATCAATTTTCAAAGTACTTTATTCTAGCTTTTCAAAGCACACAGTACATTATCATTATCTGTAGTCACCACAACTACATAGTAGGACACCAGAACTTCTTACTCTTCTGCCTTTCCCTGCCAAAAATGATCTGAACCCCAGCATTAGCAACATTGCATGGAATTTCTAAGAAACATAGCCTCTTAAATCTCATTCCAGATCTACAAATCCTTATTTTTCCAAGATTCCAGGCAATTAATATGCACTTTAAAAATTTAAGAACTACTTTTAAAGTGTTGAATGGTAAGTGAAATAATCCAATCCCCCCAAAAAACAAAGGCCAGATGTTTTCTCTGATATGTGGATGATGATACATAATGTGGGGAGGGGGCAATGGTAGGTAAGAGAAGAATTGAGGAAATTTGAATTGTGTAGAGGGAAATGAGGGGAGGGAATGTTGAGGGGTAAGGAAAGATAGTGGAAAGAGACAAACATCATTACCCTATGTACATGTATGATTACACAAATGGTATGAACCTACATCATGTACAACCATAGAAATGAAAAGTTGTACCCCATTTGTGTACAAAAGTGTTGAATGGACCTAACATCTAGTAGCTTACATTTTTATGTGCTGTACAACATGGTAGCCTCTAGTCACAGTGGTGTTTCCAGTTAAGTGCAATTATTGAAAATGGAGCAACATTGAACAATTGATTATTCATTAATACCAGTATATTTTATGTTCGTTAGTTATTCATATGGAAGTGGATATATTCTGCAAATGATGATACAGATTATTCCCATTCTGTTAAATGCACTACTCTGGATTAAAGATGAACAATTTATTTCTTGTAAAGGTCAAGAAGTAAATGTTACAGTTCTGTTGTCTATGTGTAATTGCTGTTGATGTTCCTGCTCCTCTCCCTTCTACTTCTTTCTCCTCTTTCTCCTCATTTTTTAAATGATCCTTCAATAAATGTGAAAGTACTTTCTAGATCATGAGTAGTATGCAGGACATACAATGGATCTGGCCTTTAAGTCATAGTTTGTAGGTGCTCACTCTTTGTGATAGCAGAGTAGGTAAAATACGTGCTTGGATAAGAATGTGAAGAAAATATACAAAACAATATGTGTGTCTCAAGAAGACATAAAATCAAATGATAAGCTAAACTTCTAATTTGTTTCTTGTGGCATTTTTTTAGTTGTTGATCAACCTTCATTTTATTTATTTACACGTGGTGCTGAGAATCAAATCCAGTGCCTGAGACATGCTTGGCAAGAGCTCGACCACTGAGCTACAACCCTGGCTCCTATTTGTGACATTTTTAATTTTAAAAATTTTGTATGCATAATTCTAAGAAAATCAGAGGTTGTACAAAGTATATCCTGAATTCTACCCAGTGCTAGAGTAATCCTATAAGCAAACAACTGCACCAAAAGGGAAGAGAGATGGTCACTCTAAATTGACAATCGCTTGTCATTTGTGTATGGAGATATAGTACAGAAATACCAAGGAACAATAATGATGACATAAAATTGAAACAATAGTTCACTTTGTTCCTGTCCTTCCTTACCAGGACATGAGAACCCATAAAGTATTATATATCTAATATGTGAAATATTACATTGACCCTTTTAAGAAAAGGTATTCCATTCTCCTGTGAGCATGGAAATTCTGTTTCCTTCTATCATAGCTCTAAAGCTCTAAAAAATATATTTCACATTAATCTCTCTTGAGGCTACACTAATGTATAATCCTCACTAGGCAATGAAGTGGATGTCTTAACCTGTTTTCTTAAGTTTTAAAGAGGTATAGCAATATCAGCCCTATTTGACCTCAGAATTGTGTGTGTATGTGCGTATGTCTGTGTATTCATGCACTTGACTGTAGTGAGGATTCTTCTCATTCAAAATTTTAGAGTCTTTTATTGAAACTACCTTTCAGGGTTGAGTCTGATCTTCTCTTTGAAAGGTTTTCTTTAAGAGGGTCCTCTGCTATTCTATAAGATGCTTCTTCTGAAACCATATACTCTACTTTCCAATGTTTCTATACCTTTCTGACTCTTAAATTAGTAATAGCCAAGAATAAGGTGACATCCTTGCAACATAAACATTAAGCAAACAATTGAAATTATTTTAAAATGATTTCAAATTTTTGAAAACTTACATTTTAAACAAAACAAATTAAAAAATCATGTCTAATTCTTAAATACTATATTAATGATAAATACATAATATATGAAGCTCAAATAGTGAAACAATAAAGCATTTTATTTTTTCACTTTATTGACAATCACAATATTGGGGAAAGGATCATACTTTAATACTAAAAATACACTTTTCTATCTCCTTTGTACTAATCATCTCATTCAGTTATATGTTGCTCAAACTAATCCCTGCTATTAAATACTGGCCATTATGTCTAAGTAGGAATACAGTTTTACTGTATGTAGGAAAAACTTTTCTATCTCAGCCTCATTAAATTATTTGTCTGATTATGTAAATTGTAAATGTTTTAATAATGGAGTTACTTGAAATACATAATGCTACTGACAGCTAATTATATTGTAAATTGTATTATAGCATGTTTGCTATTTCAATTTTACTCCTCAGCCAGGAGGTATGAAATTTGCAGTTAAGTATTCAAAATGTAATTACTTTAATAAATGTGCCATACCTTGCATATATTTTCAAATTTCTAGTCATTATAAGAATTGTAACTATATTCCAAAAATAACTTGACTTTTACATATCAAAAGGTAATTGAATTTTAAAACTATAATATTTAAATAGAAAGGTAGTGATACTTTGGAAAATATACCATAGAATATACAAGTACAAGTTAACTAGTGTCATGTTGTACATGATTTGCTTTAAAATTTTCATTATCACCAAAAAATACACTAGATATAGAAAATAATATTTTACAGGTATATGAATACAAGTATATATAATGTGTGTGTGTATATATATTTACATATATAGGGAGGAGAGCTCTTTGGTCAGAGAACATGAACAAGAATGAGATCATACATGCAGATAACTACAGATACCTCTGAGGGCAGAGAGAGACACAGAGCAAAATCTATTGTACACCTTTGTTGCTTGCTTGTCCACACAGACTTTACGCCTTGGCAATAAAGAAGTTCTAATTCCTGTAAATACCCTTCATTATTTGACAGAGTAGTCATACTGTACAGTTTCAAAGATTGTAGCAAGGTGTTCGACCCGGTGATGTTGATGACAGAAATGAAAATCCAGAACCTAGATAAACAAATCATTGTGTACAGCACACTGATAATTACCCATGCTTTGTCTTATCTACATTTCAGTATCTCTACGTGAGCTTCATGTTTCAGAAGAAGTACACAGCTAGGAAAGAAATCCTGTTAAAGACTTGTCACAAAACCATGTGATCTCAATGTGTCCAGGTAATCCCCATGAACTTCAGTATTCTCATGTGAAGACAAGAGTTAACTTTGCAAGCCTGAAACTGCTTTCCTAGGAATGCGACCTTCCCAAGCTGGCCCTTAGCTGATGCCTGAGGATTTAATTGTTAAACAGTTCTTTACATGATTATAAAAATTTCCTCAAGGATAAGACTGGTTTACTGGGCTAAACCTGTGGTTCAGGCTGATCATTTACTTTCATGCTAGGAGTCTGGAATTGTGGTATGTGCTGTGGGACTGCCAGAAGGATTCTGACTCTGTATTTTTGTATTTGCCAGTAAACAGTTTTTAAGCCTTTGCTTCCCTCTTCTGCCCCACATGTGGACAAGATAATGAGAAAACCTGGATTCTCCTTTCACTTTAAGCATGGCATGACACACGTTCATACAGTGCATCCCTTACCCCAGACGCATCTCAAACTACCACAAGAACCCCAAGCCTTTCTCCTCTCTAGGACCTACTTGGGTGCCACCCTCCTGTCCTCCCCAGAAGGTCTGTTATGTGAGTATAAATCTCTTCATCATCAGTTTCTCTGCTCCATAGGTTGACCATAAAAGAGTGAGTGCCTAAAACAGTAGCCCTGCACACACTTTAGAACTGTTTCTATAATGACCTCTCCTTATGGACATTTTATACCTGTCTTGAATTTTCGCAGCAGAACTAGAGTGTCTGTCCTTCATGACTTTCCTGGGAGAGGGCTCTTAGAAGCTTGACCCGGTTCATCTAGACTTTGCCCACAGTACTTCCTTCTATGTATATCAATTTGTGCAATTTTTACTATAATAAGTCCATAACTTTAAATAAAACACAGTTTGAGCACTGTGAGATCTTAGGGTGAATAATAAGACCTGGAGTTGTCCTAGGGACCTCTTCATAGCACATTGATATGATTTCAGTGGATTGAATTAGACTGAAAATTATACATAATCTACCTCTTTCATGTCATATCCACCTCCTGGTTTTTCTTGCCTAGAGTCAATTTTTAGAACTGATTGTGACATCACATCTGTCTAACGAAGAGATTTTTCACAACCAGGAACTATCAGGGTTATTCCTGCAGACTTTTCCAATGATATCCATTTTATTTATAATAACACATTACAATTGTGAGAAATACCAACATAAATCTGTCATCTTGCTGCAAATAAGTGTTCTCAAATATTTTTCTAATAAAAATAAATGTTAGAGAAAAAGTTAATAAGGATTTAGAGAAGTACTTCTCTAGGCTTCTGTAAAAACATTGAAATAAAAGCAGAAATACATATTTAGAAGGTCTTTAAAAACATACAATTATTGTATTTATGCAGACAATTATGAATATACTTTCGAAAAGTAAAAGCATTCGGGACCGATCTTGAAAAAAGTACGGCATTCTGTTTCAATTTGCAACATTGTTATCATTATGAAAGTGATTTATTTTCCTCTTACCCATGTAAATTTTATAGAAGAAAATCTTTTAAAAACAAAATGACAGGTTTATTCCCACTGTTCTGGGATTATTTGGTTATGATTTGAGTGCATCTTGCATGAGTATACCTTCTCTTATTTTCGTCTTCCTCTCCAAATGCAAATTATCTAATTAGTTATGATTCTTGAACACTAGTCCCTTACAAAGTATGTTATGAGCATTTCAATGGCTTTGTTTTCAAAACATAACTTTTTTATGATCTAACATGATAGTTTTGCTACTAGCCTTTCTTATTATTGTGGAAGTATATACGAACATTCAAAAGATAAATAAAGGTTATCAGGAACAATTTTATACCAATTCATTTGATAGTTTCTGTGAAAGTAATAATTTTTGAAAAATAGAATATGTAAAAAATAAAAAAGCATTAGATAATCTACAAGTCTGATGTCTATTAAAAATAAAACCAACTATAAAATATTCTATGGAAATAATCCCTAAATTTAAGCCCAAATGTTTCCCTTATATTCTTCCAAATATTTTTCAAAGGAATGATATTAATTGTACGCAAAATCATCCAAATAATGGAAAAGGAGGGTCCACATATCAATTATTTTATCAGGCCCCATAATCTTGATCACAGTATCAGATAAATATATTAATAGAAAAGAAAAAATAAATAAATATCGCTCTCATGAACATGGATTTAATAGCAATTCACAAAATATTAGCAAAAGAAGGCTATAAAGAAAGGGATAAAGTCATCTAAGAAAGTATATTAATTCACAGAATTTTAAAAAGATTTAGCATCTATAAAATCCTCAATTTAATTCACATTATTCCCCCTAAAAGTCAAAAGTCCTATCATTTCAAGAGATACAGAAAGTTCATTTTATAAATAATGAATCCATCTGTGATATTAACTTTTAGTAAACTAGAGAGGATGGCCTTTTGTCCAAATATAGAGTAAAAGCTTAAAAAGTTAGAACACACATGATAAATGATGATGAAATATGAACAGATAACTGAAGTCTGATAAGAAAAGGATGCCTGGAATTCTAAGTGCTATAAAATATTGTACAGAACTGGGCCACACCAAGCATGAAGGCCAAAGAAGCCCAATCAATGCACCATGCAGCAAGATCCAGTGCAGAGCAATGCATTTCACTGCAACACAATACCAATGCAATAAAAAACAATATGTAAGAGATGAAAGGCATTTTGTTTGAAAAGGAAGAAGCAATTGTTATTATTTGGCAATGTCAATATGTGCCCACCAGAATGGCTAATATATCAAAGAAAGACAAAAGAATATACAAGGGACGACCTGCCCTGCTTGAAATAATCTGCCATTGAAAGTGAAAATTGGTAAACTTTGGAAAAAATGACCTTATATATAACTTACAACTAAGCCATTGCATTTTCAGTTAAAAACTCAACAGAAGTGTGTTGATACCTGTGCACGAAGATGTGCATAAGTAGGTGCTGTTTATTCCTACTCCACACTGGAGATAAAGTAAGTGCTCATTAATTTAAGAATGGAGGTTTGTTATATAACAGATATTAATTGGTGATAAGAGAGAACAAATTTTAAATTTTAAATACAACAATTTGAAAGAATCACAAAAGCATACTATATATTAAAAATGCAAAGACTAACAAATATTTTCTGAAAGAAAAATTCAAAACAGGGAGAACTCAACAGTGACATTGGAAATCATTGGAGTAGGTGTGGTTAGTGGCAAGAAAGAAACACAAAAAGGATCTTTAGGATGCTGTTAGAATTTTGATTCTTGAATGATTAAGATTTCAATAATTTATTCTCAATTGAGATTTTTAATGAGAGTACTTTCTGTACATTTTATCAAACAATGTGCCTATGTATGCTAGTCCTTGGATGTGGCTTCTTCCCACAAAAGTTCCTGATGAAATTTGATTCCCAGTGTAATGACGTTGAGAGGAGGTGATCAAGTCCTTAAGAGAGATTAATGCTGCTAAATAAAAATGACAAGAGGTCATGACTTTGGACTAGATTCCTACACTGAGTCCCAACAGGCCAGATGAAAAATCAGAA
Source organism: Glaucomys volans (assembly GCA_020662805.1). NCBI lineage: Eukaryota > Metazoa > Chordata > Mammalia > Rodentia > Sciuridae > Glaucomys > Glaucomys volans. Next base: position 101,108 of record JAJEJO010002990.1, read on the forward strand.
GGGAAGAACTCAGGCTGCAGCTCCATGTTGCCAAGTCAAGATTCAGTTACTTTCTAACCCTAACCCTAACCCCTAGTCCTAACCCTAACCCTAACCCTTCCAAGAAATGAGATTAAAAGATAACCAATTTCCCACACTGGTCGATCAAAAATAACAATAAAGTCCGAAGACGCTTTTAATCCTTACAGCCTTTAGTTCCTTAATCCCTACAAAATTTAGCTAAAATAACATGACCTTACACAGTTATTGTTCTGTTGACCTATCTCTTTATCCTCACCTTACAAGGAAAGTAAAAGTTTGCTTGTAGATCTTCCTCTGTAAAGTGTCTGTTCATTTCCTTGGCCCATTTATTGATTGGGTTATTGGTGTTCTTGGTGTAAAGATTTTTGAGTACTTGGTAGATTCTGGAGATTAGTGCTCTGTCTGAAGTGTGTGTGGCAAGGATTTTCTCCCACTCTGAAGGCTCTCTCTTCACATTGCTGATTGTTTCCTTTGCTGAGAAGAAGCTTTTTAGTTTGACTCTATCCCAATCATTGAATTGTGCTTTTATTTCTTGTGCTTTGGGAGTCATGTTAAGGAAAAATGTTCAACATCACTCGTTATAAGAGAAATGCAAATCAAAACCACCTTAAGATTTCATCTTACCCCAATTAGAATGTCTTTTATCAAGAACACAGGCAACAACAGGTGTTGGCGAGGATGTGGGGAAAAGGGTACACTCATACATTGCTGGTGGAAGTGCAAGTTGGTGCAGCCACTCTGGAAAGCAGTGTGGAGATTCCTTAGAAAACTTGGAATGGATCCACCATTTGACCCTGCTATCCCACTCCTTGGCTTATATCCAAAGGACTTAAAATCAGATTGCCTCAGTGATGCAGCCACATCAATGTTCATAGCTGCTCAATTCACAATAGCTAGATTGTGGAATCAACCTAGATGCCCTTCAGTGGATGAATGGATAAAGAAACTGTGGTATATATACACAATGGAATATTACTCAGCAATAAGGAAGAATAAAATTATGACATTTGTAGGTAAATGGATGATGTTGGAAACTGTTATGCTAAGTGAGATCAGCCAATCACATAAATCCAAAAGCAGAATGGTCTCTCTGATAAATGAATGATGATGCATAATGCAGGGGGGAAAGGTGGCAAGAATGGAGGAAAGATAGCTAGCATAGAGGGAAGGGAGGGGTGGGGGCGGGTGGGGGGTAAAATTAATAACAGAATGTGTGACAGATACCATTGCCCTGTGTACATGCATGAACGCACAGATGGTGTGACTCTACTTTGTGTACAACCAGTGAAACAATAGCTGTACTCCATTTGTGTTCAATGAATCAATAATAAAAAAAAAAGAAAGTAAAATTTTGAAATGACCAATCTACTTTTCATTCTTTGTTTCTGCCCTTTTTAGTTGTTCTCTGAGACAAAACCTACCTCTTCTGCTCAACTCATTAGAACACCTATTTTTTGCTGATTCATGAATTGAAAATAAACTGTATTGTAGGGTTTTTGTTGTTGTTTTCCTCCCATTGATAGTGCCTTTCTGGTGGCACTAGTTTTGGCTCTCATGGGTCTGGAGCAATTACAGTGGGAGTGGGTTCTCATAAAATATAACCAGTCTCCCTATCTCACGCTCTGGCTTCCTCTTTTTCCATATTCTCTCTTTTGCAAGTGCCTGCTGCCCTCTGCCATAAGGATTTCAGCAGAAGCTGAACAGATGCCAGAATTATTATTCATTTGGAACTATACCACTGTGAGCTAAAAAAGCCTTTGCATTTAATAAATTATCCAGCTTTAAGTATTTTGTTATTATCAGAAAATCGACTTAGGAAAGGTCTGTATTTAAAATTTTGATAATTCTTTATTTAAAATAAAATTTTTATTATGTACACATCTCTTAATTTGATAGAACAGACTTATTTTAAATTGATTATTATTGATCCAGATAAGCTCTAATATCTCCTGGAATGAAACAGAGTTCAATAGTTTTTACTTTCATACATAAACACCATGAGAAATTTTTTCTACCAAAAAAGAAGGAAATAGAAGAGGTGATGTCTTCTGTTTTACAGTAGTGTCTGTCAAACCTTGACTATTGCTTCTGATTTTTGACATCATCAAAAAATGTTTTTCATAATCTTTTCAGATGACAACTGAATTTTGTTTCCCATCCAATGTGTTGAGAATAAAGAAATTGGTCTGATTTTTAGGAGTTGTTACTAATGTACTGGAAGTTTTTATTTTTCCTATTGTCTTCAGTGAAGTAGTGTATGTTGTTTATTTGTTTATTATCCTGAATCTACTCCCATGACTCTAATCCATGATAATATTTCAAATATGTGAGTGATAGGGGGAATGGAAAATTGTGAAAGTGTAGGTGAGAAAGGATTGGCAGAGGAATTCCTATAATAATTGTCTTTAAGGGAGAGTGTCAAGGATGAAATTATGAAAATTAATTATTTTAAGACACTTTGTGGTCTCATGAACTTTGGAAAGGTTCATGATTCCTGACAGAATCACACATCATTTTAAAGACTGCTATACTGTTCTGCCTTTCAAGTTGATGACTGTCCATAAATCCAACTGTAAAACATTTCTGCAGTAAGGATTGTTCCATGACAGAGGCTGATGGTTAAGGAAGAGCTAAAAGGGACAAGCCGTGGACTTTGCAGAGGAATGCAGAATCAAGTGGGATAGAATGTGAATATACCACTTAACTATTCTGCACTGAGAGAGAGAGAGGGACAAACACATTAAAGGAACTTAACTAATTACATTGAATCATTGAATAGATATTAAGTGACTGGCCATAGGACTTATTTTAAACAAAATTATGTTTTAATTTTATCAAATCAAGAGGGTAGTTTATACAAAAGTTGAAGAAAACAATTAAAATGGAAACCACACTCCCCTCAAGATTGCTTTCCATTATCACAAATCATTCCCATTCTTCATATAGAAATAATATTTAATTCTAGCTAGTTACTTTAATTGCTGCCTTTATAATGCACTTTATAATGTCACTAAAGCAGAGAGAAGCTTTATATATATACACCCACCCACATGTATGACCAATTGCTTATTTTTCTGTGTATGGTTTAATATGAACAAATTCATTAATCTTTTTATTTTGTTGTGATATATATCTTACTTATATAAAATAATATTGTTAAATCTTTTGACATTGCTTTTAAGTGTAAAAATAATATTTTATCTGCCACAATTACTCAATTTTTCATGCTTCCTTTTAACTAGACAATGTTTTATTTGGATAACATTTTAAAAGAAGAAGGACAGGAGGGTTGAGATTGTGGCTTAATGGTGGAGCGCTTGCCTAGCACTTGGGAGGCACTGGGTTCCATCCTCAGCACCACATGGAAAACTAAATAAAATAAAGTTATTATTAAAAAAAGAAGGACATGAACTTAAACATTTTAGGCCTATTTTCTGAGACCAGGGACAGCCTATAAAATGCTTATTCATGTTACCATTATTATTTCATAATATTTCTCAAGGATTTTGAGTCTCATCATAGTTATATAATACTTGCTAATCCTTTGTGGTGTGGACTAAATGTTTGTGTCTTCCCAAAGTTTATATTTTGAAATGCTGAACACATTATGATGGTTTTAGAAGGTGAGTCTTTGAGAACAAGTGTGGAGCCCTCAGGAAAGGGATTGATAGCCTTGAAAGAAAAGCCCCCCACACCCACTCTTTCTCCTTCATGTGAGGAAACAGGAAGAAAATCACCATCACAATCCAGGAAGAGAGGCCTCTCCAGAAATTGCTGATTCCTTAACCTTGAACTTCCCATCTTCCAGAACTGTGCCGTGTAAACCACCCCATCTACTGTGTTGTGCTGCAGCACCTGGGCTGATTGAGATGTTTATTTTGGCTTCAAATTGTTTTGACATACATGAGCCTTTGAATAGTGTCAGTAGTAATACCATTATTGCTTAGCTAAGTGTTTCTTAGCATGGAGGCCATGCATATTGTTGTATCCAAAGAAAATAAAATCATCCAAGCCGATCACGTAAAGCCAAAAGAAGCCTTTATTTTAGCTGGCCAGCGACAGCCACCCTTACACCTAAAAGCGGGGTGCCAGGAAAATCGCTTGTTAGTTCTTTTGTTGCCAACTTTTATAGGGCACAGGAAGGGACTAGGGTGGGGATAGAGGGAGGGGAAGGGATTGGGGTGGGCTATAGGGAGGGGATTTGGGATTGGGGTGAGGCTGACTCTCCTGATGGCGCTGGAGAATCTCCCTGGGGAACACAACATTTTAATCTGCTTTTTGTTGCTATAACAAAAAATATGAAGCATTATGGCTTCTCAGCATTATGGCTCCTGGTGTTAATTCCTAAGATTTCCTACATAGGAAGTTTGGATATCGAGAGAAGTTTCTCACTCACATTGGTTCTTGTTACTTTTTAGTGTGTTTTCCTCTATAGTCTCCAAATTATTCTCTCTTTATCCTGGTAAACAAAGGTTATTTAGGGAAAATTTTACTTCTACCTTGCCTTGGTATGGGAGTTGTAATGTCCATTTCCTATAATCCAAGAGAGCTAAAATTTAGGAAAGAAAATTAGAAAGGATGATGTTTGCCCTTAGCTTTGGGTATCAACTTGCAGAGACACAATCTGAAGTGTTCTGCTATGAAAGGATTAATAGAGGGATGGAATTGTATTGTTTAACTGTGAATAGTTTTTCATGACTTAGAAATAATTGTTTTCTATCCAAACGGTAAAATTTACTTCATTTTACTGAAGAACTCTTCCTATTTATTTTCTTTTCCTTTATTGTTCACAGTCATGTTCCAGCCTTGACAGAGAAGAAACTTATGGCAAAAGTCATCCAGTAATTTACTAAAACATTCATTTCATTCATTATGAAAATTTTCATTTCTTTATTTATGTTATTATTTGCTAAACAGCAGATGTCAAATGTTGTAGCTGAATCTGCATGGCTCCCCAAATCAACCCTTTAAAAGTTAACTTTATACTTAGTGCTAACTTGTAAAATGAGATTCTAAAGAAGCTATGCTTATTGTCTAAAATTGTTTTGTTAAATAATTGGCCACAGTTGGTGCAAGTTCAAACATAGGTCACTATGCATTTATCATCTTTCTATGCCAATTATTACAGATTTAAATACAAATATTGGGTTAATATTAAAAACCTTGCCCCAAAAATACTAAATAATGAATTAATATGTAACCATTAGAATTAAGAGTATAATGAAAAGCAAATATAATGAAAACTGCTACCACTTAGAAAGCTTACATGGACTTACTTTTCAATACTACCATTATGTTTATGTAAGTAAAGACTAAAAGGGATGGAATTGACCATCATCATAGATCAAGAATAGTCATGCAGCCAGGCATGGTGGCACACTCCTGGAATCCCAGTGGCTCTGGAGGCTGATCATCAGTTTGAATGTAACCTCAGCAATTTAGCAGGGCCCTAAGCAACTTAGTGAGACCATGTCTCAAACTAAAAAATAAAAAGGTCTGGGGATGTGTCTCAGTGGTTAAGTGCACTTGGGTTCAATCCCTGATACCATTAAAAAAAAAAAAAAAAAAAGAATAGACATGCATTGTCTTTTGGTTTTTACAAATAATTATTAATTATTATTTTATAATGTGCTTCTGCATATATAGCATTATCATTAGCTACATGTAATTTCTGCTTTAATCATTAATTCAAATGATTTTATATTTATCATAAAAAATACCATGACCTGCCCAATTTCTTCTATTTTTGCTAATTAACTCTTAGGTAAGTATTCAAACTTTGAAAATAAGCCTAAAGTGTGCACAGTATATATATTTTTTTGCCACATTGCATATTATTTTAAAAGCCCACATTATAATTATTTAATAAACTAGGGGAATGTGTCTGTGTTGGTATCAAGTATTTGATCTGAGCTCAGACTATGTGACGTATGTGGTGGCATGATGAATTTTGTCCTATAAAAAAAGACAGTCCTGGGACTGGGACTGTATCTCAGTGGTAGAGCGCTTGCCTGGCACACAGGAGGCCCTGGGTTTGATCCTTAGCACCACATAAAAATAAATAAATCAAAAAATAAAGATATTGTGTCTATCTACAACTAAAAATTTATTAGAAAAGTTTCTGGTTTAATTACCTGTAGTAATTCATTAGTTTTATTACCAATTTAGTCACATTATTTTAATATCCTTTTTTAGTGTTTTTTTCAAAATGACTATCAATGCATAGTTTCCCTAATTGTTCTTTGAATCAGTGTGATGTTTAAACTGTTTTTATTATTAATGAATAAATAAATTTTTGACACATTTCCATGTCATACTTGTATAAGAGTCAGGTTTCTGATTTTTAAAGATTATGTTTTGACAGTATAAAACCTGGTGCTCTCTTCTGAATATTTCCTACATTGTATCAGTGAGTTAATTTTTATATCCAGTGCTCATAATTGAAGTCCTTAAATAAAAAATCCCATTGCAGGTTTAAAATCATGTAGCTTTCTGTGCTTGACCAAAAAGGAAAATAAGAACTTTTTTTAAATTCAGCTTTTATTCCCATATGATTTTACAGCTTACAAAAAAAGTACAAATTAATGTTGAATTTTCTGCAACTCTTCACTTTGATCTCAGACAGTTTAGCTCTTGACTTATCAAAGCTCAATAACCAATTTAAGAGACAGATTTGTTCACTCATTCATGTCTTTATTTCTTTTTGTAAGCATGTAAACCCTAAACCCATTTATCCCATCCCACTGGCTTGGTTCTTTATACTCTCTAATTAAAAGTACTTATTCCACTGTCCTCTGTCCTAGCTTAGTTTACCAAAGAAATCTGTAGCAAAATGTATCTTCTTAAGCTTAAAATTCAAGATAGACCATAAGAAGGATTTGCCATAAGCTGCTCTTATCTGTTGGGAACCAAGCTATTTGTCCTCACGATATCTATTGAGACCATACACACGTTTAACTCAAAGACAATAATAAATGAAAAGTTTAAATTTAAACAGTTCATCTCATTTTTAAAGTACAATTAGCAGAGTTCCTAAAGTTTATTCTATTGAAAGAAGTGTAAGCATATGAGGGAAAAGATATGCAGGTTCACTTGGATTGAGAAGCCAGTATCAGAAAATGATGTCATCTGCACTGTGAAATGTTCATTATAGTTCAAGTAAGAGTAAGTTCTCTCCTTACTTTATTGAGAAGATTGTATCTACTGCATGAAGGCAGGTTTTGCCACTTCACAGCAGAAGATGCTAATGTGTTGGAAGTATCTTAGTTCTTGTGTGCATGTTTCTTTATATATGTACTGGCATCTGGCAGCAGATGAATCATTCATTACCCATGGAAACCATTCACCGATCATAACATGTATGTCTTGCAGACACTCCATGGATGTAAACCGGAGGATCTTGTTTCTTACCATTAAAATAATACAGTAACATTGTAGACCAAGAAGAACCCCTTTTTTCTTCTGCAAATTACTATGTAGAAGTGTTTTCTCTGCTTATTTAAGAAATAATTCAAAATTTGTGAAGACTTCTTCATGTTCTCCTTTGCAAAGTAGATTATACTTGCTGAAAATTCTTATATGGTTGATGGTTGAGAATATACATATATATATATTATCCTTTTCCATACTATATTGTCTATATTCTATTATTTTCTATATATAATATATATAGCATATAGTACTCTATAAACATACCATATATACACATATATATCCACTATCTTTATCTCTTACACAAAGTAAGGAAAAAACTAATATTAGATCTTTCTAATATATTCTCTCACAATATGTGATTTCTGAACGTTTACTCAGAAAATGGGGATAGAATTAAATATTTTTAAATATTACATTGTTCATATTCTAAAACAGTTACATTGTAATTTTAAGAAAATATATTTTGTGGTGTTTGGTCCAAGAAGCAGAACCACTGTGGCAGATAAAAGGGATTTATTATGGTGATCTGATGTTACATAATTATGGGACTGAGTTAAGCAAACTGGGTAAATCTGTTATCCCAGCATCTGGTGTTTTCTTGAAGTCAACTGGACTGGCTGTCAGGGAGCAAACATGAGCATGGAATGTGGATATCCAGGCAAAATGTAATGGTGAGTTGGAACCCAGTGAAATGAGCTGGAACTTGTGTTTTTCCTTAACAGTGTCTATCTTCCAGCTCCAACAATGCCAGTGACTTGCAGATTTGATAGACTTTGCAACAGAACTGTATGTGAAGCAAGCTGAGGAGATGAGGTCGATAAGCAAAATGATCTGACGAAAGCTGATGAAATAAAAGTTCAGCTGCGACATTAAGGAGATCAGCAGAATTTAGAGGAGCTATGACCCTTGATGCCACAGTCACAGAGTGAACAGCTAAGGTGTGACAATGTTCTTCAGCTGTAGCAGTGCCTGAACTTACATCAACTTCCTGTGCTTCACTCCTTGCCAAATAAATGATGTGCAAATTTCTCTTATTGCCTAACTCAGAAGAGTGCCACCATGGCTTACTGCTATTTTATACCTAATTTTTCCCATTTGTGTTTACCTTTATTCATCTATCATTTGTTCAGAATATGACTGGATAATATTTTTCAGAAATTAATACAGATACTGAATTTTCTACATATCGTGCATCATTTCTCTTTAAAAGTTTGGGCCATTGTACAGATTGCTGTGATGGTAGTGGAGGGCATTGTTGCTGCTGCTGCCATTGTCTTGTCATATTGTCCTCATGACGTTGACTTTGGACATCTAATCTCACACTGGGCCTTATAAGTATCACTTTTTCTTTCCTTGGAAAGATGATAGTGGGCATTATGATAAGCTTTGAAATTTGAAAATTTCATTTGGTATTATTGGATGTTGTCTCTTTCCATTTTTACTGAAGTAAATGAGCTATATCAGCCGATTCATCTTTGTTTCACATCAGAATATTTTTATTTCCCTTAGTAAATGGGAGTTTCCATATGTCCTAAAAGTGAACTCTTTAAAAAAAACATGTAAGGAGTCAATATTCAGTCCTATGCAATTGCTAATTTTTTAATTTAATTTTTTTATTAATTGCACACAACTGCACACAACTTTTCATTTCTCTGGTTGTGCACGATGTAGTCACATGGTTTGTGTAATCACATGTACATAGGGTAATTTTTACAAATTTTTAAAAAACTAACTTTGTCATTATCTACTAAGGAAATATTTTGGGTCTCAAAGCCTCTTTCACCAAATTATTATCTAAATACTTTTTTCTGGCTCACTTTACACTTTTCTGTTTGGGGCGATGGTTTACATTTGTCTATAAGATTGTTTGAATCATTTGATAATTTAGTAAATCTGATAACATGCCTATATCAATATTCATATAAATACTTTGTCTTCCATTTTTCTCAATCTTTTTTTCAATTCTTAAAAAATGTTTTGTTTGACACATATTTGTGCGTATTTTTGAGATATGAAGTGATATATTGATTTGTGTTTACATTGGGCAATAATCAATTCAGGATAAATAGCTTATCTCTCCCCATATCACAGGATCCAGTCTTCTTTTATACATTTATGTATATGTGCATGTATGTATAGCTAAAGAACCTTTTATCTACTCTTATTGGATTTTCATTACACAATATACTATTATTAACTATAATGACCTTGCTATAAATCTATAGAATTATTCCTCCTACAGAATTGGAAATTTGTGTCCTTTGACCTACTTCCTTCTCCTCTCCACTCTTGGCACTACTACTCTCTCTTTTTTGTATCCCACCTTTTGAAGATCTTACATGTAAATAGATAATGCAGTATTTGTCTTTATACGTCTGACTAATTTCACTGAGTGTAATGTCCTGCAGGTTAATTCACGTTGTCACAAATGACAGTTTCCACTTGCTTAAAGGCAGAAGATATTCCATTTTTTCTCTACCACATGTTCTTTATCGGTTAATCCACTGATGAACAGTTAGGTTGCCAATCTTGTCTTTAAGGAACAGTGCTGAAGCAAACATGTGAGTCTGGACCTCTCTTCAAAGTGGAAATTTTATTTCCTTTGCATATATATTCAGGAGGGGAGTGGGATTTCTAGATCATGCTGCAATTCTATTTTTAATTTTTTTAGAAACCCACACAATGTTTTCTATAATGTTACAACACTTTTCATTCCTATCAACAGTATACAGGTGTTCTTTTTGTCTTCGGTGCTAAAAACACTTGTATTTTTGATAATAACTATAGCAACCTGGGTAGGATGATAGCTCGTTATGGCTTTGATTGGCATTTCTCTGATGATTAGTAATGATGCACACCTTTTCCTATACCTGTTGGCCCCTTTTATGTTTCCTCTGAAACAATGTCTGTTCAGGTCCTTTTCCCATGTTTTAATCCGGCAGTTCATATTTTTCCCCTGTGGCTGTATGATTTACTTATCAGCTATATGGTTTACAGAAATTTTCTCCCAGTCCTTAGATTACATTTTCATCTTGTTACTATCTCCTTCACTGTGCAGAAGGCTTTAACTTTAACTAGTTTCACTTGTTTACTTTGCTTTGCTGTCTGAGTTTTGGTCATATAAAAAAAATCATTGCTAATGCCAGATATTTCAAGAATATGTCTCTCTGTTTTCTTTTAGCTTTATATTTTTAGGTCTTTATTTAAATTTTAGTAAATTTATTCTGTTTTGTGTTTGTTAAGGATCCATTTTCATAGCTTTGTTGATGGATAGCCATTTTCTCCAGCATCATTTTTGGAAGAGACTGTTTTTCACTGTGTCTTATGGAGACCATGTTGAAAGTTAGTTTGTAATATATGTTTTTGGTTATTGCATTTATTTCTAAGTTCTGTGTTCTTCTCCATTGGTCTATGTGTATTTGATGCCTTTACCATGTTCTCTCAGTTAGCAAAGCTTTGTGATATTGTTTGAAATCAGTTGATATGATGTCTTTGTCCATCCTTGTCAAGATTGTTTGGCCATTAAAATTTATTATACTCCCATTTGAATTTTAGGATATTTTTTCTATTTCTGGGAAAATCTTCAAGATCATTTTAACACATAGATCACATTGGACACCATGGACACCATAAACATTTTAACAATATTAAATCTTCCAATTCACAAATAATATCCTTTCATTCATTTCTGTCTTCTTCTTCTCTTTTATTAATGTTTTATACTTTCTAGTGTTTGGCTTCTTCACTTCCTTTGCTAAATTTATTGCTAAGTATTTTATTATATTTGATGATCTCAGAGATGGAATTTTTTAATTTTTTTGAAAACATTATCAGCATAAAGGAAAGCAATTGCTTTTTGCACTTTTATTTTTAATCTGATATTTTACAGAATTCATGAATGTACAAACAGAATTCCATAACAAAACATTAATGAGTTTAATCCAATACCATATTGATGGCACACTAAAACTCAGTTTTACTTATTCTGGGAATACAAGTCTGGTTCAATAATTAAAAATAAATTAAATTTAGTCCATTACTCCCTGAGCTTAGAGAAGAAAAAAAGCATGATTATATCAATTGATGCAGAACAAGAATTTGGAGCACATTTAATGTAATCGTAAAATAAAATATTATCAAGAAGTAGAAGATAATACACTTGACTAGAAAGTAAGCTACAAAATGTTGTTGTTAACAGTTGTTACTAATGAATGACTGCAGACAGAAAGAAGACAGGGATGGCTACCCTTACCTCCACTGTTCAATATGGTACTTGAAGTGCTACCCACGCAATATATGGGAGAGAGAGAGAAAAAGTGAGGGAGAAGGAAAGCGAAAATACCCATTGGGAAAGGAAAAAAGCTGTAAGAAGTGGCACAGAATTTTGATAGGCAATTTCAACAAGGAAAGTAAAGCAAGGGCAGTTAATGGCTAATCAGAGCTGAGTACATGGAATAAAACCAACATTATATATTTTTAATTTTTATATAAATTTGAAAAATCAGTTACTAGCCTTTGTTATATTGCCAATTATATATATAAATATAATTTAGTTTTTTTATAATTGTATATGTAAGTATATGTGTGAAAACATATGGCTATTTGAAAATAAGAGAGAAAAGGCTATTTTAATTTCAGACAATATGATTTCACAATAAGAAAAGCAAAAAAGAATCTGTGTGTGTGTGTGTGTGTGTGTATACATACACGAAATTCTGGACTGCCAGTGTAGTTCAGGGTAGAGCAGTTGCCTAGCATGCACAGAGGCCTATATTCAATCTTCAGGGCACACACATAAGCATGTGTGTGAGTATACATACATAAGCACTTATGTACATCTATATACACATACATGCATACATATGTGTGTATGTGTTTCAAATGTAATTTCCAATTTGTGTTTTTATGAAAATGCATGTTTTCTTGAAATTAAAAAATAAGTTACTAACCTTTGTAATATTGCCAATGATAGGAAAATATTGCATACTTATTTTAATAGATAGAAAAACTAACTTTTTATAAAAGCCAATACCCATTACAGAAAATTAATAGCAAAAATTAAAAATAGAAGCTAGCTTTCTTGAACTAATGAATGTATTTACAAAAACTAAGCTAATATATTGAAAGTTGTCCTCCAGAGACTGGGAGCAAAAAAGGATTTTCTATACAATTACTTGACTGAACATTTTACTAGCTATTCTAGCTAGCTCATTAATGTGTGAAACCATATGGCTGTTTGAAAACAAGAGAAAAAAGATTATTTTATTTTCAGCCAATATGATTTCACAATAAGAAAAACAAAAAAGAATCTGTTGCATGGAATTGTTATTAATAACACAATTCAGAAAACTGCTGAAAACAAATTTTTGAAAAATTGAGTGATAATTAAAAAGACCTAGTGATTTCACTTCTAAGTATATACCCACCAAATTGAAAATAAGATCTTGAAGATACAAAGCAATGGTCATAGCAGCATAATTTGCAATAGTCAAAAAGTAGAAGCAACACAGACGTGTTTGGATGAAGGGGATGATTGGATAAATGACAGGTCATAGTTACATAAAATGAAATGTTATTCAGCCTTTAGCAAGAAGAAAGTTTCATTACATGATATACCATGGATGAGCATTGTGGGTGTCATACTAAGTTGAAAGATCCAGTCACACAAAGTCAAATGCTTTATGATTACATTTATATAAGATATCCAGGGCAGTCAAATTGAAAAAGACAGTAAGTAGAATGGTGATTCTTAAGCACAAGAAAAATGGGCCATGAGACAGGCATGGAGTGGTTAATGGTTATAAAGTTTGTTTCTCAAAATGAAGGTAGTTCCAGAGATTGCATTTGCAACAATATGAATGTACTGAATACTACGAAGTTGTATACTTAAAACTGGTTAAGACTTAAAAATCAGGTGCACTATTATAAACCAGGAGTGGACATACAGACATGACATATTTTTAGGAAGATGCCCTTTTTCTAAAAGTCACAGTTCTGCAAATCTCCCAGGAACACCTTTCAGAAAGTCATGCAGTGTGGTATCCCCTGGATTTATGCCATTTTCATCCTTATATAAAGCTTTTTACATATATATATTTTAAAGTTATTAATTTTCTATGAATAAATCTAATAAAATTTATGTAACAAAACATATGTGTACATAAATTATGAATTTTATCATATTTAAGGAAATTTAAGTAAATGACAATTGAAGTTATTTTCATATTCATGTATTGAAAGACTGCATATATGCATTTTCTCCAATTTGATGGACAGGTAAGTATAATTCATAATTTTGGGGTGTATTTGTATATTAATTGAGATTGCTTTTAAAATGTAAATGGAATTGAAAGTCAGAATGTTTAAGATGAAAACAATATGAGTAAGTCACCCTTTCTAATACTAAAATATGTCATTTACCTCTATCACATAGAAATATGCAGTGCCTATTCTGATATAAAAGCATATCCCTAAAGAAGAATAATGAACCATCACAAGATCTGCCCACAGAAGGACATTGCTATGTTGGAGAAACTACATATTGACCTAGAAAAGACTGACTTTCTGTAACTCAGTCATGTAAGGAATATGTTTGTGTATACATATATACATATATATACACACACGTATACATATGTGAAATATATACATATATATGCATATATATGTACATACACACATATATATATATATATATATATATATATATATATATGTCAATACTGGGAATTAAGTTCAGGGATACTCTACCACTGGGCTACATTCTCAGCCCTTTTTTTATTTTTGTTTTGAGACAAGTCTTGCTAAATTATTGATACTGGCCTTGAATTTACTATTCTTCTGCATCAGCCTCTTAAATCTTTGGGATTAAAGTCATGCACTGCAGTGCCTGGCTGGCACAATTTTTACAATAGGTATTGTTCTATACAGTAATCTCAAAGTATTACCGAAGAAGAAGGAGAACAGGGGACTGAGATGGGGAAGATTAGGAGAGGCACTGGGAAGTGAAATTGATCAAATTATATGTCTGTTCACAAATGCCACATTGAAATAATTGTTCTGTGAAATCACTATGTACCAATAAAAGGTTGCACTATTACTATGTAAAAAATCCTTGATGTTTCAGAATTCATAATTTTTCTTTGTGGAGCAAAAAAGAAATCAGATTATTCTGTGATCAATTACACTGATCAGAGGAAAATATCCATAAATAGAACTTCATAGATGTAGGATTATAAAACACTGGTAGAAATAAAATAATTAAAACCTTCAAGCCAAAAATAAAAGGAAAAAGAGAAGAGAACAAAAAGAAATACAACTACAATTACCACAAATCACAAATGTTAAGTCTTGATCTTTACAAACTTATTGTTGCTTATTCCGAATTGCCTTTAGTTGAATCTAACATAACCCTTAATGTAGCATATGTATTTTAATCCCATAGTGTTATTTCTCCTCTTCAGATTTTTCCCTTTCTTGACGGCTTGCTTTCCTGTCTTCTTTACAAAACTAATGTATAATCACAAAACATATTTTGGAGGTGCTAGGGATTGGATCAGGGTTTCATGCATGCTTGGTAACACTCTACCACTGAGCTACATTCCCTGTCTCACAAAGCAACTTTTTTTTTTCCTAGTGACACATAATTATTATATTAAATAGTGGTTTTCATATTGCCATACTCATATTTGTATATAACATAATTTCATTCCCTAATACCTTCTATCATCCCTCTTCCCTTTCCCTGACTCCCTTCCTCTAATGGGTTTCCTTCTTCTTTCACGACATACTTTTTGATTTCTTTTTCCCCTATAACTTCCACATAGGAGAGAAAACATTCAATACTTGGCTTCATTTCACTTAACATGGTACTGGCTTAACCAACCATTCTCCTGAAAATGATGTAATTTTGTTATTTATGACTAAATAAAACTGCATTAGGCATGTTTACAACATCTTCTTTATCTATATATCTGTTGATGGACACCTTGGTTGATTCCATAACTTGACAATTGGGAACTGTGCTCAATATATATGGGAATGCATTTATCATTAAAGTATGTTGGCTTTAATTTTTTCATATTAATATATAGGAATGGTATAGCGAGGACATATTGTTGCCCTATTTTTAGATTATTTTTTTTGAGGAATCTCATTGTCAATTTTCATGGTGTCTTTTGTAATTTACATAGTTACCAACAATTCATACTATGGTTTAGACATTAGATATTCAAAAAAACTCATGTGAGACAATGCAAGAAAACTGGAAGGTGAAGTTATTGGGTTATGAGAGTTTAACTTAATCAGTGCATTAATTCCTTGATAGGGATTAACTGGATGGCAACTGTAGGCAGGTAGAGTGTGACTGGAGGAGGTGGGTCATGGGGAGAGTGCCTTTGGGATATACGTTTTATCCCTGGAGCTGTCACTCTCTGCTTCCTGTTTCCATATGTTGGGCTACTTTCCTCCTCCACCTTTTTCTTCCATGATGTTCTGCTGCACCTTGGGCCCAAAGCAATGGACTGAGACCTCTGAAACCATGAGCACCAAATAAACTTTTCATTGTCTAAAATTGTTCTTGTCAGGTGTTTTGGTCACAGTGATGAAAAAGCTGACTAAAACAGAGCATAAAGGAAAATAAAATCTCTCATTTATTACTACAAAAACAATTTAGAAAGCAAAGCTAGAATTTTAAAAAATTCTAATGATGCTAACTGATCCATGTAAAAGGAAACAAGTGCCATGTTTACCTGTGATATCAATACACATGTCTTAAAATGCTGGTGGGTAAAGCATGAGTTTCCTGGGATATCCATAACAAGGTGTCACAGACTGGGTGATGTAAACCACAAAAATGTATTTTCTTACAGTTTTGGGGTTGTAAATGCCAGTTCAAAGTACCTGCATTCTTCTAAGTTCCTTCTTCTTGACTCACAAATGGCTTTTTCTGTGTCTTCACATGGCCTTTCTTCTGTGCAATGGAATCCTCTTAGGGCATCAGCCTGAATAACTTATTTTAGCCCAGTTAGTTTTTCAAAGGCCCTATCTGCACGTGTTCTCATATTCTGAGGCAATGGGGTTCAAGCTTCAGCATGTAAATATTTTACCGGATAAAATTCTTTACACAGCATATGACTATTTAAAGTTCACACTCACTTTAATGTCTTCAAAGTTTTAAACCCCATTTCTTATCATAGTCCTTCCACTTCCATCTGCATAGTTTGATATATATATTTTAAAATTACATCATTTTAATATATTAACAAAAAATAATTATCAAAATCTTTTGCCCATTGGTTTACTCAATTTATTCTAGAGTGACAGGAAAAGTCCTAGTATTGTAGAAAAATGGTAAATTTGGCATAACTGTTGAATAATCTACATTACTCTTCCTGGTTCCATTTATCCCTTCTTCTTGTAAGATTCAATCTCTTTTCAACTATACTATATCCCACAATCTTTTTTCATAAAAAGATACAATTTCCTCTGTTCTTTAAGTAACTATAACAATTTGTCCATTTGTTCCTGCAACACTTACTAAAATTCTAGGCACCTGTGTAGAACTAAGGAAACAGATATACAAAAAAATGACTAAGTTTCAGAGCAAAAAAATTAATTAATAAAACTTAAAAGTAAATAGATCCAATGTGGAAAATTTCAAATTGCATTAAATATTAGTTAAAGTAGTTGAGTAAACTTTACATGTGGAAACTGTTGAGGAAAATATTCAAACATGAATTTGAATTGCCAATAGAAACTTGCTTTGTGTACAAATAGAGAAATCTTCTAAGGAAGGTAGAAGGAAAATAAATAAGTAAAAGCCCAGGAAACGGAAACAAGTCTAAATTTTTTCAAGGCCTATTAATAAGAGTAATGTGAATGAAATATCATTCAATTTAGTGAATGATATGATGAATCAGAGATTTGGTCATGGTGAGAGGGGAAAGCTTTTTAAATCTTGAAAAGGACCTCAAATTTATTTCACTGAGAAGAAATTAAAAAGAATAAGCAAGGAAATGATATAATATAACATGTTCTAGTCATATTTTATAACTTCAACAGTATATGGAATGTTGAAGACGGGAGTTATTCCTCTGACTAAAGAAAATACACTAAGATTAGAGATGACTAAAAAAGCCAAATCCAAATGTGGATGTAAATAGAATCCAGCCTGCATTATGCAAGTTAGATGAGAGCTGAGATTTTCTTTTTCCTTGTGTTAAGAGGGAATAGAAACAAAAGAAGGTTCACCAAGTAAATAATACAAATTAAACTTCAAGATCATTCTCTCTAAAGAAAAATGAAATTATGTCATTTGCAGGAAAATGGATGAAATGAAAGACCATTATGTTAAGTGAAATAAGTCCAATTCAAGAGATTGTATGTCTTCTCTCATATGCAGAAGCCAGAGAGGAAAAAGGAAAAGAAAGGTGGGGGCAGATCTCATGAAAATAGAAGGGAGATTAGTGGAGAAAAGGGATTATAGGGTAGGGTATGGGGAGGGAGAGCAGAGAAAAGACTGCTCTCCTGTATGTGCCCATGAAAAACTCTTTTTTTCTCTTTCTTTCCATATTTTCCCACAGAGATTTTCTGGGTGACAGATGGTTGTTGGAATAGCCACAGACATTTGTGCCTCTGAATAAGGTGTGGCTTGCTAAATGACACATTGAGTTTACTTTAGTGTGATATGTCTACTTGGTTCACATCCTCTTCTGACTTCCAACTATACTTCTGTACACTGTAGTGATCTAGTTCCAGAAAGGATTTTTCTCAATAAATGTTTTATAGAGTAATGGAAACCACCTGTAACATTGAAAGGTCTTCTAAACACAGTGTATGCTAGGAACACACACACACACACACACACACACACACACACACATACACACTGAGTTGCTTTGGAAATGGTAGCAGAAATGTTGCACACTGAGCTATTGGAAGGATAAAAGTCTAAGCATGTCTATGAGAGAGACCAGAGTGACAGTGCATAGGAGTGATGTGGCACTGAATTATTATTATCATAGAAATTAAAGTTTAATAAACAATTGGTGTTCACTCCCTTAGCATGTGGAAGGAAGGAAACAGACATTAGAGATCTACTGAATGATGTCAATATTTCAACATATGATCTAATTTAATGAATTATATATACCTTTATTATAGCACAGTTTCTGTTATGCATTCACATTTTACAGATAAACCTATTAGAAAAATGTAGTTATAGCTGAGTTCTACCTTTGGATAACCTGAAAAGGAAATCAATGGCAGGTGGACACTTAAAGTGTCCTTCTAAAAGTCCCTCCAAACTCACCAGTTAAATAATATAGTTTGAGAACATATCACAAGATGCAGAATGAGGTGTTCTTTCTCTGCTCTCAAACTATGTTTTTGCTTCTTGAGTACTACTCAGGGCAATAAAAATGAAAAAATAAGTAGCCAGACACCATGGATCACTGTATGTTCAATCACATGAAGTTTTATGGTTCTTCCTCTTACTGATGGATTACCCCAGAGCCCATAAACTAGGCAAACTGCCATCAATATATTTTATAAAAGGCAACAATAATAAGAATATTTTTTGTGTTTTGGAAAGCGAAGTGGTTGTACTTTGGAAATGCAAAGTGATGTAGAAAGAAATATGACCCAGATTCATGAGCTTGCATATTTAGTTAGTAACTACTCATGTCCCTTTGCCAAAGTAGTTAATCTTTGTGAACCTCAGTTTACCAATCTGTGCAATAAAGTAGCAGATTTATATCACCTGAATTTATAGATAGTGGAAAAGCATGTCCTAGGACCCTGCTAATATGCTAAGATTTAATCATTAGGGCTTACAAATAGGATTTCAGTAAAATAAAGATTTTTGTTTTGTTTGTTTGTTTTTGTCTTTTGTACCAGGGATTGAATCCAGGGGCACTCAATCACTGAGCCACATATCCAGCTCCCCCTCCTATTTAAAAAATTTTTGAGACAGTCTCTCTATAAGTTGCTTAGGGCCTTGCTAATTTGCTAAGGCTGGCTTTGAACTTGAGATCCTCCTGCCTCAGCCTCCTGAGTCACTGGGATTACATATTGTCATTAGAAATGTTACAAGTTCTCACCAAGGAGTATGGAAGGTTCTGTAGAGTTGCATGTGGGACACCATCCTTATCTAGCAGAATCAGAGAAGGTTGAGCCTCAGGACACAGAAGCCTGACTCCTCAGAACTGGTAGACACTGAGGTCTGTCCCAGATTGCCAGGGAGTATGTGGCACTGGGGGAGTAGTTCCCTGCTTGGTTATATGATAGCTTCCCTGAGCAAATTGGCTTCTATAACTCCATCCAATCCTGTTCATCACAGAAGATGCCCCTCCTGTTCCAGGCTCCTTTACCTATATGATTATAAATAAGAGAGTTGGGCTACTCCATGTTATCAGAGGCCAGAACTGGCAGGGCTCCCATTACTCCTCCTCTCATCTAAAAGGAGTATTGGCTCTTGTGTTTATTAATTAGATAAGTTTATGGGTAATTGATTGATTTTTAGCCAACATTGTCCTCTGGCAGTTCACCCTTTTCTCATCCATGAAGGACGTGGCAGAATCCTCCACAATTGCATCCAACCCTTTATCTAGGACTGACACAAAGAGTTGAAAGAGTCAACAAAGGAAGATAAGAACCACTTTCCAAATGAGTTACATAAGATCCCTCATTCCATCCACTGCAGGACTGAGAACACCAGCTGTTCACATAGGGATGCAGCAATGAAGAAAAGTGAAAATCTAGTTTTGTGTGATGTTTCAAAATCAACAAATGCCTTTCACTTAAAGTGTTTCAACATGTTTTGAAATCTCATGAGAGCTTAATAACTTCTGGAATGGTGGTATATGATTCTTTGCAGAAATACTTTTCAGCAAAACAATATAACTAGTGAAAATTACAAATAAGTACAATTTACAAACCTCTGGAAATTAAAACGGAATATGAGATGAGGAAGCTTGTCTTCGAGTAAGTAAATGGCAGTCTTTTAAGAACAGGGAGTCCACAGTGTTTGAGCCATGACTCTCTTCTTATACCATAAGCTCCACAGGAAGAAATGCTCACTTTTTCAGGTGCAGCTAAGAAGATAAGGCTTCCTATCCCTGCAGAACCAGCTAAGCATCTCTCCAGAAACAAACAAACCAACCCATGTGACCACCTTTTATTCATCCCATATGTTTTACATCTCAGAAGTTTTAATTCAGGAAAGAACAACTAAGGTTGCTGAGATTCTCTCCCTCCACCTAGCCCAACTTGCAGGGTGGACGCTCCATCTAAGGAAGGGCAGGCTACATGTATGGGGATCTAAACAGATTTCACCTCAGCTTGATAGTGTGGTTGAGGTTACATACTTGCAAAGTTATGTGCAAACAACCATAGGCAACTGTATTTTGGGGTTACCCCACTCATGATAAAAATATGTCACTCCAAGAGAAGAGGCCTACTATAACTATGCTCCCACATGGAGAAATGGCAGAGTATTTGTCCAGACAGGAGTCTCTGAAACTATTCACCACTTATGCCCAGAAAACTTTTTATTTGGAACATAGATTGGGGAAGGTAAAGTCTAAAGCCCCTTTAGAATGCAATGGTGGTAAGAAAGTTATAGTAGGCTGGTTAACTCCATGAAGCAACAAGCTTAGTTTCAAGTATCAGGGGAAAAAAGACTGCTAGTAAGAGAATATATTGGATCAGAATAAATCTCAAAGATTAGGCTGAAAGAGTAGCCATGAAAAGGTGACTAAATTTAATTTGATCAGACTGTGGAACAATTTACGCCTGAGGGTATTAACAAAACAAGAGATAAATCAGGTACAAATTGGTAGAAGATAATTCAAATACGAACAGAAAGCAAAGAGCATGGAAAGGGTAATTGGATTTTTTAAAAGAGATTTATGCACTGGAGAGTCAAGACAAGATCCTACTCTGTGCTTTCTACTGGAGGCATGCTCTAAATCAAAAATACCAGTAGGAGCTAAGAATGTGGCTCAGTGGCAGATCACCTGCAGTTTTAGTCAACTTTTCATTATTGTGACCAAACTACCCAACAAGAACAATCTAGAGGAGAAAAAGTTTATTTAGAGCTCATGGCTTTAGAGATCTCAGTTCATAATGGCCAACTCCATTGCTCTAGGCCCAAGGGGAGGCAGTGCACCATCAAGATGGAAGGGCTAATAATATGACTCAGTTTTAGTTTTAACTTGGCTAAAGAGACCCTGGTTTCAATCTTCATCACCATAAAAAACTTAATAAGGAGATTGAGTGAAGAAAACAATTTATTAAAAAATACAAAATTTAAGTTTAAAATGTTACTGTGGATGGAATATTATTGAACATAAAATAAAAAACAATTTATGCTACATTATAGATTAATGTTGAAAATAATATGTTAAGTAAAATAAGTTATTCCCAAAATACCATTATTGTACAATTTTACTTAAATGAAATGTACAGAACAGAGAAGTTTATAGAAACTGAAAGAAGAGTATTTTTTTCTTATGACTAGGGTTTTGAGGAAAAATGTCAGTGATTCCTTGGTTTTAGAGAATTCTTAAAAGGTTTTAGATTCTCGTTATTGTTACCTAGTTCTGTGGTTAGAGTAAAAACCATTGGGTTATACATTTTAATTAGATGAAGTATATGTTATGGGAATGACATCTTAATGAAATCGTTAATTTCATGAAATGAAAACATGTAAGCATGGTAATGTATGCCTATAATCCCAGCAACTCAGGAAGAGGCTGAGGCAGGAGTATTGCATATTCAAAGCCAGCCTCAGCAACTTAGTAAGGCCCTAAGCAGCTTATGGTGACCCTGTCTTAGAACAAAACAATTTTAAAAAGGGCTGGGAATGTGGCTCAATGGTTGAGCACCCCTGGGTTCAATGCCCTGTAAAAACAACAAAAATAACAATTAAAAAAAAAAGCAAACAGTATATTACTATCTTATAGAGTGTCTTCTTTTCAGTTTTATTTATCTATGATGAAATATTTTATCTTGAGAATATTATTTCAGCATAGCACTATTCATGGAAGAAATTATATAGTTTAAGCAAAATTAAAATGATAAGAAGCCATTATGTTGATATTCATTGTAACTCCAATAAAGTAGACCATCATATCTAGGCATACAGTGTATCCACACACTCTCACACTCTCAGCTGTTGTAGGTGAAGAAGTGTGATTTGACCCTAAACCAAAGTCAACTCAATGTGGATTTAAAATAAGCATAAACCTCCAAATTGCAAGTGGTGGAAGAAAAAATAGTGAACCCTTCAATATATAGGGACAGGCAAAGATTTCCTCAACAGGACCTCGTAGATCAGGAAATGAGCAAGAATGAATAAGTGGGATGGCATCAAATTAGAACATTTTTCCATAAAAAGGGAACAACAGATTGAAGAGATAAACTATGGAATGCTAGAAAATCTTTGTCATCTACTCTTCTGAGAAGAGGATTGAAACCCAGAATATGTAATGATGTACAATCATCCTTAAGAGATCATCCAGTTGTGGTGGGTTCTGAAATTTAGAGGACAGAAGAAAGTTCAGCAGTTGGAAGATAGTGAAATGCATAATTAAAGTAAAATTTTCTAATGTCGTCAATCCTTTGAAAATCAAATTACTGCAAATTCATATTTTCAGTTTGTTTTAAACACAAACTAAAAACGTTATCAACAAAGAAGGAACGTTTATAGATAAAAAGGAATGGCAAAGAGAGCTATTGTTATATGTGAATAATCAGAGTTATATCACTAAAACTGTGAGGAGACCTAAGATAATTTGAGGAACATTGATCTATTGCATTGTTCAATAAACAGATGGTAAATACACGATTCTTGAGAATGCTCCTGGATTAATTTAGATGTGATAAATTACATATCATATATATGTATCCTTCTAGGATCAAGGAAGATAATACATCAGTACATGTATATAAAACAGCCCACCCACCCCCATTTAAAAAAAAGAAATAAACAGAAATGAAAACTACCAATCAGCAGAAAATAGCAGATTCCTTTGTGGATTTCAAAGAAGAAAGCCTGTAATTCCATTTGATAATATAAAAACTGCATTTTTGTAGAAGAAATTATTTTAAATATATTTTAAGTATGAATAATCTTTTGAAATATATGAAATTTACTTTATTTCTGTCAAATGCAGGGAAGAGTGAATTTGGGAAAAGCAACCAGGACAAAATATCTAAAGTTGGTAAGATTATTTTGAAAAAGATCCAGTAAAAGAGGGGGGAGGTGGAGAGAGAGAGAGAGAGAGAGAGAGATGAATACATTAGTAAGTATGGAAAAGAAATTATGAAATAGTACTTCAAATGATTGGGTAATAGAAATGAAAAGACATGAGAGGAATTTTATGGATTCATCTAACATGACTTAGTCCAAGTTGATATAGGGGAAAAAGAAGGAAGACTAAATGACAACTTTAATTTGTAGCCTAATTGTGAACTAATTGTCTTCATCACATATGTATTTCAGAATAACAGTTACAAATATGGCTTTATCTTGGAACATTTTGGAACAGTCTCTCATCAATTTAGTCAGTCTCATGTTAGCTATGTGCAAATGCTACTTATACAGAAGTAAAATTGCACCAGACTATGAATAGTTACCATTGACAATTTGTAAGAAAGAATAAATGTCAATTTAAAACAAACAAAAAACAATCAAAAATGCATTTTGTTTGTGTCTTCTCTGGTACCCTGAAATATTTTTAAGTTAAATGGTATTTTTGTAAGTGAATTTCTAATAAATAAAATGTAGAGTACTGAGATACTTAGGCATAGATTCTGCTCTACATTAGTTGATACCGGAACTTGCTCTGAAGTACCATATGTTGAAGAGTTGCCAAAACCTTTCAATTAATTAAATCACTATATTTGGCTCTGTCTCTGGTGGGTTTTCTGCTTATCCCAAGCAGGTGTTGATGGATTAGGACATTTCTCTCTGGCTGATTCCTGATTAAATTTGGACAAAGAACCTGACAGCTGTCATGTCTCTGCTTCCCATAAGTTTTTCCCTATATCAGAAAGCACAGTTACTGCTCCCCCCCCAAAAAAAAGCGTAGGGGGCCTTTTTTTTTAAGTAACTCTCAATTTAGCAAAAGATTTTAAACTCCACAGTTTTAATCATCTCTTTCTCATTCATAACATCATAAAATTGAACAAGAGCAAGAACTTTTAAAATTTTTCATTTGCTGGATAAAATTTAAAATCAGAATGAAATAGTCTTTATCTTTTTTTCCTTTTCTTTCTTTTTTTGTTTTGGTTTTATCCTGTTTCCCTTTGTTTTGTTTTGTTTTCAATTCTAATTAACTAATTAATTTATTTTTAGAATGCATTTGTACATTTTGGTAGATCATATGTAAATGGAGTAAAATCTCTCATTTTTCTGAATATATATATTGTGGGATCACATCAGTCATGCAGTCATATATGTACATGAGGTAATAATGTCAGTTTCACTTTGTTTTGTTTTGAGACAGAGTCTCTCTAACTTGCCAAGGCTGGCCTCCTATTTACCCTCCTCCTGTCCTAGCCAGCGCCACTTTACCTGGCTTAATTTTCCCTCTTCTTTTGTTCTATTGATCAACAAAATATTCCTATTATCTCAGGATTCTTGCTCTCAAGATCACTTTGTGCCGATATCTAATGTTCACATATGAATTGTGACTGGGCTTACTGATTTTCTTCTAAGGTCTTTTTGGCTGGAGAAAATTGGAAAAGATAGATTAGAAATGCAATTGTTAACACCCAATTTTTCTGAGGTTGCTTTATTTCCTTAAAATATCCAAATAACTTAAGCATATGTTGTATAAGTCAAGGACAATTGTTTTTGTTTAAGATTTTTTTTTGTTTAAGATTTTTTATGTTTTTCTTATTGCACTGTAGTTGTACATAATTTGATATGATTGTATCAGCATGGAATGTCATTTGTTCCACTTCAAGTCTTAAGTAATACTGATGGTCAGACATTTCTTCTTTTATAATGGTGAAGCGTGAAACAAGTTATCACTCATTTTATAAACAATGATTTAAACATTTACTGCTTCTACATATTGCTTTTGTTTTCTGGACACTAATAACATACCTTCTGTTGCAGCAGGAAAAATAGATATTTATTCTTTCATCTCCCCCATATTTCTTCTGCCCAGAGAAATACACAATAGAGCTGTTAATTCAACAAGTGAGACTAATTGTATTGGGAACATGTTCTTCTTTTCCTTGGTTTCATGGGCCACATGTTACCTTCTGCACCATCCTTGCTGCTCTCTCTGTCTTCACAGAATATGCCGTACTTCTCCAATAGCAATAACAAGACATGATGCATTTTTCACCTAAAAGAATGCAAAAATAACCTGCAGAAAATTGACCATACAGCTTAGTGTGGGTTTTTTAGTACAAAGATTATGACATCACAATTAATTTAATTCAATGCATGATTCACAAGTTTGTTAGAGCCTCTTAACCTCCATTTTGTGTTTTGTGATTGTGGAAATAAAATATTCATAGAATTTTTGAAGGATCAAATTAAATTAAAAGTTATGTCAGAAGAGAGCAAATGGTTAAATGCTCCAAGCATCATTTTCTGTTCACTTTCTTACTTGGGTAAGAGATATCTTTTATGATGATAATGGAAATTATGTCTCACTAGCCATTTTGGAGCTTAGAAGCTTATTACCTCTTCCTGTGTATGGTTTTATTTAAATCAGTGATTTCATTGATTTATTCAGCAGATATTTTTGTTTAAATGCTATGCATGTAAAACAGTACTGGAGAGGGAGAGAGAGAGAGAGAGAGAGAGAGAGAGAGAGAGAGCAAGTGCATCAAAGAGAAAAGAAGCAAAGAAAAAAGAAAAGAAAGAAAGGAAAGTCTCTGTTCTTTTGCAGTGTATGCTTTAGCAAATGGGTCCACTTCAGCTTCTTTAATCCTTCATAATAACTGGACTATTTTTCACTAGCCTAAGATGTGCTAAATTACCATCCATAAACAAAGCAAAACACCCCATGTTCTTTGACAATCTAATATTCTTTGTTTTAAAGCCAAACTTCTGTAGTCTGGAAATACTGTTGTTTTTCTGATCTCCCATTAACTCCTCTAACTACTGTAATAGAGCTTCTGCCCTCTACATTTCCAATAAAATTGTTTTTTCCCCAGTTCATAAATTACCTTCTATTTCCAAAATATAACAAGTCCTTTCCGGTTCCTGTCTCACTTGACCTTGCTGCACTATTTAATTTGTGGCCCATGAATTTATTCTTCAAAATATCCTTAGTTTCTATGACACTATTCTCTACTAGTTTTTTTTTTTTTTCTTTCTCAGTTCCTAGGGGCATTCAAGTTAAGCACTGAATTTCAATTTCTTCGACTTTGTCTATTTTACTATAGTGTTCCTATTCTAGGTCCTGGTCCCTTATTCAATATACAAGTCTTGCTTTAGGAACCTTTTCTTGACCCCACACAGTGACCTACCCTCACACCTGCACTTCTCTGTGCATTTCTCCATCACTTTTGATATTTTTCTCTTCATGTGTTCAGCACTTCTGCACTGTGAAACCCCATAAGTAATAGTAGGACTTCCCTCATGTTTATGTTACTGATTTCTAACATAGGGAGGTTTTCCTATGTGCTCAGGTGATGTGGTTATTAAACATAATAATTCAGTGAAATGAGTAATGAGTACTATTTGCCCACTACCATAGTTTATAATTTCCAGCACTTCTCTTCTGCTACTCTCCTACTTGTATTTCAGTTTCTCCTTGAAGGTTCAAAATGAGCCCAGAACTATTATTTCCAAATAGGTTCAAATCTTGAAGTCCCTGACAAAGATAATTCTGCATCTCCTCGACTTTCACAGGATATGTGGCCAAATCCTTTGCAGAGAATGTAAATTCTTCATTTTCTCACACTGTCTACAAATAAGTTCAATTGCTCTCTGCTAATGTGATGCACCAACTGTTCTAGGCTGCAAGTCTTATTTATCCAATCAAACGGTAACATGGACATTTCTGTGAAAGTGTTTTGCAGATGCAATTTTACTCTACAATAAGTTTATTATATCAGTTTAAATGTGGAATAGTATCATAGATAATCTGTGTGAACCTGATTCAATCAAGGGAAAGGCCTTGAATGTAGAACTGAGGTTTCCTTAAAGAAGAAGAAATTCCTCCTGTGGGAAACAGTTTCAAACTTTCCTCCCGGGGGGCGGGGGAGGGGGGTCTAGCACTCTCTTCTTGGTGACCTACCTAATAACTTTAGACTCACCTTCCTAGCTAGTAAAAGTGTGTGAGTGAATTTCTCATAATAAATACCTTAGTATGTATCTTTTTACTAGTTCTGTCTCTAGAGAACATTGACCATACAGATTTTGGGACTGAAAGTAGCTTTAGAGGAACAGAATTTTAAAGATGAGTTTTTGAATTGACTGTGTTGTGACCTAGAATTGGATTTCCAATTTGATAAGATTTCAAGGCACTAGTGTTATTATTTTTAATGGGAGAGGGAAGAGTGGTAGTTCATGTCATATGCAGCAATATAAGCACAAAATACCCTTAAGACAATCTATTTCATGCCCTTAATCAGAATAAATTTGTTTTTGTTTTAGAACTCAGTCTTCTGGCCACCAGACTCAAAATATTGCTGGGGTCCACTGGAAAGAGGAAAGGAAATGGAAGTCATGTGATTGATAAGCTTAAGACTAGGCATTTAAACTTGCCACAGGGTTATTTCCAAATTTAACAATGTGCAAGAAAAATATGTGTACTCAAGAAACTGGCAGAATCTCCATATTAGTTCCCTGACCTGTAGAAATGCCAAGTGGAAGACCTTAGAATTTTCTCTACCTACAAACATGGTAGACCAAAACAATATTACATTCATGCATGGATTACAGAAATGAGTATATTAAGGATCTGAAATATGCAGGGATAATTAATCATACCATATCCTCCAATTAACTTGCCTATTTTGGTGGTAGAGAAATGGAGGACAACGGATTACTATGAATGTACACTGGTGACTAAATGCAGCTGCTGTTCCAGATGTGATTTTATTGCTTGAGCAAATTAATACATCCCCAGGTACTGACATGCCACTATTCAACTATTCATCTGGCAAATGTGCCTTTTCCTCTTCTCTTAGTAAATACCATCACATGCAGTTCTTTTCTTCAGGTGGGAAAGTCAGCAGCTCATATTCATTCACCGCCCTCTGTGGAAGTTACATCAACTCTACAGCCCTATGTAACCATAGAGTTGCCAGGGACCTAGCTCAAGACATCACACTGATCCATTTCCTTGATGATATTATGCTGATTTAATTTCATGAGTAGAAAGAACAAATACCTATATATATTCATAAACATCTTTATATTATAGGGTAAGAATAAAACTCCCCCCAACTTAAGGGTCTTCTAACTCAGTGAATTTTGTTGAGGTCCACTGGTGTGGACTCTATCTTAATATACCTTGTAAGCACAAAATAAAATGTTGCATCCCTTCCTAACATAAAAACAGTAACATTAGCAAAAAGCTTCTACTAGTTCTCCTAGATTTTAGAGGCAACATAAACCACATTTGATTGTTCTACTCTGCCCCCTTTATTAAATGGCCTAAAAAACCTGTTAGCTTTGAGTGGTGCTTAGAAAAAGAGAAGGATATGCAACAACTCAGCCTGATATGCAAAATGCTTTACCAATAGAACTATGTCCCACTGGTGCTTGAAATGTCAGAAACTGAAAGAGATTCTATGGAGACTGAAAGCTGAGCTGCTCCTCCTGAACAAGGTCTGATGAACCAAGCCATAAAGATGAGCATGCACACCCGCACTCCACTGTCAAAAAGAAGTGATATATAGGAGAGAGGGCTCAGTCTGGCCGTGAAGGTACAAGTAAGTTGCTTGTGGAAATAGAACAAATACTTGTGCTATATTATCTTTCCTCACAGCTTAAATTTATGACTCCCTTAGGAATTCCCTGTTACCAGTTGACACAGGAAGAGAAAATGTGAGCCTGGTTTACAGATGGCTCTATATTCTGATACCCCTGAAAATGGACAGCTGCAGCACTGCAACTCCTTTATGAGAGAGCCTAGAGGGACACTGGCAGAAAACCCTGCCCCTGAGCAGGGTATGCCCTGTGGAATTCTGGGAAATACAACAATTCCATCTTACATATGTTTTCTCCTCTGTGAAGCATGTGATAATAATAATACATAATATGAATATTTTGGAATGGTATTTTATATAATATATATATATACATATATAATTTAGATCAACATAAGCTACCTTCTAAGCATGTAATTTATATTTGCCACTATTGCTTAAAATCCATTACACCATTCCTTGATCCTTCCTAAATAATATATATTAACATAGTAAAAAAAATCTCTAGTATAATAACTACTGAGATATTAAAAGAAGGAGTTTGTGAATTGCTAGACAGGACTGACCACTGATTTTTTTTCATATTAGAGGTTACTAGACTAAAACAGGCACCTAAATGCCATCCAGGCATATATGATTCATAGTATATGAATGAACACTCCAATGTTGTATAATATCATTAAAAAGATTTAATGTGTGGAATCTAATATTGAAAGACAGAATACTTATGATAATTAATGATATGCCAACTTATGTGCTTTTTTCTGGTTTTGATTCACAAAACATATTATCCATAGCTGCATAAAGTGTCATAAAAATAGAAATGAAAAACAAATACAAAAAAATAGTACCAAACAGTTTGAATTAAATCAACAAAAGATAACTTAAAACTGACATCCTTTTAAAATACCATTATGAAACAAGAATTCACAACAGGAGTTAGAAATGTCAAATGCAAAGAATGAGTTTCTCTGCTCATGTCAATGTAACAAAAGGCCTCAAATACTGTTTTGAGTACATTCAATCTTTTCATATTTAAAAATACCTCAATGGATGAAAAACCACTATTATCCTAATTTAAAAGCATATTACACATATACCTTTTATGCAGTCGTTTTATTGATAACCCACAGGCATTTTGCATATCTATGTAGATGTCTGACAGGCATTGTTAATATTTGAAATATTCTGCTGGGATATGCGAGACTTTTTGAAAAGTTTTCCTTTCTCTGAATGAGGGCACGTGGTAAGAACATGTTCTATGGTCTTAGATTTTCCTGTGTGAAGACTGATTTATAGAAATGACTTTGTCCATTTTAAAAAGATGAAATAACATATTTGAACAAGACCCAGCATGCTAAAAATGGCAGGGGTGGAACCCTTGATATAACCTTCCCCTGGAGGGTTTAATGATATTCCTCAATGATAATATAGAGTTCCTTAGTTAATTACTGCTAAAATTCTCTTCTTTTTAAATCTTTCTGTCAATTGAAATGATAAATTTACCTCACTTGAAGACATTTCTGAGCTTTTGTTTGTTTTCCTTACTTGATAATGAGCATTCTAACTGATGCCAAAACTCTGAAAGACGTCTGAATCTAGATATCATAACTCATTATGGAACTCTAATTACTCTCATTATCAGGAAGTCATGGAAATCTGTAAACTACACCCTGAGGGCAAAATTGAACTGGTATCTGTCATCCACACAGAAATACTTAGTAACAATGACCAGCACCCTTAGGGAAATTGGGTGAAGAGAATGGAGAATAATTTTGCCTAAGTGTCCATAATGCCAGAATTTATGAAATTTGGTGAGATTTTGTGGCTGGGTTCTCCTGTACTTTGATTTCAGAAATATACTAACAGGTATCTATGAAGCAAAAACCAATTCTTGCTTATTTTTAAATTGATGTTCTTTTTTGACATTGTTCACAAAAAGGGTACAACATTTCATTTCCCTCACTTGTGAACCCCCAAATTCCTGGTCTATAATTTAGTCTCTAAATTCTATCTCTCCTGTCCCTGCCCTTTTGACTTTCCATCAGGAATCTCTCTCCTGGAGGTCTTGAGGGCTGAGCACTGGGACCTATCTTGGACTTTCCTATTTTGGAAAGTTGTTCTGTATTGGGCAAATCAGGACCAGAGATTGAGAGCTGTGTGCCAACCATGTAGCTGTAGGCACTGGGCCAGTTGCTATCCAGGAGATGGTTGGGAGATTGGGATTGAGGACTGGAAGGCCCTGTTGATTGCCAAGCTGGTAGGAATAGAAGCTCAGTGGATGTACCAGACTGATGTAGGGTCCCAACAAGTGCTCCTGAGTTGTCTTAGGGATCCTGTTGGGTGCTGGGTTGTTTAGCTGAATGAGCAGGAATCAAAATGCCCTCACACCCTTTTCCCACCTTCTGACCCCTTGCAAGGGTCTCTCCTGCTTCTGCAGCAGGATGGTGGCACACCTATCAGGGATAACTCAGATGCAACCAAGCCTGCAAGGCCCTTGGTGATGAACTTTCAGGACCTGACTGATATCCCTGGAGGTAAATGGCCATATCCCAGGTTGGTGGTTGAAGCAGTAGCTAACATGTAGGTCCCTTGATAATAGCTTCTAGTCTCTGGCAGGTGTCCCAGGATGGAAGCTACCACAACCAAAGATGGTGGCATCACTGTTGGAAATAATCCAAGATGGGGGCAGGGGTGTCTCTATGCATTGGTAGATGGGGAGCAACAGTGCACGGGTGCTGAGTCTGTGTAGGGCTGGGTCTGGGTTGGTGCTGGAGATCTTCCAAATATGATGTTCTATGAAGTTTGTACACTTATGGCTGTGTGAGGTAAGCTGTGCCTTTTAGGACACAATGCTATAGTTAGTTTAATGGGATCCATAATTTGGTGTTCTAATCATATTTAAATATATATCTGTGACAGGGGTATGGCCGAAAGGTAGCCAAAAGTAATTTAATCTGTAAGGGATTTCAGCTATTGACTATACTGACATTTTGTATTATGTACTGCATAGTAATTTGGAAGCAATGGTTAATTCAAACTCATAAGTACTGTCATTGTGAATGCCATTACCAATGTTTACACATTTTTACTTGAATATAGAAATTATTTTTAAATTTATACACAACTTATTTTTTACTATGTAAAGTTGTTAAATTTCCTTAGTAGTCCTAATGTTTATTTGGTTGAGGGAAATATTTTTTTCTTATTTTCTGTACTTTAAAAGTGCTAAAGAAAATCATAGGGTACCTTACTTTCTTTACCTCAATGTTAACAGAAGTAGTTCTTTGTATTTGTTACTCAATATGCTTTCACTGGGATACATTTTATGCTCAATCTTATTGAAGTGTTTTTACCCCAAGAAAATGATTGAATCTCCTTATAAGTAAGGTATCCTCATTTTCTTCTCAATTGTTTTAGTAAATTCTTAATCACCTTCTCCCACCAGTCATGTGTTTTACTGTGTATAGTTTCAATTTCATAATCATCGATCAAATAACAGTAGAATCAATTTGAGAGTATGTTCTGATTTGAGTATGAGGTGTTCCATAGAAGCTTCTGGAATACTTCAGGAATATTCAGAAGTAAAATGATTGCATTATGAGTATTGTAACCTATTTGGTTGATCTAAGTTTGAACTGACTGGTTGGTAACTATATGCATGTGGGGCATGACTGGAGGATGTGGATGAATGGGGACATACTGTGGAGGGTGCATCTTATCTGTAGCTCATTCCTCAGCCGCTCTCCCTCTGTTTCCTTACCTGGCATATGCTGAGAAGCATTCCTCTGCAAGGCCGTTCCATCGTGCTGTGTATTGTCACCTTGGGTCCACAGCAATGGAGTCAGATTTAAGTATTTCCTTGTTGGATGCTTTGGTCATAGCAAACAAAGAATTAGCCAAAATACAGTATAATTCTATTAAATAATTCTAATTTCCCCAGTGGTAGAATTTTCATTTTAAAAATAATTAGGATTGACTTGGAACTAAAATTAATTCACCTAGTCAAGTGCTATATTTGAAATATGTTCTCTGTGCTGATAAGAAACTGTTAGGAGCTATTTCAAGGAGCCAAATAAAAATACTGCTTTTAAAATAATTAGAAGGAAACAAAAGAAATTTATGTGATTATACCATTTCCTTAATCATGGGTAAAATGAATTTATTGCATTGTCACAACAATTTCAATAGGTTCTCTATCTCTTCAAGTGATTGTATGGCATAGGCTACATCTGCAAATATGAAATGCTTACCTATAAAGATCTGTAGATCACAACACTTTAATATATTATGATAATCACGGTAAGTTACAAAACATGATTGACGATGTTTCTTGGATTTCGTTTACTGTTACTCATTTTAGATTGAGTTAAATTTAAATTTAACTTGTGTTATTTTTCTCTTTATTGTCCCAACTAAAACTTTTTATTATACACAACAAAAACTTAGTACAATTGTTGATTTGATAGCTTGCTCTTATTTGCTATATCATTTCACAAGACTGAGTCAAATTAGAAGTGCTTCTGTCAGTTTCTAATTCTAGAGCACAATATAAAGCTTTGTATTTTTTTTCCACAATACCTGTGGTATTTGCTTCAGTTCCCTTGAAAGTATAATTTTTCCCATTTTTCTCTTTGAATATCTTCTTTCAAAGTATACAACACATCTGTCCCTAGTGTGCTGCTTTTCTAACCAATTGAGCACAGTTCACATATTTCTTTTAGAAGGTTGAACTCACTTTCTTGATTTATTGACCTCTAAGCACACAGTTCTATTCAGGTATGTCATTGTAAAATCCTGATATGAATATATTTTTTCTACCTATTTTCCTTATTTGTTTGCAGAATGTTTCCTTACTAAAATTAAAAATATATCTACTGTGCTAAGTTGTATAGTTCTTTATTCATTTCTCTGCTGACTTTGTGTTTCTGTAGCAACACCAGAAAATATGTCCAAATGCTTTCAACTCATCTAAAAATAATAGAGCCTTTCAAAGCTTTCAATTCTGTATCATGTTTAAATATTAAAATCCATGTAACAGTTAAGTACCCATGACATCTTCTTATTTTGTTGAAACGATTCCATAGTTTTCTTCTATACTATACAAATTTGTTACTATTTCCAATCTCCATGTACTTGAATATTCATTTTTATTTTTTTATTTTAAAAGTATTTTCAAAAACAGTGTTTAACTTGAATTATTGATAAACTTTTCTGAAAATTTCTCTTGATATTAATGGATAAACATCTAACATATTTAAAACTCATTTTGGCCTAATTCAGAAATTATTGAAAAAAAATATTTAGGACATAGAGAAAATTAACTGTTTTACACAAAAATGGAAATATAAATTCGAAAGACATCTCAAAACTCAAAAATAGAACTATCATATGATTCAGAGATCTCACTGGGTATATATCCAAAGGGAATGGAATCAGCATAGAAAACAGACACCCACATACCCATGATTATTGCAGCACTATTCATAATAAGAAAGATATGGAGCCAGTCTAGGATCCCATCAAGAGATGAATGCATGAAGAAATGAAGAACGTGATATATACAAACAATGGATATTATTCAGCCATAAAGAAGCATAAAATTTTGTCATTTGCAAAAAAAAAAAAAAAAAAAGGATGAACCAGTGGATGTGATGTTAGATTAAATAAGACCGGCACACAAAAACAAGTACACATATTCTCTTCCATATGAGGAGGCTAAGACGAGTCCACCTGAGAGTAGAATAGTGTCTACTAGGGATTGGGAAGGAAAGGAGTGTGGAGAGGAGGAGTGGAAAAGGGCAGCTGAGTTTAGTCAGTGTATGCTCCATGCATATTATGGAAATATCACACTGAACCACCTAAGTACGTATAGTTAATATATGCTAATATAAAAGATAGGAATGTAGATTTTGTGCATATGCAAAAAGCACATTTGTGTGTGTTGGGAGAGAGAGAGAGAGACAGTGAGAGACAGAGAGAGAGAGGGAGAGAGAGATTAACCTATAGAAATCAATAAGCATAGTTTAATGAAGAAAATTAGAATTTGAAAAAGTATGGAAATTACAATTAGAATTTTTAAAATTCAAATAAAGACAAAATTCTAGATAAGTTCACTTTTCTTTATCTGCAGACATATTATTTTGTCACTTGTCTGAAAATGACAAATCATTCCACATATTATGTCAGTGAATCATTTCTTCTAATTTTTTTCATTTATCTTCATATCTATACATACATTTTCTGTTTTCTCTCAGATTAATTTGGAAGATGTCTTCCAAACTTCTGAGATTATCAATGACAAATATATCAAATTTAACCTTTAATCTGTTAGAAAATCCTCAAATAGCGAATAATTGTTCTCAAAGCCCAAACTCATACAATATTAATACTACTCAATATGCCCCCTGGTTCCTGCTTCTGCTACTCTGACCTTGCCCCTTGTAATTGGTGACATCCCGCCTTGCTTGCTGCCCATCATCTTCACTGATCCAGCAGTTTCTGTCTTAGGGCATTTACCCTTGCAGTTGTTTGTCACTGGATTGCTTCAGTCAAGGATTAAGCAGTTTACTTTCTATTGTCACTTTTCGAGGTTAATTTTTTCCATTTAAAGTTGCAACTTTTCTCCAATGTCCTCCTGTTGTCATTTTGTATTTATTTGTCCCTTCAGCACTTATAATTCCAAGACATTTGGCTGATTTAAGTCATTTTGATCAGGTTAAAATTTACTTATATTCTGTGAGACAGTAGGCTTTACCATGCTAATATTAGCTTGCATACATGATATAGTAAAATATATTAACATTTTAAAATGTTGCATAAATGCTTACAGCTTCTAATGGCATAAAATTTTAATTATGTATTGACATGATGAACAAAAATTGATTCAATTACCACAAAACATATCACAAAGAAAAATTAAGCATGAATGCTTTCCATACATAACATCTTTTCTTACATTTTTTCTTACATAGATCTCTATATATAGATATATATAGATATATATAGATCTCTATAGAGAGAGAGATCTATATATATAGTGGTGCTGAGGATCAAATCCAGTGCCTCAACCATGCTAGGGAAGTCCTCTACTACTGAGCCACAACTCCAGCCCATACATACATAAAATCTTTGAACATATTTTCAAAGTGATTCAAATCCAGGTAATTATGGTAAAAAAAAAATCAAAACCAACAACAACAACAACAACAACAACAAATGCAAAACAAAACAAAAATGAACATCTAATTCATCTGCCTCCAAAATACCGCTAACACTAGAATCAGAACAGATTTACCAAAAAGTTAGTTAATCTTAACTTCAGGGCATTTAATTGCCTGGAATGCTTCCAAGATCCCTTGTCTAATTTTGTATTTTAGTCAGATTTTTTGAATTCTTTAAAAAGACTATCTAATTTAAATCTATAGTTTGCTTTTAGAATAAAATGAAGTTTATTCTTTAAGGCAAAACCCTCAGGAGTATGGGGAAAAAAAAGGAAGGAACTCCAAAAAAATGATGAGAAATGGAAAATGAATAAATGAGAGGCAACTAACTCAGGAGGCCATAAAAGGATAAATTCCAATTTGGCAGTAGGGAAAGCTATATATCAAATTCAAAAATTATAGCAAAGACCATTTAAAAGATTTATGAATCAATGGCCTGATACCTCTGATAACACTGGGCTAACAATTAAAACAATGCTTTGAAACTGAATGAGTAGATCCATGAGTTCTCCCTTTATAGCATTCAACCTCATGTCTCAGTTTTTCAAACAGGAAGAAAACGCCAATTTGCTCTTTGGAGATGGTAAAGACGGCCTGTCAATTAGGGGATTTGAGACACCTTTATAGGCAATGGTACTGGACCAACAAGGAAATCCTTATTATGTAAGCAAACTAAAGTTGATAGACCATCTCTCCTGTCACCTACTTCTACCATACAGACTTTTCAGGAGTAGTTCTGGGAAAAACTCAGGAGCCCAAGATAACTATCAAAGAGACTGATAGACCTCTCCCTGTATGCACCAGACCTATCAACATCACTGAGGCTCCTTCTACAAACAGCACATTGGAAAACAATAACAGAAAATACAAAGTCCATGAAAGTATTAAATTTATGATACAAACCCAGAATATCATGAAATAATCAGGAAAATGTTCCACAAATTAAACATGAGTGAAATTTTAAAATTCATAAAAACACTTGTTTCAATGTTGGGACTGTATAGTCAAAGAAATCATTTAGGAAGTGAGAGATATGGAAAATATAAGAAAAAAAAAAGAAAGGATGAAGATACTAAACGTAAAAATCTGGATTATCTCCAAAAAGAAAACTGAGTAGAAGTTCTTCAATAAGACAGTAAAAATGTTTCCAATGAGAGTCCTGAGGTCCAGCATAGTGGATGAATGTACTTTTTACTAAAGAAAAATAATCTATAATAGAGATAGAAAGAGGAAGGGAAAGAAAGACAGAGTAAGGGAGGGAGGAGAGAGAGAGACAGGATAGGGATCATATAAAAAGATAAGAAAGGAAAAATTACCTCATATTTCTCAACAGGGAAGCAGAAAACAAAATATGATAATGAAGGTGGAATAATCAATGCCCTCACCATTTTGAAGATAGATTATTATCCAGTTTATACCCAACTAAACTGCAATCATATATCAGAGTAAAATAAAAATATTTTCAGAAATGCATGTATTAAGCATTTGTCACCCCACATATCCTCTTTTGGAAGAGAGAACACACTTAGTGCTGATTATGATGGTTAACTAACTTTGTGTCAGTTTGAGTGGGCCACAGGGTGCCTGGATTTGGTAATTTTTCTAGGACTATCTGTAAAGGAATTTCTGGGTGAGATGAGGATTTGAATTAGTGACCTCAATCAAGTAGACTGCCACCCGCATTGTAGTGAGCATCTTCTATCTTGTTGAGGACCTGTGTAGGATAAAAATCATTGTAAGGAGGAGTTTATCCCCATGCTTCTGCCCACTGACTGAACTAGGACATCCCATCTCATCCCTTCTTACCTTTGCACTGGGAAGTTATTTACATCATCAGATCCAGGCCTTCAGGTATTGAACTGAGACTGAATTAAACCAGTGGCTGTCCCTGGGTCTGTTATTTGCAGATGGCAGATCATAGGACACCTGAAACCCCATAATTACATGAGCCAATTCCTCACGATGAATTTACTTTTATTTACCCTTTTTTTATTTGTTTAATAACTGATATACATAAGCTTCTGAGGTGAAAATTAAGTAAGAGTGAAAATACAGACTAAATTACTGATATGTAAAAAATTAAGCAAATATAAGGCAAAGCAATTTCAAGGAAAATTAAAAGTATGCAGATACAAATAAATAAGTAGGTGTATGATGTGACTCATTTGTGAAGATAATTTACTAATTTTATTGAAATACCAGCATTTAATATTGACCTCAGCAGCATAATGATATATTCATGTTTGGAGGATGTTTAGATGGACAATGTATGTCTGCAAGTTGGGTTAAAGGGGAGTAAGAAAATTAAGCCTTCAGTTTCTATAGTGGGAAGTCAATAGATAATGCCTGGAGGATCAATTTAAACACATTCTCTAAACACTGAGTAACATATCATTTCTCAGAAATTTACCCAGTATCAATTATAAGGATACTTTAGGAAAAAAAAGCTTAAAAAATAAACTTTAACTTGCAACTAATTCATATGTGTAATGAAAAAAATGATTATTCAATGAGAAATGCAGTTGATAAATCAGAGAGAACTGAATATGCTGGTAAATTCCTTGATGATACATGGGTATTGTATTTAGCCTGAAGTGGTGTTAATAAGACCACTAGAGAAATGTGCTGTGTAGAATTCCCTTTTAAGTAACAGTGAATTTGCATTTAATCTTTTTTATTCAGTCAATTCTGTGCTTTGTTCTTTTCACAGAATGAATCGGTTTTTCTCAAATAAGGCTTAATGTACTTTTAGAGAGTTTATTTTTGGAATTTATATGTCTCTTACTCTGTTCTTTGACTTTTTAAAATCTTAATACATGGAAATTTTCATTCTATTTTTTAGTTTCCAACTTTAAGGAATATGTATTAAAGTATTTTGGGAGTCAAATATTAACAATTTAATAAAAAATTCTTGATTGCTTGGTTAGATAAGAAATTAGTTATTATCCCACAGGGCAATGAATTGGGAGGATTTATTACATATTGATTAGAAAGAGATAATTTGTATTTCTTTCAGATTAATAACATTTTGGCTAACTTGTGTCTTCCCTAAATTCAAGTCCTTTATCAATGGTGTGTCATTGAATTGATTCTGCCATTAGGGAGGAGGAAGTTTAGACTGCTGATAAAATTCTTATAATCACATGCTTTTTAAAAATCCCATCATAAATCCTCTGCAACATCTACCTTGAGTTGGGTGCATTTTCTATATGCCACATTTGAGCCATTTCAGTACTGTAGTATAAAAAAATTTAGAAAAATCCATTCCAAATTTTAAAAGCTTTATTTTTCAGAATATTATGGTACAATAATAAGATTTAAATATTTTTATTATTGCATTTTCATAGTCCAGATTTTTTCTCAGGCAAAATGTAAGTCTCATACTGATTAAGAGAAAGGACATAAAAACATATGCAAAAAGAAATCCATTTTTTAAGCAGCAAATTCCCTACAAAATTTAGTCTCCTACCTTTAACACTTGATACCCAAACTACTTACGAGTTATTATAACTAGATGAAAAAAAAGAGGATAAGAGGACATTAAAATGTTTTTTCCCAATTACAGAAAAGTAAATGCATAGCAAAGGCTTCAAAAAAGCTCCTGCAGCATTCCCCTTCTTCCAATGTGTGAGGTTTTGTTTTTGTTGTTGTTGTTTTTGTTTGTTTGTTTCGGGGATTGAACCCAGAGGTGATGAACCACTGAATTGCATGCCCAGCCCTTTTTATTTTTTATTTTAAGACAGGATCTCTAAGTTGCTTTGGGCTTTGTTAGGTTGCTGAGGCTGGCATTGAACTCCAGATCATCCTGCCTCAGCCTCCCAAATCATTGGGATTACAGGTGTGCACCACTATGCCCAGCTTTATGTTTTTAATGAATCTGTAATTCAAGTCACATATATAGCATGTGGCTGATATGTGACATAAAGAAATTTCTTGTCATCTTTTGATTTTTCTGGTCAATAATTCTGACCACCGAAAAAAATTTGCTTTATTAAAGAACAAATCAATAGCTAAATCAACAAAACTTAAAAATCAACGAAGAGTAAGAAATTGTAGCTGTTATTGCTTAGCTCTGAGAGTTTATTTAGCAACCA
Source organism: Glaucomys volans (assembly GCA_020662805.1). Classification (NCBI taxonomy): domain Eukaryota; kingdom Metazoa; phylum Chordata; class Mammalia; order Rodentia; family Sciuridae; genus Glaucomys; species Glaucomys volans. The sequence continues at coordinate 141,792 of JAJEJO010002990.1, forward strand.
TATTTATTCTAAACTCCTTGGTTACTGTTTTCGGATAAATTCATTGCATCATTTTTATTATATGAATTATTTGTAGAGATTATTCAAATAAAAAGTTTCCTTAGGACTAGTGTTATGGTTTAGATAGTAGATGCTCCTCAAAAGCTCAAGTGTGAGACAATGAAAAAAAGAAAGTTTAGAGGTGAATAGGCGTTGTGATCCATGTCTATAATTCCAGCGGCTCAGGAAGCTGATGCAGGAGGACCCCAAGTTCAAAGTCAGCCTCAGCAAATTATTGAGGCTTTGAACAATTCAGTGAGACACTGTCTCTAAATAAAATGCAAAAAAAGGGCTGGGGATATGACTCAATACTTAAATCCCCATGGGTTCAAGCCTTGGGCAAAAAAAAAAAAGAAAAAAAAATGTTTAAAGGTGAAATGATTGGTTTATGAGGGTCTGAACCTAGTCAATGCATTAATTTTATGATTGTTATTAACTGAGTGGTAACTGTAGGCAAGTAGGTGGGTCCCAAGAGGAGTGCCTACGGAGCATATTTTGTCCTCTCTCTGCTTCTTGGTGCCATATCCTGAGCCACTTTCTTCCGCAACACTCTTCTGCCATGATGTTCTGTCTCACCTCCAGTCCCAAGGATTGGAGCCGGCCTTCTGTGGACTGAGACCTCTGAAACTGAACCCACAAATCAACTTTTCCTCCTCAGTTGTTCTTGTCTGGTCTTTTGGTCTCAGCAGAGAAAAAGCTGACTAAAACAGCTAGTGGAAAAAAAATACTTGCACTGGGCATTTAAATTCTTAATCAATAATATCAACATGACTATTAAATGAATTATGCAAATATAAAGACTACTTATTAACAATCTTTAGTGTATATCCCTTTATCAAATTAAGTATTTTTTAAAATTTATTTGCATGATGCATTCCTGACCAAGTCTGATAGAACTTTCTGGTAAGAAATAAAAGCAAAACAAAGGGTGAGTTTGAAAATAATCCAAGGAAACACAGTTTTGAAAGTTTTCCACATAATTAATCATAATTGCAAAGAAAAAAATCTGAATTAGGATCATATTCTAGTCTTCCTTAGTGCAGTATCTCTGTTATCAGAAGAAATCTTGCTTGAGATGTTTTTCTCCAAGTTGAGGATTATGGATAGAAAATTCACATTTTAATGAATAGATTTATTCATTTCACACAACTGTTAGGACATTTTAAAATAATTTCTATTAAAATTATATCATTTAATGAAGAGTATTAATGAATTTTTAACAAAATATGAAGTAATGGAATTAAAAAATAGGATTTTTTAATGAAATTGAAGTTATTGTTATTTATTTTTCTGTTTCTGATGTCTTTTTTTAAAGAAGGAAAGCAATCCTTGACACATTTTCAGTCTTTCTCTGTATTAAATAATAGTTCTATAGTTTCCCCAGACTTTGCTTCTTTTAATAATTTCCAAATTATTTCCTTATTTCTTTTTTGATTTCTAATATTTTATCATTTTTACTTCTTATTATGGAGTAAAAACTAAACAACTTCATTTTTTTGTGAATCAGAAAGCAATGTTAACAACATACAAAAAAAATTTGATGGTCTCCTTATGGATTCAGCTGAAATAGCAAAGGTCCTTTGCTTTCATCTTTTATTTTAAATTAACCTTGAAAATAGTTTGCATGGAGGGAAAACATCTCTAACTTTGTTAGGACCAAAATATTTCCTCTACCTTATTCTTCAGTTCTTCTTGTTCAAAATTATTAAAATATTCTTGTGACAAGGGAAATTTCTCTTTCCAAAGAAATGTGGGAAGCAGTGCATTTTTCAAACTCAGAGTATTTAATATACCAATAAGTTTTATGCGTATTTAAGAGGATGGTATAATGTGTAGAATTGTTACTATCATTTTAAAAATAGAACCTGTTTTTTATTTTTTGTTGTTTTCAGATATACACGGCAGTAGAATTTATTTTGAAATATTATATATACATGGAGTATAACTTTCCATTGTTGTGTTTGTACATGATATGGAGTTTCACTGGTTCTGCCTTCATATATGAACATAGGAAAGTTATGTCCGATTCATTCTACTGTCTTTCCTATTGCCATCTCCCCCTCTTCCTTTCATTCCTATTTCTCTATTTAAATGAACACCTATCCCCACCTCCTTATTGTGTGTTAGTACATGTATATCAGAAAGAATACTTAGCTTTTGTTTTGGGGGGATTTGCTTATTTCACTTAATGTGATAGTATCCAGTTCCATCCACTTATCAGTAAATGCCATAATTTCATTCTCTTTATGGCTGATTAATATTCCATTCTGTATATATACTATAGACCACATTTTCTTCAGTCATTCATCTGTTGAAAGGCACCTAGATTGGTTCCATAGTGTAGCTATTGTGAATTGAGCTGCTATAAACATTGATGTGGCTGTCTGTTTCTTATGTCTTTTGTCTAGTTTGATATTAGTTTTTCTACTTCCATAGAGATTCCTTTTCTTTCACTGAGCTTACGTAGTCTAGAGTTTTTACAATACATACTATGACTCTCCACATTCAAGTATTGTATTCAGATTTTACAGTTAATTCAAACCTAGATCAATACTTAATTTTAAAAATGTTACACTTTAAAAAGTTATGAATTATCAAGTGAGTATTACTTCATCATCATTTGCTATGAGTAGTATTGACCAGGGACATGTCTTGCAATTCTGTGAATGTCAATTTTTATATTGAGAAGTTAGAAATTTGACTTCCACCGATTGGTGGATTACTGCCAGTTGGATTCTTCATCTTGGAAGCTATAGATTTTTATAAAGTGCCCTTCTGCTTCTCAAAGCCAAGAAAAGGAACCTCAATCTGACCCTTTACAAATACTTTTAGCAAAATAGCTAGATCTGAGTTTCTTATTTTCACTTAATTCTGGTATTTAATTATTTCTTATTATATTAATTATTATGCATTTTGCTGGGAAATTTTACAAATTCTTTAATAGTCTATTTTTAACATTTTCCCTTTGTTTCCCAGTAAGATCATCAATAAAGGCATTCCATTTTGTAGAAAGTAATCATAGGTTTTTAAGAATTATGCTTACACATTTTCTAAACATTACTTTTAGACACATATACTCTTTCATCCATATCAGTCATGTTTTAATTATTACTAATATTAAATACCTGTTTTGTATAGGATGAAAGGGAACACTTTCTCGATACTATTCTTACATTTCACTCCATAAATAAAAGAACATGGTCATTTACCTCATCCTTTTACACCCAAATCATAAGCATCATATTCTGGTTGCTTAGTTATTTTATTAGTCCTGATGGTCCATAACTCCCATTTCTGCTGTCAGGAAGTCTTGCTGTGCTTGATAGTAGGCTTGCTTGTTCATGAGACTGGCTTTGTTTGATGGGACACTACACTGTGATAGAAGGCTGAGCTCAGTAGACCTCTCTTTTGAAGGCTTCTCCTCTGGAATGTTCTATTGTTGAGTCTAGCTCCTATCTTGTAAGCAAGACCAAATCATCACTTAGAGGTACATGACCATCAGAAAAAGTCCTATGGTTCATGGTACCACCTGAGCTCTCAGGTGACTGACTTGAGAGCTGAGTGAGAGCAGCATAAAGGTGCGTCCTTCCAGCTAAAATCTGGCAGAAACTAAGTAGAGCAATAGATAACGGACACTATTATTGGTAAACTTAGAATATGACCTTCAAATATAAATCCTGTGTATTAACAAAGAGTGAAAATACCTGAAAAATCTTGGATAGACTTAAGATAAATGAACATGAATATTAGTACCAGAAGTCATGTGTTCTTTTGAGAGTATGATCCTTACTATTATTATTTTCTTTGACAATTCTTTTAATTATTTTTTTTATTTCTATCATATATAAAGTGAAAAAATGTAGTAACAATTGACTTGTTTGAAAATTATGATTAAATCGAGTAACATTTGAAAATCAACATATAAAGTAACTATGGCGATAGTATGCCATTTTATTCAGAAAACATAATTTTGGTATTTTAATTATATTTATTGCTGTTCTCAGTTTTTATTAGTTCAGTAACTTAGAATGTTTTCAAAATCTCTGTGCAAGTGGCACATAAATTGTACTTAATAGTACCAAACAGGGCAGATATAATCTGCTTCTGTAGGGATACATATTGTTACTTTTAATATCTTCTTTTCATATTAACCCATCTTTTTCATATTTTATCTGACCATCATTCCAACTTTCTACACAATACCTATGTGAAATAATGAACAGCTTGTTGATTCATTGGGAGATGAATTTTATATTTAATTTTTTTCATTGCTAATCATCATTTTTCAGCACTGGAGTTCCTTACCTTTTTAAAACTTGTATCTAGTTACATAAACCAAACTAGAATCCTCTACTGAATAGAATATGCAGTGCTTTCAACTAAAACTACACACTTTGACCTGCTTCACATGTAAATAAAACCATAAATTGGGCACATTGCTAAAGGAAATTGTTCTCCTTATCCTATGTGTTTTCATTGCTGAAAGTAATTTATTTTCTTAGGTTTTAGGCTTAACATCTAGTTGTGCCTAAATTTAATAACCATCTTTCCTGGAAAAGATTGCCATAAGCCATTTTAGTTATTTCTATCAGGGGACAAAAGATGAATTAAGAGTGTCAAAACACCCAATTTGTGACAGTGCATTGTTGAGGAACAAACACATCTCCTAATTGGTAATTGACAGCTTTAGCCTTAATTTGAACTAATCATTGCTAACATTCACACTAGCCTCCATTTCTGCAAGCTGTAATAAGTCATTAAAATGCCATGACAATTTTCTCCACAGGTGTGGAGAACCAGATCCTTGCCATTGGCAGACTTAATTAAGATAACAGTTGGATAGTTAAGCTTAAAAAAAGAGAAATCCAAGAAATGATAACATTTCTCAAATTGCCAGAAAAGACTACAAGGGAGTGACTTGGTTTGTTGCTATCCCAGTTTTCTTACATAGAGATATTCTATTTTATAGATCCTTGCTAAAATGGAGAGGAAGAACAACCCAACTACATGAATCACATTATGTTGTGGAGGTTCCACTGGCTTATAGAAGTTTGAAAATGGTTCACACTAGATGCTTCTCGAGGATGACAGCTGCCTAGACATACTCTTGAATAGCAAAATAGGACAGAGATTTTTAAACTTGTAAAATACATACAATCTGATTTCTTACAAGCTATTTGGCTTGCTTAGCATAGGTCTAATATAAGTAAATTTATTAAAATTCATTAATTCCTTATAATTGTTCAGTAGAAAATTGGTTTTCTTAGTATAGACTATACTAAAAAGTATATGGAAACCTTTTATTAAATCATAATTTTGACTTAAATTTGACCTTCTAAAAACTCCTTTCTAAAACATACATAGTGCCTCTGATTCATCTTAATTTTTTCTTAGACAAAATCCAAGACAGTTAGATAGTATCATTAGCTTTTTAAAAATATGTCCCAGCTTTTCCTAACCAGTCTTTCCCTGTGAATAAGAATTACCTCCTCCGTAAATCTACCTTCTGGCAATTTGCTTCCAAAATATCTCCATTTGAATGTGCCCTATTTTGGAATGGATATCCTTTACCTATTCAGGTATCTTCTCTCTTCCTTCTATTAAATAATTAACACAGCATATGTTTTATTCTGTTTTTACATTTACTATTTTTATAAGAAATTATTTTTGGATTTTCATATCTTATTTATAATTGTCTCCAGGATCTAACATGTTAAGTGAGTATATTAAAATTCATCAAATTCCTATAGTTGTTCTAGAGAAAATTATCATAAATATGCTGTATCACATAACAAATATCTCCAAGAAATGTCTTTTGGTTAGATCAAGAAGTCACTCCTTAATGTAGTCTAGGGTTGTTGTTATTGGTAATTGTCATCTATCATTTTACAATATTACAGGCAATCTTTTCTGACAGAGGACTAGGATAAAGAAGAAAAGAAAACAACTTTAGGGTGTATGAGAATGTTAAAATAATTTCACTAAGATTTCATAAGAGTATATTCCAAATTCCAAATGCATTAATCATGAAATGAATTCTTTATCATAGTAATTATCTGCTTTCCATTCAACCCAAAACCCACATATTTTAAGAATCAAGTTTAGTGGAAGTTATTTGGGCTACAAAATTAAACATATCTTGTGTAAAATCCTATTTTGTCACTCAGTAGTTTGCATAATTGGGTAAGTTATGTTCCTTGTGCCATTCTTTATCTCTAGTATTCAAGAAGATCATGAGGATTAATGAAGATAGCCCATATAATGCCTACACTGCCCTGGCAGATTATCTCACACGACACAAGGCTTATTAGGTATTATTAGTAATATTAGTGATTATCCATGCATGATGCATGCACTTCATTATGTTATTCTCCATAGCATCACTCTTCATACTGTGTGTATAATGAACTCTAGTCATATAAAGATTTAGGTAGTTTTAAGTAAATCATTTCCATATTCATGACAGTCATATGTATACTTTTCCAGGATTGATTTGCCTGAGAAATGCTCAGTGCTATGACATGTCTTATTTCTTCATTTTTATTTCAGAGAACACAGCCTCTCATTCACCCTGTGTCTTATTTAGGATACAAATCAAGTAAACACCTGAAATAAACAAGAAAAGGACAAATATAAATATGATGATTATGTTGATAATAATCATTTTGCAGGTAAAAATACTTAAAAATTTGCCTCCCACAAGTTGAAATAGCTTTGAATATTCTTTATGCTATTTCTTATTATTAAATAGAATAAATGATGTTATGTAAGCATTGATTTGGCAGGGAATAAAACTCATAACCATAACCATTTATTGTTAATATTAGGATTTCCCAGTTCCTAATTCTATATACAAAATGTAAAGGCACAGCCTGAAAATGGTCACATTCTAGACATTGACAATATTTCCATAGAGAAGCACAATTATTTTAAATATTGTTTTGTCTTTGAAATGAATTTATTCACCTTCTGAATAAAAACTTTATAAATTTGGTTATATGTATGTATATTTTTAAAATTCATTTTATTGGCATATTATAATTATTCATAAAGTGGGATTCATTATGCCACCTTTATAAATGCACATATCATAATTTTCTCAATGTTTCCCCAGTATTTTCTCTTTACCTTCACTTCTCCCTCTCTCTGATCCACTTGTTCTATTGTTGTTGCTTTTATTATTATTATTATCTTATTATTAATATAATTATTATATTCTCATTCTATGTATAAGCAGAATTCATTGTGGTATATTTGTATGTAGACATGCATATTTTGGTGAATTTCATTTATGTCTGATATACTATTAATGGAGAAATTAAATTTTAATATATCTATTATTTTCTCTCTATTTGTGTGTATCTCTCCATTTTTGGATGATTTATGTATCCCCAAATTAATAAATTAGTCACAACCACAAAACCTCCTAATTTGTATTTGGCATCTTTAAAGAGATAATGAAGCTAAAATGAGGCCATTAATATGATATGTGCTTATTAGAAGAGGAAATCTGGATACAAATATACAGAAGAAACTCTATCTTGGGATTGCTGTGGGCTAGCGTTGAGTTGCATTTCTGATTTCCTGGCTCTGTAGCCTTCCTGCAAGTCTGCGGTCTACATCTGTAGAACATAGACTGGCTCCATCGACAATTACGTGAGTCAACTGTTTATAAAATGCTCCCTTTCTTCTCTCCCCCACCCCACACACAGGCACACACAATGCACACAATTTGTTTTGTTTTTGTGGAGAATGCTAGTACTCTGTCCATGGGTCTGTCTCATTATCTATTGAAAAGGAAGTAAAGAGTTTTTGTTAAGATAAATTGAGTACTTTCAAATATATTAGGCTTTTCGAGTATTAAAATGTTATAGTAGCACAAAATTCTGTAAGAAAATTAAAATGAAAACATTAAGTCCATGAATAAAATAGAAATAGATCAAATAGACGTAATCAGAAGAACACCTTATATAGATACATAAGGCCAGAATGCTTGAATTGCTGTGGCAATTTATACTTAAAGAGTCATGAAACTTTTCAAAAATCAAAAAGGTTTGAAAGTATATAATTTGATTAACTTCATAAAGAAAACAAATTGAAGTATGTGAGAAGGTATGCAAAACAAAAAACATACGAATGTCTTTCTACCAAAAAATAGTGATACTAAAATTAAAATGGATGAAGACTGTGTTTACTTAGCAAACAATGCATTAGTCATCTCAAATTAAAATAATTGTTTCTTAACTTTGTAAGAACAGATATCTGATGTGGGAAAGGCTCTCTGCAACTTATGTTTATAAATAAATTCATAAATGTTTTAAATAATTATATTATGGTTCTTCATTCTATTTCTTCTTTTTAAATCCACTGTTACTGAAAAATCATTACTTTAGAAATAATGTGTCATTTATTAGTGTGGGGAAAATGCTAGCCATAAGAAGGACTTGTGATTTGTCTTTGAAAAATAAAGTGCAATTATCTTTAGTATAATTCAGTGGTATAAGGAGATACTGAAGTGTCTATGCGAGTAATCTCAGATAAACCTTAGAAAGAGCAATAATTATTTCTGTCCTCAAAGACCTTACCTATAAGAGTTATAAATTAAAGTCGTGATGTTTGATGATATTAGAAACACACAGCAAAATGCTAAGTCAAAAAGAAGATATTCAAAAGCACTTCCCAGGCAACAGATAAGCCTTGAACTTCAGATAAAAGAAGCCAATAGTGAATAATTACCCAAATAGAAGATTGAATCAGACAGAGCATGGAAACATGTATAGAAATCTACACTAATATGTCCTCAGTATAGATGGTGAATCTCAGAGAAAGTGATATACTGGGGTAGTGTATATCAGCTATTATCAGTGAAATATTTTCCCTGACAGTTATGTCAAGCTTTATGAAATCATCACATTGAATTTTAGAAAATTCTTGCTAGCATCAATTTGGAGCATGTATTAGTAAAGTTAAAACAACAGCAATAACTTAACAATTGAAAGTCATTATTATTCAGGGGGTCAAATTAATCGACCCAACAGGTATTCTATCATCTGCTTTTAAGCAACATTTTGAATAGAAAGATAGTTACATAAAATTAGGAAAATATTTAAAAGAACCGATGATATATATGTATTTACTTCAAAAGTCCTAAATCACACTGTTTTAGTCAGCTTTTCTGAAACTATGATTGAAAGATCTGAAAAGAATGATGTAAAGTAAGAAAAGTTCATTTTGACTGACAATTTCAGAGGTCTCTGTCATATATGGCCTACTTCATTGCCCTGGGCCCAAGGTCAGGTGAAACATCATGGCAAGAAGTCTGTAGAGTCATTTGCAGGTACGGTTCACCCACAATATGTAGTTAAAAGCATCAGTTAAGAAAATGTAATTATAAAGCAGGTAGCAGCATAATTACACCCATGAATTTACCTTTCTGGACTTTGAAATATTCATACTTATTACACCATTGTGTAAAAAACGAGATAACGTCATTTTTAAAGTATTACTTCAAATGTTTCTGAAAAACTCAACATCAGTTCTGGTCAAGTTTTTCAAGTATTTCCATTTCATCTTTCCTTTCTTTCATTTTTTTAAAGTTTTTTTTTTTTTTTTTACTCATTATTTTTATTTACTTATGAGGGATACTGAATATTCTAAATTTCAAGCCAAATGTAATTTTTTTTGTCATTTTGAGGACAGATTTTAAAATTTGTTTTGAAATATAATTTATTGCTTTTCACTCATTATAGTTGGTTTGTGGATTCAGTAAAAGACATTTTTCAAACAGAATATTTTCAAATAATTGATTTATAGTGTTTGTAAGCCCTTAATTTAAAAGACCTATATTTCATATTACATACACTCATAATTGTGTTCTGAAAAATATATTCTAGTGAAAATTGAAAAGCTAGTTTTTATATGGTCAAACACTTGATATGTTATTACTCATGCACAGACTATCCATGCCCAAATGAAGTCAAATGAGATTTTTATTTATTGAAGATTAATGTACAAAGTCTTCCCAGATTTGTAACTAGAGATATTTTGATAGTCACTGTATTCCAATTTATTTTCATAAGACCAGCAAAAATATTTTTATTATTGACACATAATAATTGTTCATACTTATAGAGTCCAATATGTGTATGTGTATTTATATATATGTATTTATTATATATATGTATATTTACTTTTCACATCTAATATATATATTTAAATATATATAGAGAGAGAGCAAGAGAGCATAGTGTTCAAATCAGGGTTATTAGCATAACTTTCACCTCACATAATGATTGTACTATGATGAGAACATTCAAAATTCCTTTTTCTAGCTATTTAAGAATAAACTTTACTTTTTGACAGCATTAATGATCCTACTATGCATCAATTTTATAGTAAAAGAAGGGTGTCTGTTTATATTCTTCTGCAGATGGATGTCTACTTTACACAGCACTGCTTATTAAAGGTACTGCCACTTTGTGGGTCCTTGAAAATTAGTGTACTTTAGATGCATGAGTTTATTTCTGGGCTCTCTGCTGTTCTGTTCTATTGGTTTAAAAGTCCATTTAATTCCAGTGCCATGCTGCTTTGGTTACCATAGCTTCATTACATACTTTGAAGTCTGGTAATGTAATGCCTCTGGCTTTGTTCTTATTGCTTAGGATTGTTTTGGCTATTTGGAACCTTTTGTGATTCCATACGTATTTCAAGATTATTTTTATCTATCTGTGAAGAGTGGTATTGGTATTTCGATAGGGATTTCACAGAATCTGTAGATACCTTCAAGTCTGAAAAATGTAATGACATTTCCACATTGTTTTTAGAGCTAACATTTATGCTTTTTCTTTTCAAAAGAAAAGTTTGTGTGAGATAATAGTATACAAATAAAGACACCAAAAAACCCAGAAAAATAATTATATACCTAGTATAATTATTTACATAGAATACTATTAAGCATTTATTTCATGCAATTATATATACAATTATATATATATGTTATATGGCAAATGTGCAGTTGCAAAGTTTCATGCAATTATATATACAATTATATATATATGTTATATGGCAAATGTGCAGTTGCATTAAAGTCTCATAAAAATCTGTATATTTTAATAGTCATCTATTAATTGAGCAAATAATTAAGAACATGATGAATTTACATATATGGATAAATATTACAATGTACTTTATCAATATTTAAATTCACAAATGCAATATTTGACTTATATACTTTTAAGATTTATACTTGAAAAAATATAATTTAAGCTTACTATACAATAATAAGTGCAATAGGAGTCCTCTCATTTCTCATACAGAAAATACATTCTATAAATAAAAATATTTCTGATAAACTCGGGTCATAACTTTTTTCTTCTTATGTTCAGCATTATTAAATTTAGCTTCTGTATTTGACATAGCATAATAATTGGGCCAATGTGTTAGAGTGTACAATGATCTTTAATACAACAAAAATATGGAAGTAAATACTCTCAGAAGTATTTCATGTCATTCATAAACTTGAGTTCTGCCCCATTTGCTTTGTGCCCTTATTCATGAACAAAAGTAATTCTCCATCCTTTGGAAGAAGCTCCTGAAAAATGACAACAGAAAACATAAATAAAATAGGATCCTGTTATAAATGGAAAGGAGGGATGGACGCCATATAAGTATTATCAATATCTGTAATAAATGCAAGGAACTCTATCGTAGCTTTTTGACAGTTTCTTGAAAATTTCTCTGAGACTCCTAATATCGTATTACAAAATGTAATATAACTCATGCTCTTTGAAGTATTTGACCTTGGCATATATTAATGAAATAGGACATGCGAAGAATTAGCACATCATTGTGAAGCACTGGCTATTCAGTGAATATGGCTCACATTTCCATTTTTCTTCTAGTTGCTTAAATATGGCTAGCTTCCTCAGTCTTGGTCCTTATTCGACCACGTTTTCCCAATTTGTATTGCTACATTTTTCCTCCAAATACATTTTCTTGGTAACGATTAGTGCTGTGTTTGGCAAGTAGATGCTGGGAAGTAACTTTTTTGAATTGGTCACCAATGCAATTTAAGAGCTGAGTTGCACAGTAGATCATTTAATGTACTCATTATTCTCCTTGTTCTAGAAAATTCTCCTGAAAAACCACTTTATTCACTCCAAAAAAGTTGATAAGAATAAATTTAATAAATTCAAATCACAATTCCAATAGCACTAGGTTAATTGTACTATTTCTGGATACACATTTTCATGAAAGTATTTTTTGCCAAGGAAAATCAGAGCAGAGAAAGGATCTACTCCCCCAGAGATTAGATAAGGAAAATTAAGTATGATGTTGTACATAGACTTGGATGTTCACACAATATCAGACCTTTAATGAACTTAATGAAGAGGGGGTAAAATTCTAACAATTTCCTTTCTGTCTTTTCAGTCATTTAGTAAAATAGGTGAACTGTAAGGAACTTTTCTTTTCCATTTTTTCTCTTATTTATTTAGCTTGAGACCTCATCCATAAAATCTTTTAAGGTCTTGATGTATATAACACATATATAATGAAAAATTTTTTGTGATTATGTTTGTGTGAAAGGTTTTTAAAGAAGGAAGTATCTACTAAAATACCCTGTGCTATTTATAAAAACAATAATTATTATTGTATGACTACTCCACATACAGGTGCTAACGCATCACAATTTTTTCATATAAGTATTCAATGTATACAAAAGGCTGCATTTTCTATTATTTTTGCTATTTTCTTCGATTATTTTCTATTGATTTTTTTATTCAATCTTATTATTTTGGGTGATTAATACACAATATTCCATTTATAGTAAAACTTCACTAATTCTGTGTGAAAATAGAGTTAATACCTAGTAAGTATTCTGGTTATCTTAAAACTCTATTGGTTTTTACATAAAATATAAGCCTGTACTCCACAAGGTTGAGGTGTGGGATGTTTTCAAAAGCATCTCTAATCTCCACTCATCTTGCATTCTTTCCAACAGAAACCCAAACAGCCTATCTTTTATAAAATTCTGATTGAAGTCATATCTATCGTAGAAGGTTTAATATCTTAAAATATGCTAAGAGTTTAGGAACTTCTGATCAAAGTAGCTATCAAAATGCAAAATATTACTGTCATTGTTCTCAAAAGGTAAATGGCAGTCATTCACAGGCTCTGTACACTTCCCTCCAGTCACTGTGATCTGATCTGCTGTGTGCAGCTAGTTTGCCATTGATTAAATGCTCTTATCTCTATTGCCAAGTTAATCTTATGTGGCATCCAAGCTTTTATTTTATCTTCTTTACACAGTTTCCTTCGGGCTCTACAAATGTGAGTAAACTTTAAAGGAAGCACAAACAAGCAGTCATTCTTTTTTCCTTCTCAACAAGTTGTTTTTCATAAAACACTCTGTAAGTCACCAAGTCCTCTTTAGATACACACGTCCTTCTTTTCAAAAACTGAGAATAACTTTAAGGTATTAGAAGATTTCACTCTGTCCCTATGCATCTGTTGTAAATAGCTACTTAGCCAAGGTGTTTATATGATGGTTTCAGGTCCTCATGGACAAGGACAAAGTGGGGAGGGCAGAAAAGCAGAGTGGTGCAGCTGCTGGCCATGAATTTTGATAGCCTGTATTTCCTAATAATGAATTTGCTGAAGAGGGCTGTTTTCGGTGTGATGTTAGATTATATCAATACAAATATTTAATTATTTAGCTAATGCTCATGTATTTGTAGAACAAATTAAAAGAGTCCTTCACAGGATGACCTTTTACTTTGGCAAAATCTAGTAGTTGGCAAAAACCAATATCAGGCTGGAAGTCCAGGGAGCTTGACTCTGGAGTCTACCACATTGTTAGGTGTAGGGGATTTATTTTGGGGTGAGTTAACAGAAAGCGCTCTATTCCCACTGAGGTCCTGCCAGCTTGTTGTAAACCCCACATTTGATGTTACTGAACCTCTCACATTCAGCACATTATCCAAATGATATTTAGAACAATATTAATTAAGATGCATCACCAGATTCTAGTTTCGGGATCCTGGCATGGATTTATAGTTGCATTTTTAACTATGGAGTGATAATGTTGATGAAAATTATTTTCTCCATTAAAAAGGAAAGGACTGAGAAATAAAAGCTTGACCAGTTTTTATCTTAAAAGGAATATATTAGCTAAAGGCTAGCTAAAAAATTAATATATATTGGAGGATATGCATCACAAGCACATGGATACTTGATTCACACATAAACAGAAAATGATTATTTAAAATCTGGCTATTTCAGGTATCATATTTGTCTAAGTTGTTAGATAAATTAATTTCAATGATTGCTCAGATACAGAAATGAGGTTGGTCCCATTCTCTGATTGGAGTGCAATAAGACAAATAGATAATATGGAATAAAAATTAGCTAACTGAAACAAAGTATAGTAACACTTACCTAATTATCTGATGAATTAAAAAGCAATTCAAATTACAATGGTGGAATATGCACAACATCTTAGTAATGGCATTACTTCATATCAAATATGAGAAGTAGACTGAACTTTCGAACAAGATACATTCCATGCATGCTATTATCACAAGCACTAGGTTACAGAAAAGAATGGGGTCAACTCTATTTTGCAAACTTTATAAGATGATAGATATTTATAAAAAATAACAAAACTCTCATTTTTCTCATCTCTAAATGTAAATATTATTCATTCTACATGGCTTGCTGTGACATAAAAGTCCAGTTAAAAGTTTCCAAAAAGTACTTTCCTATTAAAATTAAATTATTTATCTTTGGAATGGACAATACATTTTACCGTTGTCACAGAAAAACACTGCAATGACTTCTGTAAGGGCCTCTGCATTCAGAACATGGACTATTAAGTGCCTGAATTTGTCATTCAAATTATTGTGCATGATGATCTGATATTGTGGTGCAGGAATCACAGAGGAGATCATACAGTGTACTGAGAAATTCAAAGTGTTTATATCAGTAACAACTTGTCTTGAGGAACATGTCTCTGAAATCAGTATATAGAAACACAAATCAGAAAAGCATAGGTAAACAGAATTTTTCCCAGTTACAGATACCACAGTATAAATAGAGGCGGCTTAGAAAACACTAGGCAAAATAAGTGCCCAAAACACTACACTTAGGTATCTCAATTTCAAACTACAAAAAATCAAATATAAAGAAAAATTCAAAGAAACTTTAGAAGAAACAAAACCTCCTACCTATTAGAGAAACAATGATAAAAATGATATCTGATTTTTCTTCTCAGTGCAATGCAAGAAAGAATGAGAGTAAAATATTTAAAAGTATATTTTTTTTACAAAGTAGTCTAAAATTGTTTTATCTGCAAAATTATCTCTCAAAAGTGAAGGAGAATTGCATTGATCACTGAAGTGGCTGCATCACTATGGTATTCTGATTTTAGTTGTTTTGAATCAAGGAGTAGGATAGCTGAGTCATATGGTCATTCCAGGCCTAAGTTTTTTTTTCAGATAACCCAAATATTTATTCGTCAACCTCTTATTTATTATTTACCATATACTAGGTACTGGACTTCATGCAAATAATACAAATATGAATACATATATGCACATGTGCACACACTGAAACCCTACTGATTTTATTCCTGTATTTTATTAACAAGAAATTATAAAACACCATAAAATGCCTCACTGAAAGTCAGAAACACTGATCCACATCGTTAAAGCGGAATCTCCATATTGCTTTTTAAGGTGATCTACAAATTCGCAGTCCCAACAATTATGAGTGAACCTTTCCCCCCACTTCCCTGCCAACATTTATTAGTGTTTGTATTCTTGATAATTGCCATTCTAACCAGGGCAAGATGAAATCTCAGTGTAGTTTTTATTTGCATTTCCCAGGATGTAGGGATATTTAAAATTGATTTTTATTGATTGGTCATTAATGTTCCTTCTTTTAAAAAAGGTTTATTATTTTTTACCTATGTATTGATTTATCTTTAGTTCTTTATTCTGGAGGAGGAGATGGCAAAGATTTTCACCCATTGTGTATATCCCCTCTATTCATGCACGTAATTTCTTCCTTTGCTATGCAGAAACTTTTAAATTTGATGTTGTCCAGCCTATTGAATCTTGGTTTTATTTCTGGGGTTTTCGGGTCTTGTTATGAAAGTTGCTGCCGGTGCCAATACATTGGAGTTTTGACCCTATGTTTTCTTCTAGCAGTTGCAAAGTTTCTGGTCTAATTTCCAGGTCTTTTATGCACTTTAAGTGGACTTTTGTACAAGGTTAGAAACAGGGATCTGGTTATATTCTTCTAAATATGGATATCCAGTTTTCCCAGCACCATTCATTTAAAAAACGATCTTTTCTTCAACATATGCTTTCATCACCTTTGTCAAGTGTCAGATAGACTGCAAATAAGTAAGGACTGAAATAAATACAACATCAAAATACAACTCAAAAGGATATAATCAACATCTGTAGAATAGTTCATCCAATAAATAGAAAGTACATAGATTCATCCGAAACTAACATGCAACACACAAGATTAATCATACCCTGGTGTTGGGGGGCAGGGAGGATCACCTTAGCAAACAGAAACATCACAGATTTGTTAGCCTAGATAAAATGGACCAATTACTTGAGAGATAAAATCTGTCAAATGCACATGAGAAAGCAGACAATCTGAATAGGTTTATGTCTGTTAAGGATAATGAATCAAAAATTTTAAAGTTTCTGATGGGCTCAATTTTGAATTTTAGGAAAAATTTAAGGAAGAAATTATATACCATTTAGTACACTTTAGAAAATAGAAGCAGCAATACTACTGTATAATTCTTTCCACAAATTCAGCATTGTCTTAGTCAGAAAAATAAAAACACATTATAAAAATTTCACATATTTTAATTTTTTTCTTATTAGTTATACAAATAGTATAACTCATGTTTTTATCATCAAAATATGCTAAACAAATTATTTTCATCTATCATTCATCTATTTATTCATCAAAGCACAAACATTACATAACCAGGAAAAAATTTTAAAGGACTAAATAAAATTGTTCTATTTGTCTATCATCTACAATCTGCCCTCCTATGCACCTGCCTTATATAAAATCTACACATCACTCTATTGTTTATCATAGTCATGGATAATATAATAATATATCAATAAGAAAACAACAATATAATATTGTTATAATATAACACCAATAATATAAGAAAACATCAGCAAGACTCATAGTATATCTATATACTTAGTATACTTACATAGTATATCTTTAGGATAATGTTTGATTCTTTTATTGTTTTGGTGGTAGAATAAATATTTCCTGAGTTTTTTTTCATACATCCTGACTTAGGATGCTATTTTCTGTTCTTAAAAAATACTGGAACTTAAAATGTCTTTGGATTTATGGGATTTCCTCAGATAATGCCCTTTCCTCTGCATTTCAGTGTGTATAGACAAACGAGTGCACAGAAAGTTTCTATCAATCCTTGGGTGTGGCAGTATGGGCATTCATGTCCACTAACACTGGACCCTCAGAAGGAATCAGAAATCATTCACACTTGGTTTCCACTTCTGTGATTCAGTCTGCAAATTCGGTTCCGGAAACTGTATTTCATAATTACTAGCTAATTTTTCCCAACTTCAGGAACTGCTGTGATCCATATGACCTCATTTGGGAGTATTGTCTACTATCCTAAAGAAGCAGGCATTAGGTGTATGTGTGTTTTATGGTATACACACACACACACACACAAACACACATAAACACACACCACTCACCTAAAAAGACATGCATAATTCACTTTCCTTGAGAAATAGGAAATGAGAGCACTTGGTTCCTTGGGGACTGATGAGTGAACTGTTTGTTGCTCTAGTTATATTTTCTTTTCTTGTTTATGAAACATTTTCCCAGCAATTTCTAACCAAAAATACGCTGGATTTTGAGTAGCTCTTTCAGTAATAAGGTGAGTCAAAATAGGTCTCTGCTTCTGACAACTAAAGAGAGAAATGCACATTACAGATAAAATTGTGACCCCCTCAAATTCATGCTGAAGCCATAACATCCAAATAAAAGTGTATTTGGAAATAGAGTACTTGAAGAGGTTATTTATATTAAATATAGTCATAAGAGTGGGACTCTATTCAATAGGACTACTGTGTTTATGAGAAGAGGAGGAGACACCAGGGATAATGTCCACAGAGAACTGGCTATGTGAGGACACAGCAGGAAAGCAGCCTTACCAGGCCAAGGAAGGACACTTCTGGAGAAAACAAAGCTGATGACTCCTTGATCCTGCATTTCCAGCCTACAGCCCTTCCTGCATTTCCTATGAGAAAATAAACACCTATTGCACAGGCAATCACACACACACACACACACACACACACACAAACACAAACACACACCCACAACACATGCATCCATATACATATATGATAATAAGAACCTGGAAATCCTAGAAGAATTGTGTCTGGCCACCAGAATATATATCTCCAAAATTCACCATAGATTGCTACTTAACCTCATTTATGCCATTTAAAATCTATGTATAGTGACAGCCATCCCATCTTGAACCATTGACCTGACAGCATAAATAAAAGATTGAGCTATCCAATTTTTGTGCTTCTTGATTGTATACAATAAACAGGCTGTGGAGCAAAATAAAGATGGAGTACAGTCCACTCTGATGTCATGAAGTCTCCAGCAGAAACAGGATAGTGTCTGTCATGTGTTATAGGAGGTGGGTGGACTTTGAGCTGAGCAAGAGCAAAGGTCATAGGAGTTCCTGAGTTTCACAGTGTAACTGCATTAGTCCATCATTCTCTCTACAAAGACTAGGAAATGATTTGGATTTGGTCAAAAAGTACTGGTGGTTTTCTTGGGCAGTTTCTCTGCTGTTTCTGGATTGATCCTGAGCATTTCAGAGCCAAAAACTATTTTATATTCTCTCCAGGAAAACTGGACTTTATCAGCAACAATGATCATCTTGTCATTTAGTGTATTGATGTGTTATTTGTCCTAGATTTTCTCCTCCTTGAGGTCAAGGCCATGTCTCCTATTTTATGTTCATCCTTAAAATTTAAAGCATGGAGAAGACTTTCATTGAGACATTTATTTAATTTTTATTACTGGAAAACCCTCCTGCTTCTAATTAATATTCTACAAAGGAAGTTAGGAGGAAGGACACTTGCAAAATGACTGATCTTTTTTTCTTGGAAAAAACTTAAAGAAATGTCCTAAAATATCCTCAGGAGTCATACAAGTGAGCATTCTCCTTTCAGGATGAATGATAAAATAAGAGACTGGTACACTTGAGGTGCAATGAGAGTATTCAATTATAAACTATTTTATAACTCCTTATCCTACATTGAAAAATAGTAAATACAAGTTTGGGACACAAAATATGCCACATTGCTTGTGACAGATGAAAGTAAATGGTTTCTAATACTGAAAACTTCTTTTAATCAGTATAGGCAATAGTAGAAAATCTGCAAGAGATATATTCAGCTTGTACTTTTCTTGACAGATCTTAACAGTGTGCCCTCCAATATGATTAATTTATAGAAATGAAATTGCCTATATTAGGCTAAATTATATTTAGTATTCAAAACCTAAGGCAAAAATTTTTAAAAAGTATTATTTTGGAAAAAGTGAAAAAGCACATTCTTAAGATCCTCCTTTGAAAATCAAAACAAAAATATCCATAAGATAAATAGTTTGATGTTGATACTACTTTACATGTTTAATAAATATAATTGAAATCTTTGTAGATAATAATGGTGAACAAAAGCCTTGTTTCTTTATCATATAACAAATACATCTATATGCATAGTATATACTAATCTACTAGGTGAGCTAAAATGACTTTTAGAAGTAAGGTACAGGCTATTTGTGTTCATTCAGTAATTAGACTGATTTATCATTACAGAAAAATGTAGGCAAAGTGATCATTGACATTAATACTTTTCATATATTTTATTGCCTTTTGCAATACCAACATTTTCATGATACAAACTTAATTAGACACTTACTGAAGTCAGAATAATTATAGCATCCTTAATGCTGATAAGATACAAAATAAAACTTGAGATGTTAGAGTTGCTATTTTCCTGCTTTCATCTAAATATCTATACATGTTAAAGACCAGAGAATAAGCAATTTGCTTCATTGCTTACTGTCTAGGTGAAATGTAAGTAATTGGAATAAATATTAGATGTTGGAAATTCAAGTCAGTTTAAATTTATCACTTTCGTAGTGTATCTAAGAAATCAAAATTACTTCTAATAGTTTTTCTAAAAAGAGATTAATTTTCTTCTATATCCTTATCAATACCAAAGTGTTATTTCCAGAGAAAAGTGAGATGCTGTATTTGGAGACTCCTGGACATACTGACCTATTAGTACTGACCTTATTTCCATCTGAAGCCAACTTCAGATCATCTCTTGGTGTTTCAGGACAAAGTATTGTCTTTTCAGAGGTCAATCCAACCCTCTTTGTTCAAACCTCTATTCCATCTCTTCTCTCAGAACTCATTTTTTCCTGCAGTTTTACTTTCCCTTCATTCTCAAATTCCTTTCGTGTGATTCTTTATTTACCGAGTTCAGTTTCTTACTTTAAAACCCCCTTTCAATAGGTTGCCTTTAAATTTATCCATATTAGCTATGCCAATATACCTGTGTATGCAGTAGTACCTCTCACACTATTGTCTATACACTTGCATAAAAACAAAATACAAATTATATTAGTGTCCTTCTTTTCCTGAAGGTGTACTTCCAATTGTTTACTTATCATGATCTGTTGGTCATATCTCATTATTGCTATTTGTCTTGGTCTGTTTGAGCCAGTATCACAAAAATCCCACAACTGGGTGGCATGTAAAACTCAGAAACTTATTTCTCACAATTCTGGAAGTGCCGGGAAGTCCAAGATCTAGGCATCAGCAAATTTGGTGTCTGGAGTGGGCCTTCTTCCTTGTAGATGCATTTCCTGTCTGCATTTTCTCAAGAAGAGAGGGATGGTTGAGTACCCTTGGGACTATCATTCATGAAAGCAGAGTCCTTTACTAAAGGCCTCATTTCATACTACTGTCACATTGAGTACAGAGTTCAACATAGAGCAACATTCAAATTTTTCCTTCCCTTATTAAATAGTCATTGTCATCTTTAATTTCAATTTTTATAATTTTCAACTGCCTATGTTTTCTGTTTTCTATATTGTTTCTTGTTTCTCTCCTCCAAACCTGTCCCAATTCAGACTTCAACATGGAAGATCTCAATTCAATTTGCATTTTTCTCATGCTTCTTCTTGTTCAAAACATGTTAGTATCTGTTTGGGGAGTGATTGAACTGTTACTGTGCTTGATACAGATCTTTGATATTCATTTCAGTGCCAGAGACTATTGTTGAAATGAAGGTAAAACAATGAACTTAACAAAAGTTGTGCTTTTGTTCCAGAGGAAGCAAATCTGTATTAAACAAATAAAAGTCAAAACAAAATAAAAGATAGTAGATTTGATAGTATTTTAGGTAGGGCTTCCACAAGAGATCTGTGTTGAAATTATACTGAAATAGGCATAAACCCTGCTATGGCTGAGAGTACTTTGGACTAAGACTATGTTTAGTGTGAGGTCAGAGAGTTATTTGGAGACCATGTATATAAACCCCAGAAGCCTGGTGTGATTAGGTGCTTAGCTTATCTGTACAAGGGTGAGGAGATGTCCTTATTGGTATGACCAAATAGCTCTAAGTAACTGAGGTTTGTTTCTTTTTTCTTTTTTTCTTTTCTTAATTAGAAGAAATGCTTTTAACTTAAGTTCTGGTTTGCTTACATAAGAATTCTGGCTACAGAGAAAACCTCAGGCTAATGATTATATATATACATGTATAATATATTCATCAACAGTGAAATACTTGTGTATTTCTGTAACTAGTAACAAGCAGAATAGCAACAAATACTATGAAAATGTTCCATGACCATAGGCGAATCTGAGATAAAATACCAAAGATAGTATTATCTGCCTAGAAGATTAGCCATTATTTGTGCCAGCAGATTTTTATTTTTAATTTTTACAGACTGCATTTTGATTCACTATACACAAATGGGGTACAACTTTTCTTTTCTATGGTTGTACTACATCGTGTTTGAAAGAACATGATATTGATTTCTACAACATCCCTGTTTAATTTCCCTCCTTTGACAGGTATAAATTTATTGAGCAAATGGCTTTCATGCATTACAAATTAACTGGGTGATATTGATAATTGTTGGTATTTCTTCATATCATATCTTTACTGAAACAATTCAACACAGTTGTATCATGTAGGACATCTATTAACCTGGCATGTTTTCCAATATAGTTTGAATTGCTATGGTAAAAAGTTGTAAACCTTGCTGTCTTGCTCTGCGGTCATGTTGATTGAGTATGCTCTCAGTAATTCCAAAGAAAACTAAATGGTCTTAACAGCCCAAATAATGTCATTCTGTTCTATTATGTTGATTAATAATAATAATAATAATAATAATAATAATAGCTGGTAAGCCTGGAGTAGTAGCATTCTGGATGACTAAGTGTTTTATATACATGACAAAGTGCAATAGGTAAACTCTTTGACAACAGACCTGCCTGGAACTTTTGTAAGACTTCTAAGAATTTAGTCATCTGGGTATAATGAAATATCCTTTTATAAGAAAGAGACAAATTGCATCACTTTTAACCACTCACAGTGGAAAAAAAAGTAAAATTTGGCAGGCCCTTCTGAATCTTGGAGGCAACCAATACAGAACACAACCAGTCATAATCTAGGTTTTATAGGGCCAGAAATTAATAGAATTTCACAAGTACATTTTCAATAAAGTAAGTACAAATTTATAAGTACCAAATTAAACACACATGTCAATATTC
>JAJEJO010002991.1:0-48047 GCA_020662805.1 Glaucomys volans
ACAACATTATAATGATGAAGTTTAAATAAGGTAATGACTAATGTACATAGACTCTGTGTGATTTAAACTTTTCTAAATATTTTGTAAACATTACTATATTTTATCCTTCTAAACTTTTGCAATAGATATGGCTTTATTTTCCTACTATATATGAGGAAACAGAAACATCAAGAGGTTGAGTAATTGGCTCAAGTTACATCAAAGCTACTAATTGCAGAAGTCTTCCTGCACAATCTACCCTCTCTGTGCTTATGTTATATAGCCTCTCTAGTTTAAGAAATGGTTGTTGTGACAGAGCAGAATGTTGGCATTTGTCTAGTGGATGAGAAGTGTGGTTAACTAAAGGTGGGGCTGGTTTCTCATCAGCGTAGTGCTGTACTTGCCATAGGGACATGTCATAACTGTGGGAGGGGAGAATTTGGGGCATCAAAAATGAAAGTAATAGTACTGATATTTCCCTTGCACCAAGTTACAGAAATATTTTCTTTCCTCATCCACTAAAACTCTAGTTTCACAATCCAAGGCAGAGCTAAATATAGATATATAATTGGTTCTTGGTAAAAATGATGCACATGATTTATTTAATTGTCGTCATCTGTCTTTTTAGTAATGTTTCCTTATATATTGTGCTTTATTTGCACTAAGTTAAAATTAGACAACATACAGAGAGGAGATATCTCTTTTCTCTAGAAAGACTTCCTTTAGAAGACCAATGTCTGATCTTAAAGTATAAAACCATACATAGGCAGGTGCACTGGAGTTTTATCTTACTGATGAGATGGTGGTCCTCAGAAAAAAAGGTACTAAAACATGCCAAGTTTACGTGGTAATTATTTTACAAATTCTTCACCAAAGAAGTATGTGAACATCATTTGCATAATCTACATTGGGGAAATAAATATGCAGACATTTCAAGGATAATTGAGCATAAGATCTGAGCTGATTTTGATTCCTAGGAACTGAAACACAATTACATCCCACTGTTAGAGTGGGCTTATATGGGTGACAAGTAATAAATGGAATGGCAGCTCAGGTCAGGCTCCCAGTGGCCCTACTCATTCACAGAGTCACAGTAGTCTTTGCACTATGTCTCCAAATGTATAATTGGGATGGATATACTATTGTGTATGGCAATATAGTGCTGGTCTAAATGAGGACTGTGGAAGATTCATTTCGTGGTGCAACTGATATGCCAACTTAGTGCTGATACTCTGACAGGATTTGGTCCCTCTTCCAGGGTATGCTAAATAACTTAAATCAAGAAGCATTATATGATGTTATTATTCCAGTGGGTGGAATAAAGAGGTCTAGGAACCAGAAGATGGAGTGTCCCAGCTTATCACTCCTCCCACAATTCACTTGAAGAAATTTTAACTTCTTTTCAATTTTAGATTCTGTGGATCTAGAGGGCCTTATTTTCAGAAGGGAAGGCTTTCACCAGGAGCACAATGAAAGTTCTGTTAATTTTATGCTATTTTTGCTACCTGGTCATTTGGGCTTCTTATATCGAAAGATGAAAAGAGAGGAGAGAGAAAAGAGAGATCCTGGTGGGGTAGTTGACTTCAATCATTAGGATAGAAAGGGTTGCAGTCTTACTGGGGGCAGAGAAGAGTATGTTTGCACCATCTATCTACTAGTGTGTTTCTTGCTACTTCCCTCCCAATTTGGAGGAGATGGTAGCAGATAAGCACAGCAACCTTGACCCAAGACTTCCATGGCGACCAGGAGTTCATACTTCTCGTAGATGAGAGTGGGTGACCACAGCACCTAGGCCAGCAGAGGTGCAAACTGAGTGTGCAGAATCTTCAATGGATGGTAAAGGGAACATTAGTGAGCATCACCTGCAATCTTGAGGCAGCACTACTTGAGGGGACTGTAGTTCATCCTTAAATTTCACTAGAAAAGGAGGGCAAATAGAATCCTAAATAAGATGCCTCTCAATAGGAGAACTTATTAGGAATAAGTAGAAACAAGCATATCAAATGAAGGTGGACTGCAGTTGATACTGCATGTCACCCCAACACCCCATTGAGAGCCAAGGTATTCATTATCCAACTGTGAACATACGGGCAGCTGATGGCTACTACTTCAGTGTTTCTCTAGGAATTGCCCTCGGGGGAAAGACACTTCCTCATTCAAGATTATGCTGGTGGAAGTCAGCATCCAATGACTGGCTCAGTTGTGGGTTCAAAGGCCTGGCCCCTTATCTCAGTTTGGGGCCTCTGAAAAGTCCCAAATTTGATTTCATCCTCTCTATAGGATTAAAGCCTTTGATGTAACTTTGACCACAGTTCCAAGTTCTCTCTGCTTAATCTTGCTTCCATTACTCTCTTAAATGCATCATTCCCAAGCAGATACACCAACAACCCTGCTATCCACAAGTCTCTGTATTCAGAAAATCCCATCAAAGAAAACATGCCGATCTATTTCCTTGTAAGACAGCTTGGGCAACCTAAGTTAACAACAGCACACCACCTTTAGTTTAACATTTTATTTAGTTTGGAACAAAGGTGAGATATTTCAGGTAAGAAAGAATACAGATATTATGCATCTCAATGTTTTTCCAGAGTAGATAATCAAATCAAGGCAAAAGAATGTGCACCTTCTGCTTTTGTACCAGTTATTAAGATGGTTGTGGGAGGGTGCCCCACTTGTTTTGGCTCTGATGAGCTCAAAACTTGAAAGGGAAAGGCAACTCCAACGTGGGCAAGGACTACTCTGTCTTCATCATACAAAGGGTAGAATTGGAACTGCAAGAGTGAAAGTGAAAGAGTGAGAGCCAGCTTCTCTCTCAAGACCTTGGCTGTTGGATTTCATTCCAGACTGACTTACCCAGTCCTATGAAACTAATGAGCTGTGCTCTTATTCTGACTCAGTGCAGACCACACACTTTTTGGGCTGGTTTAAAATGAGAGTGATGAGAGACAGAGTTCAAAGTAATCACCTGCTTTGTCTTCTTGCAAATTAAGAAAAGTTGGATAAAATACGATTATCCATTCTGGATAATTCCAAATTCAAGCATATTTCAAACATCATGAAGAACAAGCTTGAAATCCTGGTACTTGACTGGATTTATTTATATATGAGATATTCTCTCACTATGGCAATGCGGTAAAGTGGCCAGCTGCCCTGAACTGCTCATTTTTCCTCTGCTTCTAGGAAGTAGCACGATGATGGTTAACAGACACAGCTGCATTTCCTTTTAAATTCTTGTGACTATATTGAATCGTATGCCAAACACATACATATGCAAAACTGAAAATGTGAGAGGCATGTATTTTTCCAGTCACATTTAATTGCATCAATATGAGTTCATATCAGCTTTTGCAGCAACAGCTAATGAGCCATATGTAGAAGAATCCAGATGTTTGGATTATATGCTTTTCCAATCCATTATGCAAATGTCCATTTATGACAGTGTCTCACATTGTGAGGAGATCTGCATCACCAGTAAGGAAATAAAATTAGAGGTTAATTATATTGCTGCTCTTGCAAATGAGAATTTTCCTGCTGAAAGTGTTATTTTCAATTTGAAATGATGGACTTAGGGGAAACATTTGTGACTTGTGTTTTCATGAAACCCTTCTATTTGTTATAACTTACATTACCATGTTTCTGTCTCAATAACTCCAATCATAGTTACATACACAAACACACACACACAAACATCAATGAAACGTGAAAGAACAGAATTAATTCTTTAACCAACATAAAGAGTGCTAGGGGCACAGAGTGATTGATAGCTTTCTAAAGGGGCCATTGGGTCTACAGGTTGAAAGATGGAGTTTTGATGGTTAAAAGATATGAGATGGGAATAATTATACATGGATGGAATTTAATGAATCACAGACAGATGGCAAGGAAAGGGCCCTGTTTTAAACACTTGCTGTATTCCTCTGAATATCTATTTAGTTTCTTCTTTTAGAATAGGCAGGGATGGGGCATTTAAATAAATCAGTCTGAAATTATTTAACGATACTAAGTTGAAAGACTTGATGTCCTTCAGTGTAGTCACTATATGATCTACTCCAAGAACCTTAAAACACCCATGTCTCTGTCCTAAAGCTCCCACCTGATGCCACATGTGGTCTGAGAAATAGTAAGAAACCCAGGTTCATGAGTGTGCTCACAGAATAAAATGAGCATTAGAAGGGGTAAAAAAAAAAAAAAAAGACAGACCTAGGAAATGCACTAGGGAAGGCCACATAGAAGGATCAGCTCTTATACTGTGATTGCTCTTCCTGATCCTTTCAGAGCAAAAGTCAGAAAAGCAGTGTTGATTTTTTTTTCTTGAAATTGTTAATGTTTGAACAGAAAGCAAATCATCATATTTCTGAATGGGTGCACTGGGTTCTGTTCTAGTTGCAACTCTCAGGCCCTGTTTCAATTTTCTCCCTTCTCTTTTTACCATCAGAGGATTCCAAATGTGACCTCATGATAAAAGTCAATTAAACTTTAGTCGTTGGCCATCACTCACTGCTAAGCTCCTGTTGCCCATTGCAAGGTACCTGCTGGTCCTTCAAACTGAACAGTAACTATTAGATCCTCCTGTCATTATTTGTCCTTTCCATAACTTTGCATCCCTCAGCTCCACTATCTACTCATTCTCATCCATCTCCATAGTGGCATTTTGATTCTTGTTCTCCATGCTCTAAGCTGTGGCCTCTCTTGCAAACTCTAAAACTCAGTTCACATCCTTTCTGTTCTACCACTGATGAGACTCATGAATCCATCCATTCTTTTCGAACCACTGTCTGGTCCTTTGATTTCTTCTATTCTTCAGCTAAGAGATAGGAAGATTCCTATCTCTTTTTTCTTAATTTATTCACTCATTCCTTTTACCTGGACATTTCCCAAAACACAAATCTGATCCTGATGATGATGATAATAAGCTAAGTCAGGGAGACTTAACTCTTTAGTTGGTATGAAAATTAATAAAGATTATGCTTGTAAAGCATTTACCCAAAGCCTGGAATCTAATAGATAATGAATAACTATTTGCTACTATGTCTCTTTTCATTTTTGAAATATTATGTGTGTATCATATATTCCAGTTCTCAAACTATTTGACTATTATTGTTTTTTTCATAGCCAGGACTTCTTGCATGGTCTTCCTCTTTCCTTTGTCCTCTTTACCCTCAGCCCCATTTCTGATTCATCCTATAGTATCTGTTCAAAATTGTATACACACATTTAGGTTCTTCCTGAGTGTCCAGACCTGTTTAAGATGCTTCTGTTTGCTCCTGCAGAACTTTGTGTTTCCAAACTTGATCTCATTGTCTAAAAGGATAGAAAGTCATCACACCACAGCACAGATGGACAGCAAATATGAAATGTATTCATTTTCTATAACTGATAGAATTTTCCTCAATGATTCAAATGCTAACATGCTTTAATGTCATTTCAAGTTTTTTCTATACTCTTTTGCAGAATTAGACTTCTTTTAGGTTTATTTCCAGTCTTTTAGCTTTTCTCTCTGCTCCCTGTTCTTCACCATGAGAGCCTCTGAAGTCCTGTTTTGTTGACTTCAAACCATCTTGGATCTTACTGGTACCGCAGTCCCTTTTGAGTCTCAGCCACATGCAATGGAAGTCCCCAGTGCAGTCTCACCAGTTCTTCCTTTTTGTACCTTGGGAAACCTCCACATGGTGCATGGTAACTTCTGAGCCACCCTCCTGCCACTGCAGTAGAGGAAGCCTCAGGAGACCTTGCTTTTGCTTAATCATTCTTGCAGTGATTTGCAAGGGTCCATCAGCTTACAGAGCTCCCAAGAAGGAGCATGGCAATATGGCATTGAAATGGTTTCATCTATGCTGGGAACAGAGTTGAATGTTAACCCTTTCAATCCAGGGGAAGGTGGGAAAGACACCAAAGAGAGGGTCCCATTTGGGATTCTAAGCAGAGAAAATACTATGTGATGTCTTTTAGACCATGTTACAGCAGAAATGCATCTTTAGAAGTGCTTGAGCATGTCCTGACACTTCTCTTTGCCTCTATTTTATCTTATGTACTTATCAATCTTTGTACCTATGACATTTATGGTGCTTTGTAATGTCTATGTCTTCCTGTTTTAGTCAGCTAGTGTGCTGCTGTGATTAAAGGATCTGACCAGAACAATGTTAAAGGAGGAAAATTTTATTTGAGGCCTCATGGATTTCAGAGGTCTTAGTCCTTAAAAGGCTGGCTCCATTCTTCAGGGCCCTAGGTGAGACAGGACATCATGGTGAAAGAGTGTGGCAGAGGGAAACAGCTCACATGTTGATCATAAAGCAGAGACACTCCACACACCAGATACAAATGTATACACCACAGCCATGCCCCCAGTGAATCACTTCCTCCAGTCACACCCCACCCACCTCCAGTTCCCACCCAGTTAATCCCATCAGGAATTAATTCACTGATTAGGTTCAGACAATGGCCCAATCATTTTCCCCCCAAAACTTATTGCATTGTTTCACAAGTGAGCTTTTGGGGGACACCTCACTTCCAAACCATAACACTTTCCCTGCGGCCAGTCATCCCAAAATGGAGGCATTTTTCCCTGAAGGTCATCAGGAATGTCTGGAGACATTTTCATTGTCAGGACACTGGAGAAAAGTGGGGGGAGCTATTGGAATTTGGTCGGCAGAGGCCAAAATTGATGCTAAACATCTTATAATGCACATGGTAGGCCCTATAACAAGGGATTATCCAGTCCTAAATATCATAGCACTGAGGTTTAGAAGCCCTGTTATAGAATGTAATGTCTCTGAGGCAGGATTATGTTTTATTTTTCTAGTCATGTCTTAATACCTCACAAATTATCCAGTATATAATGCAGACTTCATAAATACTTAATGTCTTAGTAATGAATGAATAAACAAATACATGAAAGACGTAAACAGATGAGAAGCACATGGGTAATATTTACAATTCTTTAAAAACCTCACTTGGTTTTGGCTATTCTGAACAGCGTAAAATTCAATTTGTCAGTTTAATGAAATAATTATTACATCCAATCTCTTGAGGGCTAGAGATAGTGGTACAACTCTTAAAAGTCATATGTTTTATTAAGGAAATGAGGGAGTGAATAAGGAAACCTTTTAAGGTTCAGCACTAACCCCTCCATCCCCATGTCTTTTCATAAATGGAGGATGTAATAGCACTGGGAATAATTTTCTTGGGTGTCTCAGAAGAATAAAGTATGGCACTTGGGGCCTTCATTCAATGATTAAAATGTTTCAAGAGAGATGGTTCTGTGGGCATGCATCATCTGCTTTTCATCATGAGAACTGGTAGTGAAATTATTATCCACTAGGCACATGACATACCACTGTTTGAAGAACATCTCCTGAGTCCAATCCTGACTGAGACAAACTGTGCAAAATGGTGGCTCTGTCAATGGTAGAGTTCTGGTATGAACATGAGAGACATAGTGACTCTGGGTTTGGATTATTCTCAAATGGTGTTGTCATTGCTTATACTGAGCAAGTCACATTTTCTGCATAGAGGGACGCTGTGCTCATTCTTTTTCTTTTAATTTATTTTTTTAACTTTTACAGACTTCATTTTGATTCATTGTGCTCATTCTTTATTAATTTGTATAGTTTTTTTATTGTGCTGTCTTTTCAACCATTTTAGGTTTTTAAAAATATTTGACATTTCAGTTGATTCTTTGTCAAACTGAAATGAAGGAAAGAAAAATATTAAGAGATAAAGAATTATAAAATTCTGATTTCTTAAATGATCCTTTACATGAAAAAATTAAATTTGGTTACAAAATATTCATTTTCATATGAGAACCAATGTTTTAAGAGTAAGTGTTCTACCGAAATAGAATAAATAATGAGACATATTTTTAGATTTTTGCTAATAAATTTATTAAAACTTCATTCCAGAAAGAAGAAATTTTGCAAATACTTACTTTATAGTGCTTGCTGGAATTAATAATCACCATTTTATTCTCAGGAAGGAGCAATATTTTTTAATTTGGAGGGGAGGAAATAATTTAATTAGTGAACGTTCATAGCAGAATGATGGCAGAGGCAGAGAGGAAGTATCTTCAGTCCAGTTTTTTTCATGTTTACCTTGCCATTTACTCTGTGCCATTTGATCCTCACATAACCCCAGAGGAGTTTCCAGTTTCCTAAGGAAGATGCTTATCCTCTATCCTAAGAATAAGAAAAATGAAGCATACAGAGGTGACATCTCATGTTGTTCTCGTTTCAGTTCCCATCTGTGAGAAATTTTCTTTTATCACTCCACTGCACACATATGAGCCCAGTCGTTACCTACTCTGCCTACATATTGCAATCACTTGGGGAGCATTTAAAAAATACTGATGTCCTGAGTCTAATCCCCAGAATGTCTCAGATAATTGAGATTGGAGGTCCCCAAGTCAGTTATTTTTCATGTTCCCTCAGTGATTTTAAATTGTTACAAATTTTGAAAACCATTGGTCTAGGCCCTAAAGTTACTGCAATTTGTTTAATTCTTTGTATTCAAGCATATATGTTTTTGGACTTTTTCATGGAGTTTTTATATAAAATTCACAAAGAATTATTTTTGTTATAATTTGAATGACACAAATAGATTTCTTTACTATTTTGCATAATAGAAAGCAGGATGTTTTTAATTAAACTAGCTTTATCAAGTGGAGTTTAAAACATAACATCATAAGATTAGCCTTGGAAAGAAAAAGCTAGCAGTGTGAAGGGAAAGAAACCTTTTGAATTTGCTATGTCCTATCTTGGGAATCAGTTCCCAGTGTCCTGAATCATCACTGGGCAATTCTTGAGATAACTATCAAACCAAACATAGAGTTGACCATGCCAATGAGCTGGTCCTGGCTCTAAGTCATATAACCTTTAGTTCAGAAGCAATACTCAGCTTATGGCATTCATTTGAAAAACATATTCCTTATATCAGAATGCCTTTGTTTGTGTTTTCTTCTCGAGGTTAAAGTGTTTGAAGAAGGTACTATGATGTTTTTCATTTTAAAGCATAGCTCTAATGACTTTTTTTCTATGATGAGTGGATCTCACAATTATACCTTATTATCTATGGAATTCAGGTCCCCTGAAGTATCTTTTCTTCTTGTGACTTCTTCTTATCATGTGCCTTTTCAAAACTTTTTTTCTAGGTTTTTCATTTCTTTTTCTTTTGTCTGTTTCTGCATCATTTCCCCTTTCCACTAAACTGTATTCTTGTTCTGATATAGAATGTATGAAGTCACTTCTGACTCTTCATCTTTTATATGGTTTGTAGGACTAAAGAGGTCGATTGTTCCTGTTATTGAGACATCAGATTTTTTCAGACTCATAGTTATTAACAGCTTCAAATATTAAAGGAGACATATGTCTGACATTGAGATTTTACATTTTGTGAAACAAACTGCATAAAACTAAAATTTTTAGACAGGTGAGGTTGTGCCTCGAAATAATATGTTGTAAAGTATAAAATATATTCCGTATCATAATAGATTCTACTGTTGTTTTAATCAGTTTTTTTGTTGCTGTGACTAAAATACCCAAGAAGAACAATTTTAGGGGAGGGAAAGTTTGTTTGGGGTCTCACGGATTCAGAGGTCTCCATCCATAGACAGCCAGCTCCATTCCTTGGGATTCAAGATGAGGCAAAACATCATGGTGGAAGAGTGTGGTGGAGGGAAGCAGATAGCATGATAATCAGGAAGCAGAGAGAGACTCCACTCTCCAGATACAAATATATACCCCAAAGGCCTGTTCCCAATGACCCACCTCCTACAGTCACACCCTAACTGCCTTCAGTTACCACTCAGTTAATCCCTTTACGGGATTAATTCACTGTTTGGGTTAAAACTCTCATAACCCTACCATTTCTCCTCTCAACCTCCTTGCATTGTCTCACACATGAACTTTTGGGGAACACATCACATCCAAACTACAACAACTGTCATGTATGAGTAAAAAGAACAAACCAAAAATAAAATAACCTCTTAAAAGAAAGTCAGTTGAACGTGTCTGTCTTTTAAAAGAGAAATCCTGACTCAAATGTGTTCATCAAATACTAATTTTAAGAGATTAGCAAAAGTGAAATAATGCAAGTGTGTTTCATGAATTTATTGAAAAAAGAAAACACTCTCAAAAGCTTTATTTTTCTAATAAACTGGTATAGTTTCCAAATATGAAAACTCACAAGGATGCAATGGACTTGAATGGAAAAGTTTTTTGCTTACATTTAATATATTTATTAATGGTTTTATTATTCTTATTTTCCCTTCAGACCAATTAGACTTTGCAAAATAAACATAAGGGTTGTGACTTATGTTTTGTTTCTTTTTCAAAGGGAGAGAAGACCTATTTTGAAGTCTTCCAACTTGACTGAGCCCACTGAATACCTGTCAAGAATGTTGAGAGAAGAGGAGACTGCTTCTTGGACATGGGATCTGTGCTTTCTTGCCATTTTACATGAACACATTGATTCTTCTGCTTGACTTTTTTACTTCTCTGCATGTACATCTGTCATGACCCCCCCTGCTTCCCTAGTCTTCATTTAATTACTGTATCCTTTATCTGAAGTGTCTAGATACATTTTTAAAAATTTAATGGCATGTAAAAGCTTTATGTATTATTGAACTAAAGTTTATATCATACAACTGTTCTCTGCTTTTAATTATCATTATTGCTATCA
Organism: Glaucomys volans; assembly: GCA_020662805.1. Classification (NCBI taxonomy): domain Eukaryota; kingdom Metazoa; phylum Chordata; class Mammalia; order Rodentia; family Sciuridae; genus Glaucomys; species Glaucomys volans. The sequence goes on from JAJEJO010002991.1 coordinate 10,651, forward strand.
TTACTTTTTTGAACCTAGATCAAAGGTTCTGAAATTAGCTTTGGCTTAATTGTGAAGGTCTTGATGAAGGAACCATTACTCAAAGAACCAGAAGTGCTAGTAAGTACAGTTGTAATGCACCACCAAGTAGATTGCACATACTTAGCTTTGGTTGTGTTGTTGTTTCATGACTTTTGGACAAAATTCTTTCCCATCAGCATTTATTTCATTTCTATGTGTATAAGAATTCACCATTACCTATATGTTGTATGTTTTTAGTCTTTTGAAAACAAAATTCAAATTAGCAGCCAAGGATGAGCCTACTGACTGTGTTGGATTTAAATTAGTATGGAGGTAGGGATGAAGAGTGTGGGAAGAACAAGCTGTTTCCTCAGTGAGTGCCCAAACAGAGATGCTAGAAGATTTTCCTTCTTGTTGTGGCCTCTGTGTCGTCCATAGGGAAGAAGGCTAGATTACGTCACAGGATGTACATTGCTGGTGATTGGAAATTGTACTCCTAACAAATGCTATCTGATCAGAAAACTTTGTGGAAAAGTGGCTTTTAACCTGGGAATTATAGCTTAGAATTTGGTAGGCAGATACAAGAAAGGAGAGAATAGTTGAGGATAGCAAAGAAGGGCAGTAAAAATAGAGACAGAGAGGTGAAAAGGCTATGGAAATTGTTCACTTGGGGCCTGGGATATATGTGAATTTGTTTCTTTGAGAGAGGAGGTTGGAAAAGTAGCTGTTGATGATTGTGCTCCTGTGTGTTTCTGGAGATGACATGATGTTTGTCTGCTAGAAGAGATTTGGGAGATGATTTTTGATATGAACTCAAAAGTTTGAAAGAGATAGAGCATCTGTGATTTACAGATAGTCCAATTCCCTCTTTTCAGAGATGGAAGTGGAATTGTATATTAATGAAGAGTGGGGTATTGGAATCAAGGAGTGGTAGGGGGAGACAGATACCCATTATTTATTGCTAGAATAAGGAATATAATGCATTTTGTCCTCAGCTTACTGGCTGGACTATACTAAATGCTCAAAAGACATTTGCTGGATGGCTCTGTAGACTATCATGCTAAGTGAAATAAGCCAATCCCTAAAAGACAAAGACTGAATGTTCTGCCTGATATGTGGATGCTAGCGTACAACAAAGGAGGGATAGGAAGAATAGAAGTTCATTAGATTAGACAAAAGGGTATGAAGGGAAGGGAGGGGCAATGGGAATAGGAAAGACAGTTCACATATGCATACATGACCAGTGTTGACTCCACATCATGTAGAACCACAAGAATGTAAAGTTGCACTCAATGTATGTATAATATATCAAAATACACTCTACTGTCATGTATATCTAAAACGAAGAACAGAAGACATTTGCTATTATTATCACTGGTATGATTATTTTTATTTATGACTTCAATGCCAGAGTCTCTTACAATTTCTTGCTCTGCTATTAACAGGAATTGCAGACTAAGATTAGTAACCAACTCTCTCATTCTCAGGACAATTTGATGAATTCAAAGTCCAGGGTATGAAAACTCACCAAAAAGCCAGCAGTCAGCATTCTGAAAGAACTGACCATGCATGCCACTTTCTTTTTTTTTTTAATAATTTCTCTTCTGTGTCTGGGGGCATCACTCTGGTGCCAGGTATGGAAGGATAGGAACACAGTGGCATGAAGATCTCATCCCATTTTAACCTCTTTCAATTCTTTATTCTTCCTTTTGAATATAAATGCCTATGTATTTTGTAAATCTTATGTGACTTTAAATATAACAGAATCGGCAAACACTTTTTTTTTCTTTCCAGCCATTAAAGACTTTTATTAAGTCACTGGATGAGCACTTTCTAAATAAAAAATAGTTCATGTGTGGTTTGGATGCTAAACATTGACTCGGTGTCAGGCCTAGGAAAGAGAAGGCCAAGCTGTGCCTGCAAACACATGCGTAATAATAATGGAAAATATAAAGGCTTCCCCAGTGTGCTAAATGAAGCCATCCGTTTGGAAAAGCACAGTATGCCAAACTCGTATATTCTCCCCCACCTTTTTCTCAAGGTTACTCTCTTCATTGCCCACCAGCATCACGGTTTTTCCTTCCAATACACAAACTTCCCCAGCTTCCCTGTTGCCATAGTCTTCTCCCATGTGTTCTATATTTTTGCAGAGAGCTAGTCATAGTTGGGTAATACTAAGCAATACCTAAGAAAGCAAACCATTTGGAATGACTTTTTAGGCTAGGAATTTCATAGAGATTATGTGTAGTTGTTCTTCTTACATTAGGGATTAATTACTTTTATAATACAAACAATGACTGCAATATAAGCTTTGAGAGACTGACTCACTAAGGAAACAAGACAGGTTTGGAAAATGGATTCCCTTGCCATTGATGCCCATGGGAGAACTCTTTAAAACATAGTAATCTGAGAAATTTAATGGCCATGTAACGGTTCCCATAAAACTGATACCATCAGTAAGTGGACCATAATTAAATATTCTGTGATTATACAGCAGTTTAGGAAGGATTGCATTTCACAACCAAGTGTTCTGATTTCTTGAGTTGACGTAAATGAGTTTTCAGTGATTTGGGGCAGTTCACTTCCCCTAAGAATTCACTCTGCAAACCTGAAAAATGATTTAAATTTTCTTAATTTAAATGATTTAAATTAAAAGGACAAATCTAAGAAATGAAAAGGCAAGGAAGAAATGCTAATCCATTGGGTACTATCTTTGTGCTGTTGGATCCTCTCATGGCTCTGTACCTTATTTCCTTCTACTTCTAATTGGGAAGGGATGTTTTAGGCCACGCTTCAGGAGCAATCACCCAGAATTCCTTTAGGCACCACTACAGAAAGAAAGAAGCTGAGGGGAAAGGAGCCTGAGGGCTTCAATTGGGACAAAATTATATGTTGGACTTTTATTGATTTAAAACACATTTTTCAATGCTGGGGATAAATATTTTAAACCAGTGAATTTCTGGATGATTTCTAGGTCCTTCACAGCCATTAGCATCCATTGAATCAGTGCCTTTATTGACTATACAGTAATACCTACAACAGAAGAGAGAAGAAATGGATTCAGTTAGCAACCCTTAAAGAGGGCCCTCTTTCGTTCCCTTTTCTTCAAATACTTGTTTATTTTTATGCTCTTGAAAGCAATATATATATTAGTTGCAAAAAGTCAAAAGAGGTGCTACACAAATGCTTGCTTTCTGTCACAGATCTGCTTCCTTCGGTAGCTATTCACTTTTAATGGCGAGTTGCTGAGGCAACGCACCCATGCTTCTATTTCATCATTCATTTCTGTTACTTGGGAAAGCCAAGCCACAAGTCTTGTTCAGATCATTCTATCAGACAAGTGGTTCTATCCCCAGGAAACAAGGAAGGCTGACTTATGCTCACAGATGCCAATTTGCCAGTGAATGTAAAAAGAATATACCTTCACCCAATTTCTTGCCAGTCTCAATATCCATTATGGATATTGAAAGTCATGGCATTCTGTGGTTTGAGTTGTGTAGATGAGACATGGCAGAAGCTACATATTGTGAAACTGCTTCATTTGGTTTTCTCCAAGGAAGTTTGGTACAGTTTTTCCATTGCACTGTTAAGGGCATAGAAACCTTGTCTAAGTGGACAGTCTGCAGATCATGATCAAGAACTTAGGCTGGGTGTTGGGACACATACTTGTAATCCCAGCAACTCAGTAGGCTGAGGCAGGGGATTACAAGTTCAAAACCAGTCTCCGCAACTTAGATCTAAGCAACTTAGGAAGGCCTATCTCAAAATAAAAAATCAAAAAGGTTTGGGGATGCAGCTCAGTGCTCTAGCAACCCTGGGTTCAATCCCTGGTACCAAATCAAACCAAACCAAACACAATGAAGTCAAATACATCTACTCACCTACTATAAACACATAGAAGGCTTCTTACTGGAGTCTCTGCTAATAGAATCTGTGTCATTATATATCAGATACCAGATCATTGGTCAGGTTATTGACAACTATCACTCCATTTTGTGTTGCTATAATGGAATATGGATTGGGTAACTAATAAGAAGAAAAACTTACGGACTCAGAGTTTTAGAAGCTGGAAGTCCAACATTGAGGGTCTGTCATCTACAAGAGCCTTCTTGCTACATTCTATCATGGTAGAAGGCAGAAGTTCAAGAAAACTAGAGGGATCCAAATTAGCCCTTTTACAGTGGCACCAATCCCACCTGTGAGAATGGAGTCCTCGTGGCCTAATCACCTCTTAAAGAGCCCACCTTTTAACATGGTTGCAATGGTAACTGCTTTTCAGCCTAAGTTTGGGATGGGACAAAATTTAAATCGTAGCAACCTTGTCTATCAAGGTTTCAAGAAAAAGGAATTTTGCTCTTATCTGTGCAGTCAACCTTGATTTTCTCCATATCCTTAGATATTGTTCTTTTATAAATTTCAAATTAAATCATGTAGTCCCAGAATGTCATAGTTTCGTATTTAGAGTCTGGATGATCTAGTCATTAAAGAAGATGCACAATAATCATGTGAGCATATTTTTATTTTACTGGGGATTGAAATCAGGGACTCCTGAATGATGGGACAAGAGTTCTAGCATTGTGCTACATTGCAGCACTTTAAAAACCCAGGGTCTGGATAAGTTGACCAGCATGCCCTGAGCTAGTAATACTTCTGCCTCAGTCTCCTGTGGGACTGCAGGCACGCACCACTGTACCCAGCTTAAATATGTTTTAAATTGACAGTTTATATGTTAGTTAATAATAATGTTTATTATTATTGCTTACCAAACAATAGCCCACTACATTCCATTTTCTTTCAACTATCTGAATGACAGTTAAAAAAAAAACCAAAAAACTTTGGTATAAAATTTGGTTCAATTAGCAACAGAGAAGGGAAAAAAACCCTAAACTTAGTGTTTGATGACAATGAAAGAACGGGAATTTTGAGAAGACAGTCTCCTCATGGTGTTCATTGATTTCATGTGGCTTTGAGTCTCCCGGCACTGGGAGGCTCACTACTGTATACAGTTGACATATGATTAGTGTGTAAAGCCAGATTGTAACTTCCTTCTTTCTGTTTCTTCAGTGCACTCGGAATTGAGATTCGGGACAGAGAGCTTGAATCTTTGGCAAGTAATGTTGTATTTGTCCACCAAGCAATACATGTAGTTAAAGAAGGTCCTTCCATTGCAGGTAAGGAGCCCCAAAGTAGATTATCTTCCAGATTGGAGAGTTTATACATTTATACTGAGGACATTGATTATTTTGTATTCCTACACATGTAAAATTCCTTTCCCTTCAGGCATATGTGCTCAATAAAAGATAAATCTTCCACAAGAAGATTGTTCATATTTTAAAAATAGCTTCAAAATAACAACACAGCAAAAACAAATCAAAACCAAAATTAAAACCAATTCTCAATAGTCAAGAAGAGTAGGCAGTAATAAACTAGTATTATCAAGACAGAGGTACCTAAGACTTCTCGGTTTCTCACTAGCTATAGGATACATTTCAGACTCTCCAGATTCACTTTGCCAAGCTTCCCTGCAAATCTCCTAAGGCCATCTGTATGTATATGGCCAAGTGGGACTTGGTGAATTTAGCTGAATATAATGCCCTGGTCCCTTTTCAATATTTGCAGTTAGATTTCTAGATCCCTTATATGAGAAATTTATAATCCAATAGGGAAGAAGAGGGCTGGGGAAATGAGGTCACGAGTGAAAGTATCAAAGCTCTGGTGCGTATAGTTTATGGTTAATGAAGTAGAACCATAAAAACAGCCCACCAAGTAGTGAGAATGTCAGTACCTCACATGTGCCTTCGTTTGGTAATTAATAGCGTAGATTGATATATATCATTTGTCATCATTTGTCACCAATAACTTTTCGGTATCTACTTTCTCCATATTTTAAATGTAGTGCTTACTATATTTCATTTGTCTTGTTTAAATTTCCAAAACTTTTCTGATTGTATGGCTCAAATTTGACTTTTGTCAGAGTGGTTTCACCCTTTCTCTGCAGACATTCATGTGGCTCCCTAAGTTGGACCACAAACTTAACCTCCCTTCCCCAGGACAGGACATCAAAAATTCATAACAAAGTCCCTCCGCACCATAACCTAGGGGATGTTTCTGCTGTAAGGCTCAGTTGTAGGCCTGGGGCCCTCCTCCCTCAGCTCCCTTCTCCCTCCTACAGTTTCATAGCATTGCCTCCCTTGTTCCTCTGCCTGATCATTTATTGCTTGCTGCTTCCTTTTCCCAACTTTGAGTTTCCTATTTCTCTATCTGTAGCAGGAAGAAGAATAAATTCATGTGCATGGAAAACAGCTTTCCTGAGGATATAATGTGCAGAATAAATCCATCTGTAGTAGAGTTTTGGAGCTTGAGATTGGACATGAGTGATTGTACATTTTCTATGGGGTTTCTGTGCTTTTGCACTGTGATCTTACCTCTTCCCAGAACAGTGGTTTTATTCTTCACCATCTGGGAAATGTGTATTCACTTCTTAGGATCCAAAGCACATGGCATTTCCTCTATGGAAACTGTTTCAGCTGCATTAGGCAGAATTAGTCAACTCTTTGGAGGCCACGCGGCAGTTTGGTTCACTTCTGTTACAGCAAGGATATTCTTGTCCTCACCTATTATGTGCTTGGCATTGTATTAGTTCCTGTTTGCTTTGTGCTATGTATGTTTGCATGTCTATGAGAGGGGCTTGAAAAATTTTCAGAATAGTGATAGTTTTGCTTCTTTCTATCTATCTTGGCATTTAATGTAATGGTATGATGGAGGAAGGTTTATATATATATATACACACATATATATATACATACACATATATATACACACACATATATATTTATATATATATATATATGTATAAATTATGGTTTGTTAAAACCATTAAAGCAGGGAGGCCTCTCCTCTAGGAACTCCTGGGTTGAAATCCCCTGGTTCAAGAATGCCCAGATCACACTGGCCCCTGTCTTAGGTCACAACCTTAGGATCAAGCAGCCTCCTGGAGATTGGTGTAGCCTGCCAAGCACCAATCAAACTGCTTACTGCAAGACACTTGCCACACTGAGAAACAAGCACCATAACTAGATTGCTACCACAGAAACCTTACCCTTGCCTTTGATGTACCCCCCTTAAAGAATTGGGGCCTTTCTCAGTTGTTCAATTCCAGTTCCTATCAGGACTCTAAGACCCATCAGGCACTGGGTTTTCAAAATCTAATCTTTGACTTTGTCTTATTTCTTACTGATTATTTCAGACTTTTTATTTTCCAGGCAGCTCATACCTCCTGAGCAGGAACCTGTACCATCAGGGTGCTGGTCACCCAGTCAGTGGTGCCTGACATAACCAGACATGGTGAGAATAAGTGCTGAATAAATGATTCATGGCTATTTGAATGAGTACATTAAATAATTTAGTAAAACTATTCAGTGGGCAGAAATCAAAACTAATTTACCAGTATATTTTTCTCTTGCATATCTTGTTTACCTGGTTGCAAATTCTGTGTAAAAAGGAGCTGTGTTTCTTAATCTCATTGTTATAACCCAGTTCCAGTTATTTGTGACTCAGTTGACACTTACTGAGCACTGGATATTTACAAAATTTATGAAGAATACAAAGAAAACAATGTGGATTGGAAATAATTCAATATTCCACCCAGCCATATTTTTTAAAATGGAGACAAGCACAATTTAATCTGATTATGTTTCAGTCCAAGTTGCATCTTAGTTCTTTCCTGCTTTTGTAGATGGCTGGACATGGAAGATAGAAGTGTACGGAGTGTACACAGAGTGAAAACCTAACACAGTGAGGCACCAGAAGACTTTTGCTTGGGACATTCCCTTCAATACATAAGAAGAAAATGAATGTAACCACAGCAAACCCTTAGATGGACCTCTTTTGTACATTTAAAAACTGCCCTATAACCCAGGAGGGGTGGTGCACACCTGTAATCCTAGCTACTCAGGAGGCTGAGGCAGGAAGATTGAAAGTTTGAGGCTAGCCTACACAATTTAGCAAGACCCTGTCTCAATATAAATTATAAAATAGGGGATGTAGCTTAGTAGTATAGTACCCCTGGGTTCTATCTTTAGTATTGCAAAAAACAAACACACAAAAACAAAAACTAACAAACCAACCCAAACCCAAAAACCTTTTGCAGCAATTCTGGGAAACCATTACTATACTTTTTATTTTTTTCATATCTTGTTTGTTTTTTGAAAGGAAAAATGTAAGAAGCTGAAAGAAAAAAAAAAACACTTTCTTCCACTATGGGTACTTGACTTTTTGTTAAAATTATGGTTATTGATAAGATCCAAGCCTCTCTTGTGAGGGTGACTTTGTTTTGCCTGATGCCTACGGACATGCTGCATGTGCTAAGGAAACACAGGCAAAGAGAAAACAGCACATGCTGTCCTCACAGCTAGTTACAGAAATGCTCATGCATGCATCTGTTGCTTATTAATTTTCTTCCTGCTATTTGCATCATTCTTTTGAAGAAGCTCCAGCAGTCTTTGCCCAATTGTTTATAATGGTCTATAAATCAGGGGTTTGAACCAAATGAAATGTCTAGGTTGTGTTTGAAAAATATTCGGATATTCTGGTTTTGTTTCTTTTCCCCTGGCTTAGGAAACATATAGATTAAGCTCTGATTAAAGCTTATATTTTAGTTGCTTCTTTTTTTGAATTTGGTTACTTTTGAACTAGTTGATCCAAAACCGTGGTTGTTTTATTTATTTTATTTTATTTTATTTTTTGGTACCAGGGATTGAACCCAGGAGCGTTTTACCACTGAGCCATATTGCCAGACATTTTTATTTTGAGACAGTGTCTCGTTAAGTTGCTTAGGGCCTTACTAAATTGCTGAGGATGGCTTTGAACTTTTGATTCTCCTGCCTCAGCCTCCAAAGCCACTGGGATTACAGGCCTGCACTACTTCATGCCTGGCCCGAATCCTGTTTTCTCATGTTGCTAATTTTAAGTTTGTGCTATAAATGTTCATAGTTTTTTTTTTCTAAGTGTCTTATAAACAGGTAAAACACGAAACAAAAACAAGAAGGCAAAACAAAGGGAAAAACCTCAACCTAATTACATTCTTAGAAATCAGATAGAAGTGCTTGGTGAATAGAACCTTTTAGCATGTGTTTGACTATTCAGCTGTGATGTTTTGAACAACCATAGTTCAACGATTAAACTCATTTTGAATTTCAGGTGTCAATGGACTGAACTCAGAATATGAGAATTTCTTTAGAAACCCTGATAAACCAAGTATAAATGGGGAGGGACCCAGATGTTGTGTGTTTGATTTATTGACTGTGTGCGTCAACAACATGCTGTTAATCTCAGAGTCAAATAAAAAATACTCAGGATCTGCTCTTAGGTCAATGATGAGTCCATATTTGTGTCACAGACATTGTACGGAGCCTTTTACCTCATTTCCCAGTCATGGTTTTATAGAAGGATGTGGCAGAAGACAGATTAAAGTTAACAGAGGGAATGAATCAGTTACATAAGACATTTACAAGATGCAGTGAAAAACAAGACCGAGGGGCTAAATCTCTGTGTCTTTTCAGGAATTAGAGGTGGTGGACTAGTTGTCACATTGTTATACCTAGGCAGATCTATACAATGTCATTGAACATTTGGTGATAATATGTGGCAATTTCAACTCCTACCTGTTTTTTTTTATTACTTATTTAGTACCCGGAGAATTTAACTCAGGGGCACTTTTTCAGTGAGCCACATTCCCAGCCATTTTTGATTTTTTTATTTTGAGACAGGGCCTTGCTAAGTTGCTTAGGGCCTTGCTGAGTTGCTGAGGCTGGCCTTGAACTTGCAATTTCCCTGCCTCAGCCTCCTGAGTAGCTGGGGTTACAGGTACATGCCACTGTGCCTGGTTACCTGTTTTATTTATTGACCTTAGTTGTACTATAGCTATGTTTCCAATGCGTGTTTCAGTTGAATAGATCATTTTGATAATTCAGCTACTCAGTTAAACAAGGGTGCTAAATACATTGTTTATATGAAAATATACTAATTAATGCCATTTGTATTTGCATAGGCAAAAGAGTTTACCAAATACTTTGTTTTAGTAAACTTTTGCATTGGTGAGAACACCATAGAGAAGGAAAAGTCTATTTTGGCTCACAGTTTCAGAGATTCAGTCCATGGTCAGCTGACTCTATAGTTCTGGGCCGGAGGTGGGCAGACATCATGGTGAAAGGGTGTGGCAGAGGAAAGCAGCTCAAAACATGAAAAACAGAAGCAGAAAGCAAGCTTTGCTCACTCCAGGGACAAAATAAAACTTCCCAAGTTAAGCTCCCAATGACCTTCTTCCTCTAGCCACACACTACCTGCCTGCAGTTACCACCCACTTAATCCATACCAATGGAGGATGAGGTTAAGACTCTCATAATCATTTCACCTGGAAACTTTCTTGCATTGACTCAGACATGAATTTTTGGGGGAACGCCTCATATCTAAATCCTAACATAGCTTCACCTCCTTAATTTACTCTGGAGGAATAACATAGATTATTAGACTCATCAGAGTCGGACTCCTGAGCACAACATAATTCTCAATTCATGATCAAAGTTAAAAGAAAACAAGACGTATTCCAAGGATTATATCACAGTTCAATTTTTTTTAGTATATGAAGATATACTTATGGCATAAGATATATAAATTTGTGCCCACCTCTTAACACATTATCTAACATATAGGACCCCTGCATCCTATATACAGAAACATAAATATTACAGGGCCTATAAAATTTTAAGTTCAATTTAAGTTTTTATAGGTGTCCTATATATGGACACAATGAACCAAAAAGCAATTTTGAAACTTGGCTTTACGTGTGTTACCAACAAAGTGGAATTTGAAAATAATTATCAGATGGCACGAAAGATTCTGAGGTGCCTTCAGAACCCTGAATGGAGGGCGTTGTTCTCTCCAGAAGACATTTAGTGTATTATGCATGAAACATTTTCTTAGGAACAATCCCAAGAATTTGTCAATTTAGGAGTTGGTAGATTGTGCCCCAAATAGCAATTTTATTCCAAACTATTCCATTTGCTGAACAGAATCAGCCAAACTGCTTGGTTTCTTAGGAATAAGCAAGTAATCTAAAACAGAATATACCAAACTGAGGCTTCAATGAATACTAACTCCAGGAAAGATGTCAGGAAGTACTTCAAGAACAAATTGTGCAGCATTGAACAGTTTTGAAGAAGGACACTAATAGATGTTATTCTTGGAGACTGAAATTGCAGTGGTTTCAAGGTAAAGAAAACTGTTAAGTATTATTTACTTGGCATTTCTCAAATTTATTGGAATATATGAGACTCACATACACATTTATGGAAGAATGTATGTTAACAAATTGAGAAACAGCTTGGGAAATGTTGGAGAGAGGATTGATTTCTTTGCTGATTAACTTTGCATTATCATAGCATTTTGCAATATTTATGAATTCTACCAGGCTACAAAATTTTGAAGTGCTGCTGTTCAACAATTAAAATTTTAATGGAACAGAGGGAAAATCCTTTCTTTTCTGCACATGATTATTCTTCTTTGGTGACATTGCCCTCCTTCAAAGAATCTTTGGGATCTGAATTCACTGATCTAACTCTGCAACCCTAAAGGCTAGACATATGCCATCTGGACTTACTGCCTTTTTAACTTGTTTCTTTATCACATAAGCACATTTTGAAACAAGAGCCTTCCTTCCTCGTTGATGGGATCTGAATTCTCTTAAAAGTACGTGTGTTGAAATCCTTGTGTCCACTAGATCCTCAAGTGTCAGGGGGCAGGCTTCAAGCAGCCCCAGGTCAGCACTAAGTTGAGACTTGAAGACCCAGTTGTCAAGCACCTCTGAAGGGCAGCTCTGTCATGGAAAAGCTGCCTTTGCATGTTTCCTGAGGATGACTGACTCATGGTGTTCCACACTTTGTGCCCTGGCTTTTGTTCTTGGCCTGTGACTCAGCTCCTCCGTGCTTTTCCCACCTTCGTTTCTCTTAGCTGTGACCCTTGCTCTTGGTTGCATCCTTGGCATCTATGTTATTATATTTTTAAAACTTTTTCCATTTTCCTGCTTCTGACTTATCGCTGATAGTTCTTACAGGCTTTCTGCCTTGTGCCTTTGGCTGCGACTCTGACTAACTGGAAATTGCTGATCAAAGGCTGTGGCTGCCGCCCTGAGCTCTGATGCTCATGGTTCCTGCACCAAAACAGACTCATCTGTGCTGTCACATACTGACATTTCTCTGAATTATTATTGCTTGTGTGTCCTGCAGTCCTTAATTGCTATTTATGAAATTATGCTTTCTACAGTCAACAAATCTTTAATAATGTGAAAAAGAAAAAAGAACCTCCCTCCCCCCAATAAAACTAGACTATGTTTAAGGGATTCCAAACATTATGGAATTTACTGAAATAAAACTCAGATATGCACATACACTGCTGCTTGTTATTCAGAGAAGGGGAGGGTCCTGATTTCCCTACCTAGGTTTCCTGCCTAAGAGGAGCTACTTCCAAAAAAAATGTTTCCACCAAAGACCAGGTTCAGGAGTTTATGACTTCTCCTCCAGGCATTCCCCATCATCCTGGCTTGCACAATATGCCTGAATTCTATTGACACATGACTTTTCTGGGGTGATTGTAGTGAGCCACCTCTATCATCTTTTGTGAGACAAGCCCGGATGGAATATGGTGGAGCAGATCACTGTGTCAAGTGCAAACCCTAGTGCAGAGAGCAAAGAACTGAGAGGATGTGTGCAGCAATCCTGGGATCATGTGCAAGAGTTGACCAAGTGCCTGCACAAACCTGCTGTTATGGTGTCTCCCAAAAGCTCATGTGTGAGACAGTGCAAAAGGATTGGGAGGTGAAATGATTGGGTTCTGAGAGTTATAATCTAATTAGTGCATTAATCAATCCTCCTAAAGGGACTAACTGGATGGTAACTATCAGTGGGTAGGTTGTGGCCGGAAGAGGTGGTCCCAGGGGCTGTGCCTTTGGGGTATGTATTTTGTCCTTGTTAAGAAGAGCTCTCTGCTTCATGGTGGCCATGTCCTGTGCTGCTTTCTTCCACCATGATTTCCTGCCTCATCTTGGACCCAGAGCAATGGTTTCAACCATCTGTGGAATGAGACCTATGAAATCATAAACCCCAAATAAACTTTTCCTCCTCTAATTGTTCTGGTTAGGTCTTTTGGTCACCACAGAGAAAAGCTTACTAAAACAATCACTTTCTTGACTATATAAGGTTTATTCATTAATTACTTGGACAGCCAGTCCCAGAGCCTGTACCCATACACCTCCATGTGCTCCAAAGTAAGCCCCAGTAAAGCCTCATTTAGTTGATCAATCTTTCTATTTCCTACCACTTTCCAGAACTTTCGAATAGTGGATGTGATGTGAAACATAATGGACTAATGTATAACCTTTCATTTCACACAATATTTGCCTAGGATAAGGGCTTTTAGACTTTCTTTCTTTCTTCCCTCTTAACTCTGGTCTTGGACCCTGAGAAGTCCATTCTTCCCTGTCTGTTCCCTGTCTACATGCCATCCAGAACTTGACAGAAGAAATAATAGTCCAGGCATTGCCTGCATCCCAATTAAGGCCAATTGGTGATTTTATCCCTGTTAACTTATGAACATATATAGAGAAAACTCTCTCCTTTCAGAGGATGTAAAACTGAACTTCTGGGAAATATGTTTCCTGCAGGAGTAGGAGAAGCTCCCTGCAGAAAAGAGACAATCAGAGACTGAGCTGGGAGAAGGGTGATGACAGGGATCTAGGTTCCTATGGTTTTTCTAGCATCTTATAAGATGTAGCAATGATATTACTCTTTACATCAGCTCTGATTTCATTTTTAAGATGAAGAGTCCTAACATTAATGTTTGATGATGCAATTAAAACGTGTTGAGATCAGTTCAACTCACCAAATTTATGTGTAGGAGAGAGAAGAGGTAACTGAAGGAATAAGTAACCTTAAAGGGTGTCCCAGAATTGATCTAAATGATGTGCATGTGGAGATGTGTGTTGATGGTGTTCAAGTTCCCCATAAATGCTACTTGATACCTGCTCATCTTCATGCTCCAGTGCCTGACACCACTGAGCACAGCTATAGTCATTTCAAGACATGGACTTTGTGTTAAGAGCAGACTTGAGGTACATTTTCTAATGAAGTGTATGGTTTCCTGTTAAAATACAGAAATCAATCCTTTGTGGAGGGAGGTGGGGAGATGATTAATTTATCCGTGACTTTATTCTATTCAACAACCTATAAGTGAAGATATGATATAAATGTTAGTCAAATGATCTATATTTTGAAACTGAGTCTTAATTTTACCTAATGCAGTTCTTGAGAGAAGTAATGAAAAATGCAAATGTCACCTGTTTCCTGGCACCCAGTACGTAATCACTACATGTAAGCTATACTTAATCTACAATAGAAAACAAAGCAACAGATGCAAACATCATGTAGTATGCTTCACTGACAAGATGCTAATCACTCACCAAAGTTTATAATGTTCCAAATCTCATTTATCTTAAAATATAGGACTGTGATATCAGCCAAATTTTGTTGTTATACTGTGTGCATGTACAAATATGTGACAACAAATTCCATCATTATGTACAACTACAACACACCAATGAAAATGTGGGAAAAAAGAATAATGTAAAAAATATTCCTTTTTATCAAGAAAAATGTTAATTATTAAAATTGGCTCTTGGCTTAAACGTAGAGCTCTTCCTTCCAATACTTTTTTTTTTTTAAAGAAGTTTTGTGCTTTTTCCCATTTGGAAACTAAATGAATATGAGTAAAAACAAAAGGATAAAGATCATAAAAGAACTCTCATTTGAGAAAATAACTTAGTTAAGTCCACTGAATTGTAAAAAACGTATGCTATTAGATTCTCTACCACTTTGGGTTAATGGTGGTTGTAGAAGTTAACTATCAGGCTTCAGGAGCTGGAGCACTGTAATTCATCTATTAAAACATTTTTCATTCTCTGCCAAAGAAAAAATAGAATTGCAGGTAAGGAAGAATGAGCCCTACCATATTATTTCTCCACCTTGTTCTCTTCTCTCAGTTTGCCTATAGTTTACTTTTGTTTCCAAATTCCCTATTTTGAAATGCACGTGTGGGCTGAGCAAGGTGGTTAGGTGTGCCGAGGGCACAATGACTGCCCTGTTGCTGTAGCCTGCTGGTTTTCCCAACAGTACCTGTGAGGAAAGAATCACAATTTGCTTCTCCATTTCGTGACATCCCTTCCTGATGTATCCATTGAGCTTCCCTGCCCTCTGATGTTTGTTGACTGCAGTCTTGTGAATTTCCAGTGGCAGATCCAAAGATGGAAGAAGAGAGGGACAAGATGCTGGTTCCCCTTCCTCTCCCTGCTGTCCCACAAGATACAATGGGTTTCTCATTTCTCCTGCAAGCCAGCAGACTCTAGACAAGCAGTCCTTCCTATGTCTACCTCTAAAACCACAGTTCTCTGGGTTCTAGAAACTGCCCCTGGCTTCCCAATTCAGCTCTAATTGCTTCATCTTTCTTGCTTGGGATGATTCAGTATTCCTGTTTGATTTCTCTTCACCCTGCCGACTGTGTGTAAATAGTCCTTTCAATTTAACTTTTCTTAATCGCCTTATTGGAGTGTGCCATCTATTTCCTGTTAGAGTTTTGATACAGAGTCTCTTAACTGTCACCACTTCTTACCTAGGTAAATAATCTCATTAAATATTCACATCAATATTCTACTTAGAAGAAACTGGACTCAGATTATTTCATTAATGTGTGCAAAGTCACTTATCTAGCTGGGGGAAGAGCCTGAATTCAGAGACAATTCTTCAGGATCCTCCTCCTGAGAGGTAGCCACTATTATATGTGACCTCTTCTCTTGAGTGTTCACAGAAAACTTCAGGGATGTTGGTGTTTTTGCCCAATTGAGCTAAGAGAAGATCCATGTTGGTCCAGCAACTTGTTCTATTTATAAATATCTTAAGAATAGACATATCCAGCATCACCTAAATGTTCACTTTATTATATTTTACACCTCATTGGTATAGCCCCCAAATTTCTTTTTTCTCCCTGAACTGGAATAACTGCTAGAAAAAATTTTTAAATTGATCCACTTTGAAGCATATGCATTCACAAATCTTTAAGGGCATTCCTTCACTCAATAAATGCACTTCTGTGTTCTTTCTTTCTAAAAATTTGAATTTGACCCCAAATTATTATTTTACTTGACTGAAGATCTAAATGAACACAAATTATAATCACATTTGTCAATCTCAATTCTAAATAAAAAATTTTATTTTTCCAGTTTTTTTCAGAAGACTTCGAATTAATCCAAATCTCCAATATGGCACTGACCAAGAGTGGAATTCCAGGAATGAAATGTATATAGGCAGTTATTTTGACCTTTGTCTGATAAAGCCAAGCATTATAACTTTGATGCCTTTCCCTCAAACACTCTTATTTTATTCCACATAATAGATACTTGAATTTATACTCCATAATTTTCTTGATTTTCTTTCTGGAGTTCCTTTTTCTTTTTTTCCTGGTTAATCATTCATTACTCTCTCTCATTTTCTTGCGGTCTTGAACTATTCCCATCAATGAACATTTTCTTCACTGGACTCTCTGAAAACCATAATAAAGTCAAAATTTTTCCACCTCCTCTGCCATGAACTATACTAAGCCAAGTTCCTGAAAATTAAAACCTGTTATCAATATTATCCATTGCACAAGTAATGGTTTGAGTTGAGCGGTAGTTTGCACTGGTCATGGCCATTTTGGTCAGGAAAGCCATAGACTTCAGATTCTGATGATATCCAAGTCTTTGAATACCTATCCCACTTCTGGATGCTAAACAAGGTATCCTAGATTAGGTAATTTATAAATAATATAAATTTATTGCTCACAATTCTGGAGGTTGGGAAGTTCTAGATCAAGGCATCAGCATATTTGGGGTCTGGTGAGGGCTCACTCTGCTTCAAGGGTAGCACCTTCTTTTGCATCTTCATTAGGGAGAAGAGGGAAGGAAGTTCATTAGAGTGTCTTCCCATTCTTAAAGATGGATTTTTCCTGACTTCTCACTTCCCAAAGACCTCACCTTTTAATAATCTCATATTGGGCTCTGATATATGAATTGGGGAGTCATTAGCAATATTAGAAAATTCTCTTGATCAAAGGCAGACCACAGTTTTAGATTTATGTTAGATGCTGGGGTTCAGCAGGCAGTGTCTCTGGAACAGGGCAATGGAAGATAAAGATCACTAGGTGTAGAACTGAAGGCCTGGTTTAGATCCTGGAACCATTTCAAACTTATGAACATGACTGTTTGGGGCCAGTTTCTCATATTTATTATTTAAACAATGGAGATAGTAATGAGAAGAGAAAATATCAGCTATTTTCCAATTCATTGTTGAAAAAATAGGCATACAAAAACATTTCTAAATAAGTAAACCATTTGTAAACTCCTCAGACCTTGGGAAACCACTTTTATGGAGCAATGTTTTTATAGTTGACTAAACACATTTACAATGGTAAAATTAATTGGCCTTCATTAACCTGTCTAACATTATTGCATGTTTTTCCACTTTTGTTTCCAAAGAATTATTATTCAGGTACCTGACTTCTATGTACAGTTTCTTTATTGTTTTTGTCTAGCCTTTAACTAAAATATTCTAAAAAGCACTTTATTTTTTTGTGAAATTAATGGATGTCCACTCTAAAAGATCAGAAAATGCATAAACTCTAAATTAGAATTGCTCAAAATAGATAAATAGAATAAAATGTTACTAAAAATGAGACTTTGATAATTTGAGTTTTTTAGTAGTCACATTTACTTGAAAAAAGTAAAAAGGAATAGGTAAAATAAATTGTAGTAACATTTTTATTTAGTCAAATACATTAAAATGATTATTTCAGTATATAATCAATATAAAGTTAGCAATGGTATATTTTATATTATTTTCACATTAACTCTCTGAAATGTGGTGAACATTATAGCACATCTCCCTTTTCTTCATTTCCAGTCATAATTTTCAGTAGCCATTAGTGGTGTGTCTACCATATTGGACAACTGAGGTATAGACTATGGATGTTAGACATTATTTTTACCATGATGAAAAAAGTAATCACTATTAACTTTTGGTAACATCTTTCTAGGCTCTTCTATGAAGATCTACAGATGTTTTTAAAACAAAAATATTATATTAAAAAACATGTTTTAACTTACTTTTTAATTTCCTCTATCAGTACATATTATGGTGTGGATATGAGGTGTCCCACAAAGGCTCTTGTGTTAATACCAGAGGCAAAATGAATAGATTATTATCTATTCTAAGTATAACCTAATTAGTGGATTAATCCATTTGATGGATTAATAGTTTGAGAGGACTACTGTACTGTGTGGTGACTGTAGGCAGAAGGAGCATGCATATAGGAAGTAGGTCTCTGAAGGAATTATATGTTGCTTCTTTGTCTCTTCATTCTCTTTTGTTTCCTGACTACCATGAGGTGAGTAGCTTTTTCCCACCATGCCCTTCTGCCATGATGTTCCAGCTCATCTTAGACTCAGAGTGATGGAGTTGGCCAATCGTGGACTGAAGATCTGAAACCATAAGACCAAATAAACTTTCTCCTCTAAGTTGTTTTTGTTAGGTATTTTGGTCATAGTGATGAAAGCAGAATGAATGGTTTTTACCATTAAATCCTATTAAGTTAAATGCTATCTTTTCAAAAGAATTCAAAGAGTTTTTTTATTATTATTGACCTACCATTACAAAAAAATTGTACTCGATTACCATTGTATTTAGAATTTTAAAAAAATCATTGTGTAAATTTGTTTATTCTTTTGTCATGTAGTTATCTATATATAATATTTTTGACTTCTCATTCCTAAAAGGATACTTTTTGTCATATGTCCTCATTGGGAATGAATTCATGTTTTTCCTATGTCCCTTGTGAGAGATTAGAAATAGGTAGGAGGTTCTCATTTTGCTTCAGGATGTAAAGGTTGGATCACATAGATGTGAAATTTTATTCTGCTTTTCTAAATGAAAATGTTTACCTAAAATTATATCTCTTATCAGTCATTGCTACTATCTTCCTAGCATTTCATAGGTAACTGAAGATTCCTGGGGTTTGTTCTCCCACTTGTGTGATGGTCAGGTCCTACTGATTCTCTAAAAATCCTTGCATATGTGTAGTAGCTAATCTGTCTTCTAAGACAGAGTTGAAATAATATCATATGGCATGTTGAACTGTAATATCACTATTAAAGAGACTTGGAAACATGAAGCTATTGTGACATATAATTTTTGAAGTCCCATCCATCTTTTTTTTCTTTTAGGGAAATTTTTTTTTCCTGATATGATGATACAAAAGAATCCATAAACACTGTGGGTTGAAGAAGGTGAGTTTGGTGGTTGTTATTAAAAATGACTCTAACAGTTATTTAAATACTTTTAAAAAGTCCAAACATTGGAGTTTGGAAGCTGCAGACTTGTGTATGTTATTCTTCCCAGGAAACTAAATAAATTACAAAGACTCAAAAAATAGCAGCTGTTTTAAAAGAAAAGCTTGCTCAGGATTGGTTCTAAAGTTCCTGGCATTGAGAATTATGATATGGTCTCATCCTGCTGTGACTGCATGGAGAGGGCAAATGAAGCTCAGCTGACGTCAAGTGAAGGGTGTTTGAGGGAAAAAACATTCTTGTTTAACTTCTTGCTGTGTTGACTTCTGATTTTCCACAACTTTTACAGGGAATAAGAACATACTCATCCCTAAAGCAGGTTGCTTTCCTAATTTCCTGAACTCAAATTAAACTCTCTTATTTCCTCTTGCATTTGGTACTACTAAATTGTCTGTTACTCTTCTGTGGAATATTCTTGCTCAATTTGCATTTTTATGTCAAACTGCCTTTAAATATATGTCTAGTCTTTTAGTTCCAAAGAGATAAGGCCATTGTCCTTTCTTTGACTCCTACTCAAAGACCAAATAGTTTCATTCAGTAGAAATTTATAAACTGTGTCACATGTAAACCTGTCCACATACCATGGACACAACTTGTTAGTTAAAAAAAAAGATGATCTTTCTTCTCATGTTTATTGCTATTATTTGTATTAGTTTTCTACTGATGCATAACAAACGGCAAATTTTCTGTCTCAGTCCATTGTAACAGGAAATGAAACCACCTGCACTCCTTTTCACTTTGTTTGATATTGCTACTTCTTCATTCTTGTCTCTTTAGATTCATCTCTTCCCATTTCATAATTTTCAGTTATCTTGCTCTATGTGTGTCCTTGATTGCTGTAGTCTTCCTATCTGACATGTAGTCCTCCCGACAGCAAGATCTCCCCTGTCTCCTCTGATGTGTCCCAGTTCACCTCCTATCCTGCCAACCTATACTTGGCAGTGTTGTTCCATAATTTTAGAGACTCGTTTATGCAAAATAATAGACATTTCCAAGATGCTCTCAGAACTGCCTTCCCCTAGCAAGTCAGACTACTTGTAGATGAACATGCCTCTGTTTCTAAGTCGCCCCACCCCGTCCCATCCCCTCCAATCTCCTGAGTGCAGCAGATTCAAACTCTCAGTGGAGAGTTTTGGAAACAGTGCCTTTCCAACTCCCTGCTGTAGTCAATACTTCTTGCACTCTTTCTGCACATGATCCAGTGACATGAAATTGTACTTTCCAAAGTACTGTGCAGGGAACCCGTTTGTGAGGACAGACATATGATTCAAGGGATACCTGTTGCCTCCTCTTCCATTATTAAAATTCCTATGATTTCCTTTTTAGTATATGATATTTCCATACTTTGAACAAATGTCAGGGAAGGATGACATTCAACATGTATGAGAAATTTATTATTTTGTATAAATGAATATATTGGACTTTCTCCTGAGAGTTGATTTAAATCAGAAGTTGCAAATTAAGGACTCTGAACATGCTGGAGTGAAGGGGAAGAGGGCATGCCTGAGGAGTGAAGAAAGACTTAAGATAGCTTGAGATGAACACTTTCTGTTTTACAATCCAACTTAGGACTTTAGGGCAAAATTTTTGGCAAGTCATTTCTGGAGACAAGAGGTTTTTATTTTCAGTGTTTTCTGGACTAATCCTTTCTCTTCCCTTTGATAAGCAATGTGGATTTTAACATGCAAAGTATGCTGTTTTGGTAAATTTCATGCAAGGAGTACAGAAAAAGTACATCACTGAGGAGAGAACTGCTGGGTGGTACAGTTAGAACACTATAGGAAGAGAGTGCTTCCTTTTGGGCCACAACTTTTGGAAGTTTATGACTCCAAGAGGTGGTAGGTTTGGAAAATGATTATAAAAACTTTAATTGACAATAAATATTGAAAAGAAATTAAACTTTTTTTTACGTTGTCCTTTTCAGCCACTGACAACTATTTTCCAATTTCAGAAACAAGGAAACTTATCTCCCTTTTTCTATGCATACTCTGCATCAGTCCTCTTCCTGTGAGACCTTTTCTGTCCATCTTCTCCTGCACATTTTTATGTTTGAAAATGGTTTATAAAATGCTCCTTCTTTCACAATTCATTTTTAAATAATAAAAGTGCCTCTAGATACGTCTGTACCAGGTGATTTTTGTTCTTTGGAAATGTTGAAAGATGATAAATTTAATTAGACTAGTTAATGTGTTAGCTATCTACCAAGACTTATCAATACCTCCAATAGAATAAATTAATTGACTTAAAACTTTTGAAGGAATGGCTTCCAATAAAATAAAGTACAGGCTACTTGGAGAAAAACTTTGCATCAGGTGCAATTTCTCCTGATGTGCAGAATCATTTTAGTTCAATATAATACCATTTGTATTTTTTTTGCTTTTGCTTAACATTGGTCATAAAGATAGGAGACAAAAATGCAAATATAAAGCTGTTTATTTGCACTCTATCCATCTACACAATTTGAATCATTTTACATCTTTCTTTGTTGCCTAACTCAATGTATTAATGTAGTTATTATTTTAATTCTTTTGCTCTTTAGTCTTAATAATAGATATGAATGCTTTATACCTCATATTTGCAATATTACTCTAAATTTGTATGTATAGTTACTCTGATCAGCAAGTTTTATACTCCTGATGTTTTCTTAATTGTTAGCATCTCTGTTTTTCAGTTCCTAGAATTTCTTATATGAGAAGTCTGGTAGAATAAATTTTCTCATATTTTATCTGCCTGGGACTCTTTTATCCTTCATTTCTGAAGGGAACTTTGCAGGTATAGCAATCTTGATTGACAGTTTCTACCCCCCATCAGAACTGTGATAATCTCTTTCTATACTTTAAGGTTTCTGATGAATTGGAATCTTTTTATATGTTTCTTTCCTCCTTCTGCTTGGATAATCCTCTCTTTGTCTTTGAACTTTGAGATCTGGATTATATGTTCTAGAGTAGACTTGGAAGAGTTGAATCTGACTGGTGACATTTAACATTTCTTTATCTGGATATTTGTATCCTTCTCTAATATTGGGTAGTTTTGTTATTAAGTCTTTGAAAAAGATTCCTACATTTTTGGCATTCTCAACTCTCTCTTGAACTTCAGCAATCCAAATATTTGCTGTTTGAATGCCTCCCTGAAATTCTCCTAAGTTTTCTTCATTTACTGTACCTTTTTTCTTTTTTCTTCTCTATGTGTTTCAAATAGGTTGTCTTGAGATAGTCAATTTTCTTCTGTTTGATCTGTTTTACTATTGATGTTTCTAATGTATTTTTCATTTCACTTAGCATACTTTTCAACTCAAAGAATCCTGTCTGAATTTTCAAAATTACACTAACTCTTACTTTTCTGAGATAAACTACTGAATCATTTCTGTTTTTCTGAGGTTTAATGATTTTTTTAAAACAACTCTTTTGAATTCTATGTCTTATTCACATGTCTTGATTATTTCAGGGGCTTTATGTTATTGAATGGGTAAGGTTCTGTTTCCCTGAAAATTCTTGGAGTTTGTTGGCATATGACATCACCTTCACATTGAAGGATTAGGTATTTATTCATGTCTTTGTAGTCTGTTTTTGTTTGCATCCAACCTTTCAGAAATGCTAGCAGTCTGCTTATTTTCTCCAAACCTGTGTTCACTTCCATTATTTCAGTACCAGATGGTGTTTTTAGAGTTCAAGATTTGTGTGTTGTCAGTATTTCAGCACTAGAGGGTGCTATAAGTCCAAGTTTGTCTCAAATCACAGGCGGTCTTTTATTCACAATGAACTGGAAAAATATCTAAAAAGGGTATTTCATTCTTTGCCTAGGGCATGAGCAAACACCTCATCCACAGTCAATGGCCTGTGTTCTGGTGCCCAGGATTCTGTCCATATCTAAGCCTCATTGTGGGGAGGACTGGCCGCAGGTTTCTGTGCAACTGCTTGGTGCCTACTTCCCCTTCATTTCCCTAAATGAACAATTACTCCCTGTGTGTTGTGCTATCTGTGGTTGAAGGAGCAACAGGATGGGCAATTCCATAGCCACCAATGCCACAAGGCAGGGTCATACCTGGAGCTCATAGTCATTGAAACCAGTGCAGCACTGGGGCTGGAAGAAGACCCACTTTGCTATTGCTCACTGTTACTGTGTTACACTTGTGACTTGTGATTAATAGAACCAGCCACAGGTAATGCTGATGAGAATATAATTTTGATTGACTGTAGCCATGCTGCACAAGATTGGGGAAAGGGTGGTGGAGAATGTTCCTTGGCTGCAAAGGCTGATGCTAAGTTTGTATCTGAGTCTTATGGTGGTAGGGAACTATGTAGTCTTGTGCATGTGCCCAGGTCCACATTTTGACTGTTGGTGATGTGCATTGAAACATTGTTCTGTTCTACCAGGGTGCGGGTTTAACGGTTCTGTCTGTGAGCGTTGGTCTGGGGTTAGGGACTGTCGGGTTCTGCTTGGTGGTAGCTTTCAGTGTAGTGGAAACCATACTTTATTCCAAGGCAAAGTCCTATGGTTACTTTTACATTATACCCCTGAGCTGAATGGAGTATTGCTCCTTATCTTGCTGCCCAAGGTTGGGCTAGAGGTGGTAGAAGCAGTCAGCTACATGGCTAGGGTAGATCAAGAGGCTCAGTTTTTGGGCACTGTCCTGAGGCAGGTACTAGGTTTTACTGTGGTGGGCCTAGTACTGGGTTTCAAGACTAAGGAATGCACTTACTTCCCTGTCCCAGTCCCAAGAAGAAGACACTGTTCTCCATGGAGAATTCATTGGAATCTGAGGAGCACTGGTGCAAGCAACTCTTATCTTCCTTCGTTTTAAAATCTTTTCTTCTTATGCTAAAACCAGACACTTCATTCTCTCACCTTGTTTTGCTAGCTCTTATGAAGGTGGGACTAGCTGTTAAATTGGATGTTTTGGTGGGGAAGCAATCATGGCAGGATTTTATTTATCATCATCTTGTTTCACCACTCCTGAAACTCATCCTTGAGCCCTAGGTTATTTTAAACACATCCTTAGAGGGCATGTTTACATGGATGGTGATCTAACAGCTTTAAAGTGATGTCTCATTACCTCCCTACAAACATGCTACTATCCTGTGATCCGTCCCAGTTAAAGGAATCAAAACTTGCCAGTGATGTCATAGAAAGGGTTGTCAATCATTTTAGATCCCTGGCCTGATTTTGTCCTATATTTTTAGTCTATTGTCAGGACCTGCCAATTATTTGAGTTTTCACTAGCTCCAGATTATTTTCAGAATAAAGTCCAAGCTTTTAAGCAACACATACGCACATGTGTGCGCGCGCACACACACACTACTGCTCCTTGCATGTCTTTTTAGTTATGCTTTATGTCCAGTCTTCTAAATGTATTGAATTATTTGCACTACTTCAAATGCACTGTTTTGTACTCTGCTTTTGTTCATGCTGCTATCCCCTTCTCCCCCTCCTGCATATTCAATTCTTATTATTCTATTTATCCTTCAAAATCAGGAGCAGATGTTATCTCTTCTCCTCCAGGCAGAACATTCAAGGACCTAAGTACCCTTCTCTATGCTTCTGTACTACTCTCGCATGTACATTACTTTTATATCAATATTTATACTTTACTATTATATTTATTGTTTTTCTGGCTTGCCTTTCTCCAAGAGAACGAAGCCCAAGGTCCTGAGTTTTATGTTGTTCGTCATTGTGTTCCTAGTTCCATGAACAGTGGCGTTTGCTGAGTGACTGTGTGAGTGAATAAGTAAATGATTAGGGAGAAAACATAAAGAGTAACGTTATTGAAATCACAGGTTAATGGTTCAAGATGTCAGGAAAACTCCCTCTGAGTAATATCATTCAGGTAAAAATAAGTATGTCGTCAGACATTCATATAAAATCCAGTGAAATATTACTGTTTTCCCAAGGACATTCAGCCAATAAACTCTTCAAATTTCTGTCTGTTTATCTGGACTTGTAGTCCTTTTTTCATTAATTGTAAAGATTGAGGAACACAAAATTTTAAAAGAAAATTTGCAGAGGGCTCAAGCCACATATGAGGAGAATCCCTTTGACCTTGAAGATGCCTGAATGGCAGGCATGAAGATTGCCCTGAGCTCTGCAGGTGTGTGCCACATGAGCTTTGGTTGATGTGGTTGTGAAGTGTGGCTTGACAGTTCTGTATGCAGAGTGCATTAATCCTGAGATATATAAGCATCTGTTGCCAATTTAACTAGTTTTTAATTTTGGCTTTGGAGGCAGTTAGAAAATTTTCTCAATATATTTCATGGAGAAGAAGAGGAGGAAAAACTAAGGTAAGCTGCTAGACTGTGTCTCCGTCAAATAAATTACAGTAGGAATTTGTTGACCATTTATCGATTTGATCAGTTTGGACAACCAGCATCTATTTTCATGTGTGGTGGTCCACAATTATCAATTTAACTAGTAAACAACTAAATCTGTATTTCAATTTATTTTTCAGAAAATGGCAGTCGAAAGGAAAATTTAAGTAATAGTATAGAATTGTTTGAATTTCCCACTTCTATTTCTTCACTGTATTTTTTAAAATATGGAAATGGTAATTATAGGTGGCCATTACATGGTAGAGTTCTTTTGGCTAGTGTGCCGGTGCTATGCTTTGAGTTCGGGTAGTATCTCCCAGAGGTCCTTGTGTTCAAGGTTGGGTTCCCAGAGTGGCAATAATGGAAGGTGGTGTGGACCTTTAGGAGGTAAGGCCTTATGGCAGGTCCTTAGGTCACTGGGCACATGCCACCAGGGGAGACTGTGGGACTCCAGCACATTCTTTTCTCTCTCTGCTTCCAGCTTGTGATGTGAGTGGTGCTTGCTGGCACTGTTATCCTCAGCAGATGCCCAAAGCAATGGGGCAGCCTGGCCTCAGCTTGGAACTCCCAGAACTGTGAGCTTTTATCTGTGCAAATTAATTGACTCAGGCATTTTTCATAGTGATGTGAAATTGATTAACACAATGTAGATTTGGAAAGTCGATTTCTTGTAGCTGAGGCTTCTTGGGAGCCTCCAAATCTTTCAGGCAATTAGATATTAAATTTTATGTTGGGTTCAAAGAGGTCCCCCAACTAGGGCCCTATTGAGCTGCCTAAGTCTTGAATCAATTGAAAAGACAGAAGATTCAAGAAATATAAACCAAATTGTCAACCTTTGGAAAAAAGAAAAGAAAAACAAAACAGAGCAAAAATAAACAAAAAAGTCTGCTAAATCTGTTTGTGGATAATGAGATTGTCAATCTCAATAGCCTTGGCAAAAACTGAGATTTCCTCAATAAAGAGAAGCTCTTTTGAGGTGGAGCAAAATGGCGCACATGAAAATGTGTGCTTTGTGGAGACCTCGTACTTCCTAGATTAAGGGACTAGGAAGAAGCTGGTGAATACATGCTTAGTTTCTCCTTCCAAACTCAGTACCCTGCTACTTATGTTTAAGTCGTGTACTTATATTGAATATTTAAGCCCTGCTACTCCTCCTCTAGGAATGAGTGGAGAGGACAGACTCGCCTTGCTGAAGTGAGCATCACCTGCTCCCTTCATATGGGGAAGAAATGGAAGAGTTGCCCACATTTAATGTTGCATGCCTAATTAAATTTATTCATTAACTATACTGTGATACATAAAATATGATTGTTTTAATGCTCAACAATAACAAATTGAGCATATTTTCCAGAGTCCCTTCACTACAAATATTAACTGAAGGAACTAGTAACATAGTCAAAATTATTAGCTATAACTCTACACACACATTTAGGAAAACTAAGACTGTCTTTATAGAATACTTCCAGATGGAAATGATACTAGTCAGATTTCCATTACTGTGATAAAATACCTGAGATAACCAACTTTATAGGAAAAAGTTATCTTGGTTCATGGTTTCAGAGGTTTTGTTCTGTGATCACTTGCTTTGAGCCTATGGTGGAGCAATTCATTATGTCAGGAATACAGAGAGGAGGACTGTTCACCTCGTAACAGCCAGAAAGCAAATAGAGAAGAGATCAGCATCCTCATATCTCCATGCTCTAGACCTTGGATCCTAAATTTTCTACCACTTCCCATTGGCATCACAGCCGGGGACAAAGCCTTCAACAACGGCCTTTTGGAAGCTTCATGATCCAAACTGCAGAAAAAACTAAAAACACACATACACAAATATGTTTGTATGTGTGGATACTTGCTATTTTAGAAGCCAAATATGTAAGCACTTACCAAATTTTTATAGCTTTTGACTGTGCAAATCATGAGAACTTGATTATAACATATTCCTCGGGAAAAAATAATTATTTTGACAACTGAGATGTTTGTCCTAACATTCTATGAACATTATATCAAGATTTGTTAAACTGAATTGTTTTGTTTATGAGACACTTTAAAATATTTTATTAACTATGTAAGGCATTGCACTATAGGTATAACATCTAATTCTCTTTCCATGTATTATTTGTTTGCAGATTTTACAGCCAGAAACACAATATTGAGAAACGGACAACTCATTTCTAATCTTTTTTTGTTCAAATCTCATGACTGGTAAATAATGAGGAAGGTCATTGAGAGGGAGGGAGAAGATGAGGGTATGGAAAAGCACTGGGGAATGAAATCTACCAAATTAAACTGTGTTCCTGTATGAATCATATATATATATATATATATGCATAATATATACATACACAACACAGTATTTAAGATAATGATAATTATAACAGAAGAATTATCAGTACAGTAGAGAAACTGGATTGGGGAAGGAAGAGAGGAAAGAAAGGGAAGGTACTGGGGAAAGCGATGGATCAAATTATGGGTTGGTATGAAGATGGCGTAAAGAATCCCGCTCTTGTGTATATTATAATGCACCAATAAAAATAAATAAATAAATTTAAAGGAAAGGTGATTTATTCATGAAGACCAAAGATTCATCATTGAATCAACAAGCAACCTTTGAGATATGTTCTTGTTATTTTAAAAAGTGGATTTTAAAGATGAAATACTATTTTGTGGATAGAACTTCACTTACTGAATTTCTACCCAGGATCAATACTGTGGCTTAAACGTGTTTTGGTCACCTCCATAATAAACTTTTAAGTATTGATCTTTTTAGGTACATTTCATTTCCTGTGTGCACAGAATAAAAAACCAAGGAATATGGGAACATTTGCAGATGAAGCACTTTTGTGTAGTTTCTTTTATCCTTTGCCACTACCCTTATAGCTTTCATTATTTAGAGAGAACAGAAAAAATACAGCTCATATGAATCAGCAGTAAACTCTCTTTGTCTCTCTCTCTCTCTCTCTCTCTCTCTTTTTGCTGCAGCTCTAAGCATTGAATGCTTAATCAGAACCAGAGGCTAGTTCTTCTTTAGACTTGTGTTGTGGTCTCTTGACTTCCTGAAGAGGCATAAATAAAACCACTAAACCACATCATAAAATTCTTTATTTGCTTTAAGGCATCAGCTATTATTATGATGAGTGGTATATATTCAGTGGAATGGGCAAGTTAAAAGGCAACTTCATCTTATGTTTCTTAACTGAGTGTGAATTTCTGGTTTTCCTACAGAGCAATTAACTTCCAGAGACAGAGCTAATGCAGTTTTAAGGGAAAAACTAGACATCAAAGTCAAGTTCAATAGCAGAAAATTCAAATAAGTGGAGTATTATGGGAGTATTATTCTTGGTGATCTTTGACTGTCTTCGTGAAGACTGAATCTAGACTGCAGGTAAAGTTTGAACTTGAACCCATAATCTGAATGCATGGTATTTAGTACTGAAGTAGTGTAGGATGTACCCTTGATTTGTTTACAAAAGTGATGAAACAGGGAAAAGTGATGACAAGTTCTGGTTCATCAGAACTTGTCATCTTTTGTATATCTAATTTGAATGTGTAAACAAAACATACTTGATCCTTGATCCACAGGTTTTAAATCTAGGGGTCCAAATGACTGCCTGTCAATTCAGATATGGGGAAAAATTGTTTATTTACTGCACATATTCAGACTTTTTCCTTGTCATTATTCCCTCAATAATACAAATGTTTACATATCATTTATATGTATGAATTATTATAGGTGATCTAGAGATGATGTAAAATATATGGGATGTACCTAAATGCAACTATCTCATACTAGACAAAGGCATCATAAGCATTAATTGGAGGAAAGAGTCTGTTCAACAAATGATTCTGGGAAAACTGGAAATCTGTATGTAGTAGAAAGAACTCAAAACCCCATTCTCTCACCCTGCACAAACTCAACTCAAAGTGGATTAAGTACTTAAACATTAGCAGAGACCCTGCTCCTACTTGAAGAAAATGTGGGCCCAAATCTCCATCATGTCAGCTTAGGAACTGTCTTCCTCAACAAGACTCCTAAAGCACAAGAAGTAAAATCAAGAATCAATAAATGGGATAGTATCAAACTAAAAAACTTCTTCACAGCAAAGGAAAAAAAAATCAAGAAAGTGAAGAGAGTCTAAGGAGTGGGAGAAAATCTTTGCCACATGCACCTCAGAGAGAGCATTAATCCCTGGGGTATATAAAGAACCCAAAAAACACCCAAAACCCCTAAATAACCCAATCAATAAATGGGTAAAGGAACTGAACAGACATTTCACAGATGAAGAAATGCAAATGGTCAACAGATACATGAAAAAATATTCAACATCACTAGCAGTTAGAGAAATGCAAATGCAAACTATACTGAGATTCCATCTCACTTCAGTCATATTGGCAATTATCAAGAATACTAGTAACAATAAATGTTGGTGAGGATGTGTGGAAAAGGTACACTCATACAGTGCTGGTGGGACTGCAAATTGGTGCAATCACTATGGAAAGCAGTATGGAGATCACTGAGAAAACTTGGAATGGAACCACCTTTTGACCCAGCTATCCCACTCCTCAGTTTATACTCAAAGGACTTAAAATCAGCATACTACAGTGACACAGCCACATCAATGTTTATGGCAACTTAATTCACAATAGCTCAACCATGAAACCAACCTAGGTGCCCTTCAATAGATGAATAGATAAAGAAACTGTGGTATATATCTATAAGGAATATTACTCAGCCATAAAGAAGAATGACTGTTTTGATAAATGAATGGATCTGGATACTATCATGCTACATGAAATAAGCTCATCCCAAAAAACAAAGTCCTTGTGTTTTCTTAATATGTGGATGCTAACACACAGTAAGTGTATTGGGGGGAGAATAGAAGTTCAGTGAATTAGTCAAAGGGGAATGAAGGGAAGAGATGGAGGATGAGAATAAGAAAGACAGGAGAATGAATTGTATAAAACTTTCCAATGTTCATAAATGAAGACACAACCAGTGAAACCACATCTTGCACAACCACAGGAATGGGATCCTAATTACAACAGGATCTCCAGATCCTTCCATGTATCAGTAAAAGTCATGAAGTAATTCTTCTTTATGGCTGAGTAATATTCCATTGTGTATATATACCGCATTTTCTTTATCCATTCATCTGTTGAAGGGCATCTAGTTTGGTTCCATAGCTTAGATATTGTCAATTGAGCTTCCATAGACATTAATGTTTTACTCCATGTATGTATAATATGTCACAATACACTATACTGTCATGTATATCTAAAAAGAACAAAGAACATCAAAAAACTAAAAAAAATTGTGATGATGCATATAAATTATTTGCAAACACTGCACCATTTTTTATAGAGAACTTGAGCAGGTGCAGAATTTGGAGGGTTGTCTTGGAACCAATCCCCCTGATACACCAAGGAAGGACTATTGTGGGCATTACTTTATGTCTCTTCTACACTATTTATATAGGTATTTTATATGCTCATAATTTCTACTCATCCCCTGGTTGAAAAGGTTGAGAAACTATTAATTTCATTTCCCAGACCTCCTGAAAGCCAAGATTGAGAAGCAATGAAAGTCTACCAATAAGACCAACTTCCATGAGATTTGGAAGGTGGATATGATGGAGAAATTACTTTTCTGTTGTTTTGGGCCATTGCTGCTGGCTAGTGAAACCATGAGGCTAGGAGTCTTCTTAAGTGAGGGCTCCACTGTCCTTTCTCCAGCACCCACAGAGGCAGGAGGCAGGGAAAGAGATGGTTCCTTCTTAATCTGGCCTTTCAGTCTCAAAATGACAACTCCCAATAACCATTCTGTGGCTTCCTGGCTGTGGAGAGCCATATAGTGGGGCTTCTTCATTCCACCATAGCTTCCCTGGCAGCCTGAGTGGATCAGTCCTGGTGGCCCTTGAAGTCATTCCAGAGGCCAGGCCTAGAAGCTGTTCCTTGAGTCTTTCCAATAATTTTGGAGGAAACAAATTTCCTATGTTTTATCTATTCCTGCTTAGAACTCTCAGCATGGTTTTTGTGTCCTGCACTGAACTGGATTCCTCCTAATACAATAGGCAAGCAAATAAAGATGTGAATGTTGGAAGTACAAAGTTATCTTTCCCTTTTAATACTGATTAAGATAATCGGTTTGAAGTTATACCTTCACTTCCACTGTCTTCAAATGGTGGAAGACCTAATGTGCCCAAATCCTTACTTTTAAATCGGATAATTACTTTCAATAAAATGCATGTTTTCATTTTATAGCACTAAACTGTTAAGAAAAAGAAGGGTTAATTTACGTTAGACTATCTAGGATATAATTCAACAACGTTCTTGAAATAGTCTTAAAAAGCAGATATAAAATTTCAAGATCCAGATACATTGTGGTGAGAGAAGAACGTAGAGGTATTAAAAAACAGAATAATGCTCTATGAATTTAATAATAATAACTGCAGGGCTTTTTTCCCCCGTCTGCACAGATGAAGGGTTCATGAAGTCTGGGTGAGCAGACAGTTCAATAGACGTAAGTTCTCCATGGAAAACTCCTTGGAGCCTATTCAAAGCAAGCTCTGTCTGAGCTAGGTTCAAATGATGGCTCAAACAATTGCCAGCCACGGAGAAACGCGCTGGCTTGCATACCGAGAACCCAGACTGACACGGGGAGTCTCATGGGGATCACTGGGTCTGAAATAAAGTGATTACGCTCTGTCTCTGGGTTTGGTTTCCATGGGAATTGGTGTTTATGGGGGAAGCCTGAGATTACATCTTCCTGGCCAAGATATCTGGGCAGCTCCATCGGTTCAGCCATTCACAGAGTTCAGCTAACTGGACTTTCTGTCTTCATGGCTGGCACCAAGTGCTGATAGGATCGGCCAGGTGAAAAACCACAGACTGGGTGTGCTTTTTCCAGCTAATGTTTGTCCTTAACGATGGTTGATGGGTTCATCCATGTCTGGAAGGAGAATGATGGTTTTAGCAATGGTTGGCATACATAGACTGTGAGTGAACGGGAGTATTTCTTAATCCAAATTCCTGGTAGTTATTCAATGATAAGCTTGTTATCTTTCTTGTCCACCTTTCTTGTCTATCTTTCTTGTCTATCTTTCTCCTTTGTCCGAGAACAAAGGAGACAATTCACCAGATTTGTAGGGGTATCATCATCGTATTTAATGTTACTAGGCTAGCATTGAAGGAAGGGCATGTAATAGTTAAATTTCCTTTGCTGAAGAAATAGTTTCTAACACATTACCAGGGCATTTATAATCAATTCAGTCTAGTCAGCTAGCATTCATTGTATGCAGAATCTGCGTAGTTTGCACGATTGACACTGGGCATGGACTTTTAGACACATCGTTCCGTCCTTAAGAAGCTCATGATGCCCCATTTGTGTACAGTGAATCAAAATGCAGTCTGCAAAAATAAACATTTTTTAAAAAAAGAAAAGCTCAGGATGGAGAGTGGTAGTCCTTGATGGTGACTGTGTAGGAGAATCATCTGGGCTTTCCTGAAGGCCACTTAATATGTAATTGGAGTTAAGAAGTGAATCAAAATGAAGTCCGTAAAAATAAAAAAAAAATAAAAAAGAAAGAATATAATTATAAAAATAATATATTTCAATTCAAAAAACATAAGAAAAATAAAATCTAGTTACTCTAAAAAAAAAGTATGTTTAGGAGAATAGACATGCAGATAAATAAAATGTATGGTGAAATTAGATGAACACTGAGTTGTTTAGCCCACTAGCATCTTTTTTAAACCATGTTTTATAAGTATGTAAAGTCTATATGTCCTGAGAGTAAGTTCTGCTATTTGCTGCCGTAGAAATTCATACTTAGACTTTGATAATAAACACCTTACATTTGGAATTATATGTCGTGCTTTGCCTTCCATGGTAGGGAACCTAAAGATCGAGTCACTCTATTATCTGACAGTGTCAGGCATACAGATAAAGATCAGCAAGTAATTTTCATTTGAATGAATGACTTTGCAAAAAGTAAATTACTGCACTCACATAAGTTTTTAGTCATTACTAATGAAGTTCTTACCTATCAAAAGTATAGATCACGTATCTGGTGTGGATGACAGACTCAGAACTGCTGAGACGTACTTCTGTACACCATGCTTGAGGAACGCTGGTCTCTTTCCTGCAATGAGGATACTCAAAAAACTTTTTGTCTCCAAGAATTTTTATTTTTTGCTGTTTAGGCTTAACATGAAAAATTTCACTATTCTTTTATTTTCCCATTATCAGAATATATCTCAAATATATTCCACATCAAAATGTCTTCTTCTAAATTAAACTTTATTTGCTCCATTATTAAAATGATGTCCTTATTCTTTTGACATCATTCTAAACTTTGATTTAAAACTCATCAATTCTTAATGATTGATTACTAGGAGATAGCATTTTGTGAGCTGTGTGCCTTTTTCTCTCTCTCTTTCTCTCTCTCCTTCTCTCTCTTTTTCTCTCTTTCTCTCTCTTTCCCCCTCTCTTTCTCCCTCTCTTTCTCCCTCTCTTCCTTCCTCCCTCCCTCCCTCCCTCCCTCCCTCCTTTCTTTCTTTCTTTCTTTCTTTCTTTCTTTCTTTCTTTCTTTCTTTCTTTCCTTTCTTTCTTTTTTTGTACCAGAGATTGTGGGGGTCTCTCAACCATGTCTCGTGTGGATGAGAAAAGGGTTAACTTCCGGAGGACGATGTTGGCTATAAATCAATCAATTACCCATAAACTTATTTACCCAATAAACACACAAGAGCCAATACTCTTTTTAAATGAGAGGGGGCATGAGGGGTCTGGTCATACCAGCTCTGGCCTCTAACAACATGGAGTCTCCCAACTCTTCTTTACACATGTCAAGGGGCCCAGAATGGCAGAGGCTTCTTCTGTGATGGACAGGATAGGGTGGAGTTAGGGCAGCCATTTTCTTAGAGGGACTATGGCAGAAGAGGACAGGTAAGGACTCCCACAGTGCCACAAACCCCCTGCAGGCTGGGTCAGACTTCCCTATCTGCCAGTTCTGGGAAGTCAGGCCTCTGTGTCATGAGGCTCCACCTGGTCTGATTCTGCTAAATAAGGATGGCTCCCCACAAGGGATTGAGCCCAGAGGTGCTCAACTACTGAGAAACATATCCAGCCTTTTTTTTTTTTTTTTTCCAGACAGGGTCTAGGTAAGTTGCTTAGGCCTCACTATATTGCTAAGGTTGGTCTTAAACTTGTGATCCTCCTACTTCAGCCTCTTGAGTCACTGGGATTACAGGCAATAGTTAGCTACATCACACATTATCCTTCTTTAGAATCCAAATTTAGAGCCTACAGGTTCAAATAAAGCTTCATCTTTTGATCATAGAGTTTTTCACTTAAAAATGGGGTCAGAGTTTGAAACTTTCTAAATTTTAGAGCTTTTCATCTGAAAACAAACTATTAGCTAAGGAAACAATGTATTTGAATTTTGCACAAATGATAATCATTTTCAGACAGAAATACACATGTATAGACATCAAAAAATGAGATCCACAACAATTAATAATACATACTCAGATGTATGTGTTTTTACATATATATGTATAAATTTCATTTTCCTTATTCATGTATGTATGTGTATACACACAAAGAGACACACATGAACACACAAATTTTTTTTTATGATTTGGAAAAAACCAAAAGCTCATGTGTGAGACAACACAAGAATGCTCAAAGGTGATATGATTGGTTGATGGGAGCTATAATCCAATCAGTGGATTGATCCACTTGATGGAGTAATAATTTGAAAGGACTACTCTACCCATTGGTGACTATAGGGAGGTAGGGTGTGACTGAAGGAAGCAGTTCACTGGGAGCATGCCTTGGGGTCCATATGTTGTCCCTGGTAAGTGGAGCTTGCCCTCTCTCTCTGCTCACTGGCTGTCATGACTTGAGCAGCTTCCCCCTGCCAAGACTTTCTTCTGTGATGTTCTACCTCACTTCAGGCCCAGAGATATGAGACCCGCCAACCATGGAGTAAACCTCTGAAACCATGACCCAAAATAAACTTTTCTTCCTCCAAGTTGTTCTGGTCAGGGTATCTTGGTCACAGCAATACAAAGCTGAATAAGATAAAAATATATGTATTTTATAAGTAATATGTATTTCTAACAGGCCTGACATGTGACTTCCAAAACAGAATACTGGCCAATAGCAGATCATCTTCTATTAATTCAGTAAAGCTCCAAAACAAATAGAGGTCACCATGACCGACTATGTAGTTGCCTGCTCTGGAAATGAAGGGAGTTGAAACAGGGCTGGCAGGCAGGGAGTCCACCATTGCCCTGTGACCCACTGAAACAGAAGATGTGGATATTTCAGAATGAAGGGAAAAACACTGTCTGATATTAAATCTTTTTTATGCTGCCCAATTCCCTAATATATAGATAGTCAACAAAATTGAAATGTTAAGCCTCAACCTTACCTAAAATACAGTGATAGGAAGACATTAGATGATCTAGAAAATTTTCCCATAGAAGAGTATGATTTTAAAGCCATTTTCTTCTTTAAAGATAGTTCAGCAGAGAGGGTAAGAATCCAAACTCTGCAGCTGCACTGTCCATGCTTAAACTTCTCTTCTGAGCCTTGGATCCCTTATGCCTATAGACAACAGATCTAGCTAGATGCATGAAATGGGAATAGATAACCACAATACTCACCTCATAGGGTTGTTCTGATGGTTAACTGATAATTACAAAATGCTTAGAATTGTGTCTCATAATTAGAGGCGATGGGTGATTATTTTATTGGATAAATGAACTTTTGGATATTCGCAGTGTATATCTCTCTGCTTCAGAGAAACATCTGAAAATCCTCTTGATTTTGGACAGAGCCAACTGTGTGGCTGGGCTGGGGCAGCTCACAGAGCATGCAGATTCCTTTCGTATTTTCCCAGAAGAAGTATTTCCTGGAATCAAGAACTACATGGCTTGTTCTTAGCGTGACATCAATAAAAGTGTTGGACCTTGATAAGGAGCATCCTATCAGAGTGGCAAAAGTGAAGACATCAGGAATGAGCCACTTTCAGAAACATTGCAGAGCTGCCTAATTCTCCTCTGGGCTGTCTCTCCTGCATAGGGCTTCCCATGCCTTACCTGCTCAGGTGCATCCTCTGAAAAATTTTCTGCCTGTATCTCCCTTGCAAGATGGAGCCAGATCTTGTCCTGCTCTGGCTCAGGCCCAGCCTATAGTTTCTATCTCCTGAGGCCAAATGCATCACACTGGCTCAGGGTCATCTGGTGTTACAAGATGTGAAATCAAAACAGCTCTCTCCCAGCTCTGGCTGTTTCTCCTTCTGACTCCCCAAGCAGCTATGCCAAGCTTTTGTCACTCCATCTCCCCTGCTACTTTTGCTTTTGCATTTACCAGAAAATAAAGGCTATTGGTAAGGTATGTTTTCAATTTTCTGGTTTCTCTTTTCCACACTCATCTTCCTTTGGCCCTTTGTTAACTGTCAGCAAAAACATATTCATCTCTATCCAAGTTAATGCTACCCTTTTGTGTTCTCTCATACTCCAACTCACCTCCTTGAGGAATTTTTGTACCTTCTACTTGTTTTCCACTGATGTTATTTAGTTTTTTTTTTTTTTTTTTTTTTTTTTTT
>JAJEJO010002991.1:48447-73879 GCA_020662805.1 Glaucomys volans
GATGAAACCTACAGTGTTTCCTCGTCTAGCTACTGTCTAGATGTCTATCCTTCTGTTGCTCTGACCACCCACTTCACTTGGGCTCATGCACCATGACTGTGATGACTTTTTTTTCCCCAGAAATCATCCTCATTGCCCTCCAGGAGGTTATACTCAATAGGAAATTCTGTTTGTCTTTCTCCTGGACCATCTTTATGGTCATCTGAATTAAAAGAAGATGATCTACTATTGGCCAGTATTAATGGCTTACCACTTCCTCCTCCAACTTTCACTTTTACATGAACCCTTTTCTATTCCTTGGCCACCTCTCGGTGTTTTCCATAGCTGTTCTTCCTCCATCTGTATTTTAAATATTAAGATTCACTAACCTTTTATTTTTAGTCCTTTTCAAGTCAATCCACAAGGGTATTTTCATCCTCTCACATGCCTTCATCTGCACTCAGCTGCTGCTGAGTCTCAAATTGTTTCTCCAGCCACACCTTTTGGTTGAGCTCCGCATAAAAACATTCCGTTTCCACCTGGACACGTCCACCTGCTGTCCCATTAATAAACTCAATCTCAAGCTTACCTTCCCACCACCCTCCCTGTGATCCTAGACCTGACTGTCAATGCCTTACTCTGGCTGGCAACAGCACCCATTCATTCCGTGTCATGTCTGGTTAAGCCACTCCAAAATCCTTCTTCCCCACCAGCTCTGTGGGAGCACGAGCTCATCACCTGGGCCACATCTTGTGCTCTTCAACTTTCTTTCTTGGTAAGTTCCACTTTATATCAGAACTACTTTCTACTGACAAATACAAAATGACTTCTGATTGACCACAGACAGGCTAAAAAGTTATTTTGCCAAACTGTAACTGGTATTGCTATAGTTTGGATTTGCCATGCCCTCCAAACGCTGTGTGTTACAAGGTCCTCCCCATGGCACTATGGGCAGGTGGTGACACCTTTACGAGATGGGACTTTAGCAGGAGGTTTTAGGTATCAGGGGTGTGCTCTGGAAGGGAATAAGGAACATCGGTCTCTCCTCTTCCTTTCATCCTTAGTCATGAGACAGATGGTTTATCCTGCCACCCATGATGTGCTGCTTTGCCAAAGCAATGGACCAACCTATCTTAGATTGAAACTTCCAAAACCGTGAGTCAAATTAAGCCTGATTTCTTCAAAAGCTGCCTATCTCAAGTATTTTGCTATAGTAATGGAAAGTTGGATAGCATATGTGTACACTCTTATTTTAATATTTTAGCCCAAGCATTTTCATACAAAACTCACATACATAACTCCTTCATAAACACCTGCACCCACACAAATACACACTTTAATGACATATTCTTATTAACTGCACAGACTACCCCCTCAATTGTTTACTGCTCATTTTCTCTACTTAGAACATTCTTTCCCTCCTGCCTAACAAATGCATAGTTATCATTCAGTTGTCAGTTTTTAAAGGTTGTTTTTTTTATCTGGTGACATTTTCTCTGAGTTCTTTTGGTGGATCCAGTGAATCTATTATGGTCCCATGGTACTTTGGACTCACTAGACATGAGCTCTGCCCCTGAGTTATATCCTCAGCCCTTCATGTTGTAATTTTTGTCCACATGCACACTTTCTGCTCTACTGTAAGCTACTTGAGGAAACATGAGCTTTCTTCTTGCTTCTCAACTATGACTTGAAACACAACCAGGCTAAGAGGAAGACTGACAGAGTCATTTGGAATACTTTAAAGGTGGCATAAACTTTCCCTTTTATGAAAGAAAAGCAACCTTGAAATTTTTTTTGTGTGGAGTGATTTCTCTTCAGAAGGTTTCTCCCATAGTACAGGATTCAAACTAATAATTAGGAAGAATTCAAACCATGCAGCAGGAGAAAAGGCAGAAGGGATGGGTTTACTTAACAAAAAGGCAAGAGCTGTGGGGGTCTTAGTGCTGGGGGTGGTTGATATAGGCTGGGGAGGCGGTTAAATAAATCTGGTTTGCAGAAATAAGTCAAACCCAACAAAATCATTGTTCTGTAAGGCATAGGGCTCAGGGTCAGGGATGAGACGAGGGGATAGATATTGAGAAAGAGTGTCATGTTAGGAAACTTAAGGGAACATCAAAGTTAATTAAAGGATTAAACAAATATTTTTAAAAACCTACCAGGTCCCAAGGCATTGTTAGGTATTATGGGGAGATGATGTGAATAAAACTAACAAGCAAATCAAAACCAACCAAAAAGCAAAACAAAACAAACACCCTAACATTTGCCTCTATCTTCACAGTATTTGACATTTAGGAGGAAAAGATGGAAATCAATTAAAAGTCATATCAAAGCATAAAGCATGATTTGGATAAACATTGGGAAACGGAGTTCCATGGCATAGGAAAGGCTCAGGCAACCAGCACTCTATCTGCAGCTGGTTAACTCAGCACTCCATTACAAACACTGGTTCCCATGTAAACCAAAGGAAAGGAAACTGGGGAGGCTGAGCATATTAAATGTCTTGGAGGTTCGGGATGTAATTTCCACCAGGCCCACCCTGCACTCTTCCAGTCCCTGGGCATGTGGAATGGGGAGTTTATTTCATAACCAGTGTTGCCAGGAGTTACAAGTGGTTGTTTAGGGGAGGAAATATTTTCTGGATTATTGATGGTGTGTCTGTTACAGAGGGTGCTGCCGTAACACTCGCTGTGAGAATAAATACTATCGGAACAAAAGTGATTAAAGCCAGTGGAGGAAATGCTGCTTAAATCAAGGACTACATATTCGATGTCACCAGAAACTGGCAAAATTTTGTGTAACTTCCTTCTCCTGACTGATCAAAGAATTTCAGACATTATTATTAATTCTAATAATATAATGATTGGCAATATACACAGAACGCGGCCTAATTGGTCAGTCATGAGTAAAATCATAGGTGCAAGTGAGAACATGTTTGATCAGACCAATCGGGAACTGGGACTGGAGTTTGGCAGGTGCCGAGTGAAGGTAGGTTCTGATTTTGGATTAGCTCTGGTTTTCTCATTTACCTTCTCTAAAAGAAGAACATGGCCATTAGCCTTGGGTTCTGGCCTGGGATCAGGAATGGCCTGCTTCAATTCTCCACATGATTTCTAGACTCCATATCTTCAATCAGGAAAGTATCTCCAAGAGAAGGAACAGGGATATGCACTGAAGAACATCCCAGTGGGAGGAAAAGAGAAACGGTGCTTATTCTTCAGGATACTGAAGTGCCCTGAAGCAAGCTGACATTCTTCTACAACAATGTCATCAATAATGTGTTATGACTCCAGTGCACGGTTTATATATTTGAAGCCAAGTCTGTTTCTTTCTTTTAATTCTCTTTCTGAAAACTGTAAAGAGGTGGCCTTAAAAGATACAAATCAAACAAAAATAGATCCCCCCAATATCCTTTCGGGGAAAAGCACAACCAGAGGATGGGGGCTTCTGGCATCATGGGACTAACATTTTAAGTCTGAGTTTGAGAATTCCTTTTGGCAACTGGAAATGAATATATAGATGACACAATATTATGAAAACATTTAAGGTCATGGGTGTTGGAAGTGGTGCAGAGAGAAATTATAATGACATTTAACATTATAAACTTACTTGTCAACCAGTTTGATGATTTCTTTATGTACGAAATGCATACAATACTTGATTGTCATTAGTTGTGCAGTCACTCCCCTGAATATTCCCTGAATGCTATCTTTGAACACTTCAGATGAATTTTGATAACTGCCAAGGATGCAAACCAAAGAATTCACACAGGGACAAGCTTTTTTTGGTTTTGAAAGATGGATTTTTATGTTCGTACCACCATTCAAAATTAACTTTTAAAGATGTTTGGCTAAAAGTCACTAAAATGAAAATTAATATATTCAAAACAAGTGTAACACCTTCGCGAAATATATTTTAAAAACCCGGAAATGCTGGCCTTATTAGATGAGAGATGGGAATATTTCAATATCATACTGAAAAATGGGAAGAATTTATACATATCAGCAAGAGGGAGAGTTACTTAATTCACACACCCGAATGGTCCTCAGGGGAAAGAATGAGCAGTGAAAGTACCCAATAATTGAAGGATGCATCAGATCCAGGATGGCAAAATATAAAGAATTCGCACTGCTTCATCTTGTGTTGGAATAATGAGCATATTCTATGAAGGAGCAATTTCTTA
The DNA here is from genome assembly GCA_020662805.1 of Glaucomys volans. Lineage (NCBI taxonomy): Eukaryota > Metazoa > Chordata > Mammalia > Rodentia > Sciuridae > Glaucomys > Glaucomys volans. The sequence goes on from JAJEJO010002991.1 coordinate 52,607, forward strand.
AGTCAGATGAATGTGAGCTTAAGCAAGCACAGAAATCCTTGGTGGACTGTTGGCATGAAGGGAGAATGAGTGAACATGAGCTTTAAGTTTCCATTCTCTCTTCAGGATGAAATGTGGAACCAGTGTTCTTCCATTTGAAGTCACTTGTGACATAACATCCTGCTCTCCCCACCGACGCTCTTTTTTTTTAAAAAAACTATTCTTGTTAATATGCTTCTCAGCCAGGAAAAATGACACTAGGAAAAAAAAAAACATATTGTACAGGTTATGGAAAGGGCAGAAATGAAAGTCCCAAAGTGAAACATTCTTCGAGGAAAAAAATAGCTATTTCATGTGTCTTTGATGGTTAAAATACCACTCAACTTTTGAAGCCTTTTGTATTTACTTTTATTCTCCATCAACTTTTAGGGGAGTTGAGTATAAGCATTTCCTTAATGGATAGATTTAACCACAAATTATCCAGATCTAGGAAACATGGTCCCTAGTTTTATGTATTGAAAAAGAGGAATCGATCAATTTTCTTTCTCTCCCTCCCTCCCTCCCTCCCTGCCTCTCTGCCTCCCTTCCTTTCTTCTTTTATCCTTACCCCTTCTCCTACTCCTCTTCCCCTTCCTTTTCCTCCTCCTCCTCCTCCTCCTTCTCTCCTCTCTCTCTTTATTCTTCCTTTGATGGGTGTGTGTGTTGTGGGAGGAGGGGGGCTAACTATCTGTTTCCCTTGCTTCTCGAATGAAAATCGTTCTATGAAGCATTTATAATCATTTCTTGCCTATGTTGTCTGAAATCTGTCCACTTGTATGGAGGCTCAGAGTATCTAACGTATTTTGACACCTAAACTTCATCGAATTTACCTATTTACGTCCTCAAATAATTTAAGGACCATTGAGAAGGAATTAAGTCTGTGTCCTTCTCAAAAATTCCCCAAATTATAAGGATGAGTTGTAGCTAAACCATTTGATACTAGGTATCCTGGTACTTATTAAATTGAAGCTCAATTCCCAAGTCACTTGTAAGTATTTTAAAATCCAGATCGGAGATAGGGACATATTTCTAATGATTTGTTTAGTCTCGTAATTATCATTAAGTTTTAAAACGGGCTGAGCCGGCTCTCTGTGACTGGTGCTGAAAATATCTGCTATGTTGTTACTAAGCAGATGTGTTCCCTTTGGAAGCCCTAGGGCAAGTTACCCTGGGCCTTTGAATTTGGATGTCTGTTCAACATTTTAGTCATGAAACTGGATTTGGGGTTGCTTGTCAGAGTCCAGTTTTACATCTGGCCATTTTGGGACTGATGAAGGAGCGGGGTTCTTGTGAAGAGATATAGACACTGAGATTATCCTAGAAGCCATTTTCCTTCCTGACAAGAGCAAGGACTTGTGAGATGAACTCTCTGTTTTTGTGATTTCTCTATTGCTACCTTGCTCTCTGTGGATCCAATCACTTCTCCTGAATGCCTGCTATTGCTGATGAAGTTTGTGGGTCCCCAGCTCTTGGTGCCTCAGTTCAACCAAACAGCCATACATGTCTACTTTAGCAAGGTATCCTTCTGAAAGAATGTGAAAGCTGGGACCTCAGCCAGCTAATTGCTGAAGGAGACTGGAGTGAGCTACTGCACTTTCCAGCCCATTGGAACAATATATCTCTATCTACTAAGTACTGCATGAGTTCTAGGGGGAAATGAGCCCATCATTCAAGATGTTCACAATCCATAGGAGAAAAATCTCGTCTAAATGGGAGTCTCTCAGGGAGTAAAGTTTAATTGAAGAGATCCACAATGTGAAGTGAGGTATTGATTCAGTTATCATGAGTATCAGATTTCAGCCAGGTGGGGTGGCATAGTCCTGTAATCCCAGAGACTCGGGAGGCTGAGACAGGAAAATTGAGAGTTCAAAGCCAGCCCCAGCAATTTAGGGAGACCCTGTCTTAAAATAAAATATAAAAAAGGGCTTGGTTGTGGCACAATGATTAAATGCCCCTGGGTTCAATCCCTAGTACAAAAATAAATAAGTAAATAAATATTAAAAAAAAACAAAAAAAAAATAAAAAACAAAACAGATTTGAGATTCATCGACATGAACACAGCAAATAATTTGCTACACAGGCAAGACAAGAATATCTAGAAAAGGTAACTGTTACTTTATTCACTTTTTTTGTTGAACAAAATGTTTTGATTGTGTACAAAGGGGTAGAAATCATGGTGAGCATTGGAGGCAGTGGAAAAAAGCAAACAATGCCTTTTTAAAGTATCCACAGTGAGAAAAGAGAAGCTGTACCTCCAAAATCAACCTAAAATAGAGAAAAGAGGAATGTTTGTCTTAAAATGGGGAGGCAGGAAATACAAAGTCAGAAACTTGAGCTGAGTCTTGAAAGACTGGCAGATAGTAAAAAGTCTCATAGGATCAGAGAGTTCATTCCAGGTGGAGTGAGGCTCTTGTGTAAAGTGTATGCAATGTGAAGCAATGTGAGTCACCCAGCACCTTCTTATGCCCTCCTGGATTTACATGTGGACCAGATGGGAGGTGCGTGAGAAGACTGTCAGGTCCCAGGAGGCGACGGATAGTGTGGCTGATCCACGAAAGTCTAAAGCAAGCAGGTGGCAGGTTAGTGTGGGAATCAACCACAGAAAGACATCAGGAGCAAGCAGCTTAGAAACATCATTTGATAATGTTTAGTTATTATTTGATATTACTTGTTAGTTATTATTTGATAAGGTTTAGTTATGGTTTGGAGAATGGCTACATTCCAAGGTAGAAACTCCATGTAGAAAAGCACTGAAAGAGAGACATTTAAAATTGAGCAATAAATACAGAGGTTTCTGGGGGAGAAAACTGGGGAAAATCGCTAGCAATGGTCAGAAGGCAGAGAGAAGCCAAGATATAAGACTGAGAAGGTGCTATAGAAGCCAAGGTAAAAAAATCATTAAGAGAATCCCTCATTATGCTCAAGTATAAGGAGGTTCTATACAATCAAAAATAAAGGAAGATTGCTTGATATGGTGATAATAAAACTGTTGGTAACTTTTATAAGCAGACATTTGATGCATTGTTGAGAACGGAAAGCAAATTACAGGAGGTACAGGGAAAAGTAGGTGGAGCGGAAATGGATGTAATGGGTGTAGAAAATGCATTTGAGAAACCTGGCAGAGGTTTTGCCTGGCAGTGAATGGCCAAAGACAGAACAAAGTTGATAGCTAGCTAAGGAAACATGTTGTCATTCACTCTTATACATAAACCTAGAGTTTCAACCCAAATGGCCCAATCTCATCCCTGAACGTGTATTTGGCATTTCCTCTTCTGCACTTTGCCCAACTTCCTGAATCATTTTTAGCCCCTTTTCTCTTTTCATCCATGAGCATAGCTTACCTAATTTGAGACTGTGCTGTGTGCATAGCATTTAATATATTTCATTGAAAGATTTCCTTCCTACTTTACTATGTTTGGAAATATTACTAATAGAATTCAGTTCCAAGAGAAAAAGGAATGAAAAGGATTAATGGCATCTTGGAAAGAATAGGCACTTAAGATCTTTCACATAGGAGACCTCAAACATGATCAGCTTGAAGAGATAAGAGTTTCTAAATTTTTTTCCCTTTTTATTGCCTATATGAGACTCTGAGGTAAAAACTGTGATTATAGGTCAAGACATTCATTGAACAAGGGATCAAAGAGGAGCAACTGCCTCCCCCAAGTCATGCAAAGGGGCTACATTCACTTTCTGAGCTACAAGGTTATCTTGAGGAGACAGTTTAAAGAATATGATAAACAAAGGAATATTTTTTTCTTCTATTTTTCTAAAGAAACTTCTGGAACTAAGAAATCAGTAATCTCTTTGACAAAGGAAATAAATTTAGTTTTTCATACATTTTTCTGGGAACTTTCATGTAGGTTATTTCATTTCCTTCAAATATTAACCACAAGAGGGAGGTAGGCTATTAAGAGGAATTAAATAATGAGTAAATTGAAGCTCAGAGGTACCTAGAAACTGGTCTCAAGTATCTTTAAGACATGGTGCTTTCAGTAGAAGGGTAATTGCCAGGGACTGGGATATGAGGAAAATGGGAATATATTGGTCAAGGATATAAAATTTCACTTTTAAGACGAATAAGCCTAGGAATCTAGGAATCTAATGCATAGCAAGGTGACCATAGTTGGTAATACTGGATTGTTTACTTGAAATTTACTACAGGAGTAGATTTTCAGTGTCCTCACAAAACACACACACACACACACACACACACACACACATACACAGAAATGTTAGCTATTGTAGTGATGCATCTGTTATTTTGACCATGCTAATCAGCATACAATGTATGCAATACATCAGATCATCATATTGTACACTTTAAACATATGCAATTTTTAAAAGAAAAATGCTTCAACATTGTTATCTTTGTTAAATTGTACAATCATTTTGTCCCAAGTTTAATAATAGGAATCATTTTAAATTTAATTTGTCTAAAAAGTCTACATCCTATGAAGTACTTGAGAATTATTAAAAAAAATGGATTCAGCTATTTGTGAGCCAACATGTCATTTAAATAGAAATATCAGTATTGGGAATAATAGAAATGTTGATGTCAATGCCACTACATTTCATCCTATCCATAGTCTTCCAATTCTTCCATAAATTGATGCTTTCCCACTTATGTTCTCATTCAGTTGAGTAGAGTAGAGGGATGGAAAATTCCAGAATCCTGCTAAATTGTTGTTAATAAGGATCTTTTGTTTTGAAAGATGCACGGAACTCTAATGCTGGAAAAGGTTGACCCTAACAAAGTCTGTTTCTACTATCGTTGGCCAGCCCTGGACATTCAGAAACATTAGGAGAGGACTGAAAATAGCAAATGGATGCTCCATCTTATAGTACAAGTTGGCCTGTGGGTTTGAAAGGAGGCTGAGGGTCTCGGGTTCTGGAACACAGATGTCAGAGATAGCAGGCCAGCTCTGGAAATTTTCAAAGATTTCTGGCTGATTTACTGGAGCTTGGCTGGCTGGCTCTGGAGGGGCTGTTCTCTAGGCTCTCCCTAGTCCCAAACAGTCAGCAGAGCCAGCTGGCTCCTGCAGCCAGCCAAGTTGGCAGGTCAATTGATTCTGCATTTGAGGTGACCAAGAGTCAAAGAGGTCCATGATCAGCCAAATCAGGAGCAAGGGAAGAGGCCGATATACTAGTTGCTCATGGATTCTAGTCATGGATTGAGAGCTGAGTTGCATAAAAAGATGTCGGTTTCGCCAGGACTGACTTAGGTACCATTGAACTTGTGTATTAATGAACTTGGTAACTGGGAACTCTGGGAATGAATGGATTTAAAGTCTCATAATATGGACAATTCTATCCTTGACCAAACTCTACCTACCCTCCCCCGAGCTCTCCTCTGAACTGGGACTCAACCTCGGCTTCTAAAAACTGCAGACTCTGGACTGGGGTTGTAGCTCAGTGATTGAATGCTAGCTAGTAAGTAGGTCTAATCCCCAGTACTGTGGGGGAGAAAACCCAAAAAAACTGCAGAATCTCTCAACACATGATCCATTCCCTTCACACCACATTAAAAAATTGAAACACTGACAGTTTCTAAGAGCTCAAGGCTGCATCCTAGCTTGGGAGGACCCCAGCCCATCTAAAAATGCCTTCCCGAGAAAGCACAAGGTTCCAAAAGGATTTACTATATATTCCAGCCAACACCTTAGGATGGGCCTCTTGTAGAGCATTTACTAAGAAGGTCTTAAGAACTGTGATTCCTTCATCCATTCCTTGGGCATACACGTGTATCCCCTACAATTTAGGAGTGTGGTTCAAGGACTGAGAGTCGTCCCTTTAAAATGTATTCATCAGGAAGGATGAATACATGCTTCCAGCCTCTGGGGAGGAGAAAATTCTAACTTTGACAAGTTTTAGTTTGCATATTTTTTAGTTTGCTCTTCAACCTTTGTGATTTGTCACTTCCGACTATCCTGAGCTCCTGCTCAGCCTCCTCCTATCTCCTCTATTCCTCCATTAAAATGCCCAGTCACCTGCATAAATCGGAGTTCAGTTTGCACTGGCTGCTCTTCTCTATGGCAATAGTATATTGCTCACTGAAGTCTGTCTTTACCACGTTAGTGTCTGGCTTTGCTTATGTTGGATAAACATAAGCATTAGTCCTTAAAAATAGCTTTCAAATGATCAAATATCAAAGAATAAACACTTGTACTTCCTTAGGAGAGTGAATTTAGAACTTCTTTCTGCATTATTGCATTAAGCAGCATTTTAGTTGTGTGTATGGATTCCAAGGTGCTTAACCACTAAGCCACATCTTCAGGGCCTCACTAAGTTGCTGAGGCAGGTTTTGAACTTGTGATCCTCTTGCCTCAGCCTCCTGAGTCACTGGGATTATAGGTATGAGCCCAGCAGTAACCAGCTTTTAAGATAGTCCTCAGTATTCCTTACATCCTGGCATTTGTACTTTATTTAATTCCTTTTTATTTATTTAGTATTTGAATTTACAATTTACATTTATTCTTTTTAAATATCCATTTTACAATTTACATTCTTTTTTTATTTTTATTTTTTATTTACTTTGATTCATTGAACACAAATGGAGTACAGTTGTTGTTTCTCTGGTTGTACACAAAGTAGAGTCACACCATCTGTGCATTCATACATGTACACAGGGCAATGATGTCTGTCTCATTCTGCTATTATTCTTACCCCGATCCCGACCCCACCCCTCCCTTCCCTCTATGCAATCTATCCTTCCTTCATTCTTGCCTCCCTTCCACCGGCATTATGCATTGTCATTCACTTATCAGAGAGATCATTCAGCCTTTGGATTTTGGGGATTGGCTAATCTCACTTAGCATGACAATCTCCAACATCATCCATTTACCTACAAATGCCATAATTTTATTCTTCTTTATGGCTGAGTAATATTCCATTGTGTATATATATCACAGTTTCTTTATCCATTCATCTATTGAAGGGCATCCAGGTTGGTTCCACAATCTAGCTATTGTGAATTGAGCAGCTATGAACATTGATGTGGCTGCATCACTGCAGCATGCTGATTTTAAGTCCTTTGGGTATAGGCCAAGAGGTGGGATAGCTGCATGAAATGGTGGATCCATTCCACATTTTCTAAGGAATCTCCACACAGCTTTCCAGAGTGGCTGCACTAACTTGCAATCCCACCAGCAATGTATGAGTGTACCCTTTTCCCCATGATATGTACATTCATATCATTATTGTTAATGGGCTAGAATATATTATCTCAGTACTAATAAATAGACAGTGATGGAAATGAGAGGATATCTTCTGAGATTAGGGTATAAAAAAGCTGTGGCTTCCCTCCTGGCTGTGCTTTTATTCTAACTTGGATGGTTCACACCGAAGTCAGTCAGCAGTGCTGAGAAGCTCAGGAAAGACAGCACCAAAGCAAATCTTTTCTGCCCCTCCTGCAGCCAACAGAGTGAACTTAGGAAATCTACTTTCTCACTTGAGCCTTAAGGTGACTGTGGCTCTAGTTGACACCTTGATTGCAGGTTTGTGAAAGGCCAACTAATAAGTTGGTTCCATTTTCTTGCCCCTTAGTGTGATATTTAAAAAAAAAAGTTTTTTGCTGATTTAAGATTTGGAGTAATTTGTTATGCATCAATAGGTAGCTACCCCTAGTGGCTTACCCAAATTTATAGTAAAATACTCCCATATTTCATGCAGATATCACACTGCTTCATTGTCTGTATGACACTACAGTGTCTAAAAAAGATACTTGGAAGTAATTATCAGAACTTTTGTTATCCCAGAAGTTCCTCAACTGAATATAGCAGTAGTAAAACAAACATATATTTCTAGTTTTATTTTTTCTGGAGAGTTTCCATCTGTTTGGATGCGCGCCATGGATATCAGTTTTCATATCAAATTCTTAATTTCTGGACAGTGAGTTCAGAAAATACTTTGGGATTCTACTCATTCATATTACAAGTTTGTTTTCTCAAATAATGCAACATTTACTGAATCCACTTGTAATGCCTTGTGATATATATATATATATGTACATATATATATATCCATTTCAACTGAGAGGTCAAGCACACATGAGAAATACTACCTTGTGGATTATTGTTCTACATTTAATATATGTGTAGATTGTTTTATTTCCAGGCCTGCTGGGCTTGCTGTGGCTGAGTTTATTTTTGTGTGTACAGAATTCCTCAGTGTTTAAACCATTTAATGACCTTTTAGCCATCGAATGGACAGATACCACTTTCAACATGATTTTATTTGGACAACAACAAAATTTCTCAAATAAAATAAATACTTTTGAGAACCCTTTCCATGCAATTAAAAGTAATTTTGCCTAGAGGCCAGAATAGCACCAAAATTGAGAGAGTATTTCTTTAACCAAAGCAAAACCTTAGGGGCTGGGGAGCAGCTCTGTGGTGGAGAGCTTGCCCTGTGCTCCATTCCTAGTTTCATGAGATAAAACAAAACAAAAAAACCAGAACAAATTGGCAGTAGCCAGTCCATAGTTGTGGTAGGAGAGTAATAACCCTCCTTCTTCCCAAGGATGTCCATGTGCTAATCCCCAGCATCTGTTGCCTTTTATGGCAAAAGGAACATGACTCTGAAGATATGATTAAGTTAAGGATCTGAGATGGGGAGATTATATTGGGGTAGGGGGTGTGCAATGTGATCACAGGGTTCTTATAAGGAGTCAGGAGAATCAGGGTCAGAGAGAGATTGAAATTCGCCCTGCTGCTGGCTTTGAGCATGCAGAAAGGGACTGTGACCTAAGAAAATGCAGGTAACTTCCAAACATTGCAAAAAGAAAGGGAATAGATTCTCCCTTAGAGCCTCCAAAAGGAATAAGCCCTGCTGACAATTTGATTATAGTCCAGTGAAACTAATTTTGGACCTCTGAACTCCAGAACCACAGGAAAATAAATTTGTGCTGTTTTAAGCCATGAGTTTGTAGCAGTTTCTAAGAGCAGAGGGAAACTAATACAACTATTAGTTGCTCTTTTTTAATGTTCCATATTTCCATCTCTCCAGTGCATTACACCCACATGTAGCACACAGTGGAATCTTGATGCACATTTGATTTATATATCTCATTTTTATCACTATTTTCCAAATCTAGTATCTTAATAATTTTCCTGGAAAAACAATAACTGCAAAATAAACCAGGATACAGTCCAAGAAATGATTGCCCTTTTTCCCTCTCCATTCCTGTTTTGTTGAAACACTGAATTTAAATTTATTTTAATTTGTGTAAGATGATTCTCATACCATAGCAATTACAGAATATAAGAAATACATTTTGAGAGAAACATAACATAAAACAGATACAGTTTTTCTCCTGATATATATTATCTCACATACTTTATTTTGTGGTGAAGCATTTAAAATTTACTCTCAGCAGTTTTCAAGAATATGATATGTGTTATTAACTGTAATCCCTATAAAAGAAAATAGGTCTCTTAACCTTACTCCTCTTATGTATCTGAAATTTTGAGTCCTTTGACCAACATCCCCCTCAACCCTCAACTCCAGCTTCTGGAAATTAACATTTTGCCCCTATTGCAATGAATTCTACTTTTTAATATTCCATATAAGTGAATATATATTTGCCTTTCTGTATTAACTTGATTTTTATAGTTCATTCAGCGATAGTTCTAACCTGCAGAAAATATTGGCGAGTTGGCATCTCCCTTCACCAAAGTGGAATGACTCATGAGATTCTATAGGCCAGGCCAATCCTGCTGACATATATATTTTGCATTCTGAGAGTGGGGGCTTTTATAGAAATGAGAACTTCCTTTTCACCTTTAGCTGTGATTTGACAAAATAACCTCTATAATCAGCTTACTATATATGTTGTTTTGATAAGCAACTCAGATGTTAAACTCAGATGTTTATATTCAGATTTTTTTGAATATTAATTTGACAAATTATGGTTTTTATATAGAGGAAAAAAAGCCTTTTGGGGAATCAATCTCATCATCCTGTTTGCCTTACCGTTGCGATTCTCACTTTCTCACAGGCTGTGGATATGTCAAGCTAACTCTGCTCTGCAGCTGGCTATTTTAAATTGGCAAGCAAATGGGTATGAAGCTTTACATAGGCCTCAAGGTCTAATCTGCAGCCCTCCATTGAAAACCTGCAGAGCAGGCAGGGTGAGTTTTAGGGATTAAGTACCAAGTCCACCTTCATACTCCCAACAGCCATTCCAGGTTATGTAGATGCTATGATATAAAAGTAATCATATGCAATTTAAGAGTTCTAAAATATTGCAATGTAGACCCAGGTGAAACAGTATAACCAAGTAGAAGTCAGAATACTGTTTATCTTTGTGGGGAAGCATGGTAGCCTTTTCTGAAGGTTGTAATACACCAACTTGGGTATCACCAATGTGCCCTACTGCATGGATAGCTAGGAGACTGAGAGGGCTATTCCAGTCTGCCCAGAAATGCAAAGAATATTTTCTAATCCATATGGAAGAGAGGTGTAGTAAAAGAATGAGAAGGAGAATGGTTGGGCCTCCTCCCTCTGGGAGTGTGAGAAAAGTTGCTGGTGCTATTGCTAATTGGTAAGGCAGAAAGTGATGCCCAAGGGGGTCCATTGTCCTGGGCACAGCAACTCTCTCTTCTGTACCTCTCCCCTCCCAGTAAAATAGAATACTGTGAAAGCTCTGGCTCCTTTAACCTGACTAGTGACTACCCTGCCCATGGAAGTGGATCAACAAAGGATCAGAAATGGAGTGAGTGGGGGGGTCTCTTTGACTTTCTATGCTCAGAAACAAGATTATAAGAAAGTGATCTGTGGTCCTGCCCTTTGATGAGAACCAATTTTTTTTTGTGGTATAGGTGTGTTTACCATCTGAAGGAATGACCTCATTTTTCATGGATTAATTATTCCCAATTGAGTAATAGAAGTTAACACACATTTTAGTTCAAATTGAACCAATAAATGGAAGACTTTTAAAAAATATTATCATAGTGAGTCAAATAACCCTGAATTATATTTTGAAGGCCTATGTTATATAACTTACTGGTTTACAGACACAGAATTTGTGGTATTTATCATGTTTTACTTTAGTATGATCTTTTTCCTCCCTCCCCCTTCCCTCCCTCCCTCCCTCCCTTCCTTCCTTCCTTCCTTCCTTCCTTCCTACCTTCCTTCCTTCCTTCCTTCCTTCCTCTTTTCTTTCTTTCTTTCTTTCTTTCTTTCTTTCTTTCTTTCTTCTTTCTTTCTTTCTTTCTTTCTTTCTTTCTTTCTTTCTTTCTCTTCCTCTCTTTCTATTGTCTATCTATAAATCAGATTTTGATCTTATGTCTAAATAGAGTCAATTTCGATTTCTTACCTTTTGGTAATAAAAGCAAGAAATATTGAAATTTTTAGAAGGTTACATCACTTTCTAGGAAACTCCAAATGCTAGTGTCTTGAATTGAAAATCTGCTGCAGATATAAATATTTCTTCACCCTCTTCTCTTTTGTTTTTGTTTTTAGGCTTTGTTCTCTCCAGCCAAATGTGAACCCATTGCAGGCAGATGCAATTTCTCATGGCTTTAGGCATTCTCACTTGCTAATGGCCTGTGGACTATACATCCTTTCTTTCCTTACCTTACCACTGCCAGGTCCTTGCAATTCTGGATTTCTTGACGTCTTTCTCCCTTTATCTTCATTCATTTTTTTTTGAGGGGGGGAGTACTGGGGATTGAACTCACAGACACTTGACCAATGAGTCATGTCCCAGCCCTATTTTCTATTTTATTTAGAGAAGTAGAGTCTCACTGATTTGCTTAGTATCTCATTTTTGCTGAGGCTGTCTTAGAACTCACAATCCTCTTACCTCAACCTCCTGTGCCACTGGGATTATCATGCCCAGTTATCTTCACTCTTTTTTTCTCTCTTTAGACCATCAGTCTTCAGTGCATCTAGCTCTTTCTTTCACATCCTGACTTTCATCTGTACACCTTTCGTTCTTTTCCCAACTAGCACCAAATCACACTCCAGAACACCCTGATGTTAGATCAAATATCCTTCCCCACATCAGTCTCAGGAAAAAGAAGACTCCTTGAGTTTCCCTCACAGCTCTCCATGCTAATCTCAATTTTATCCAAAATGACCTGCATTCCTCAGCCAAATAAGCCAAATTTCTGCATGTAATTCTCAGAGACATTAACCTGCAAGTATCTTTGATGTTAGAGGTTTTTTTTTTTTTTTTTTTTTTTTTCTTTTAAGCATCCTTCTCTAGTCAAAGTAGAACAATCCCACCCCTTTGGATTTTTGGCCTCCATAAAGAATTTCAAAAGTTGAGGTGACTACTTATTTTAACATGTATACAAGACTTTCATATTCCAGGAAAGCTAGATATTATAAAAGTCTTTACGTTTCATTTTGCTTTCAACCTTCTACATATTTATTTGGAAAACAATATTGAGAGTAAAAAAAAATCTGCTAGTGCTTCAAATCAGTGGATGAATTTTGTTTGTCAACCAGCTATTGCTATTACTAGGATAGGGGTTACTTTGACTATAGTAGTTAAGAAACATCCATCTAGATCAAAGTTTGGCTTGATTACAGCATGTTTCTACTACTTAAGTAAGGCCAAGGAGTAGACAGTATTCACAGTGGCTCATGGGTCAGACCTGTGACAGAATGGAGCCTGATAAAGTTAGTTGGCTAGGAAAACACAAGAGATATATAGCAAACATGATAAATCTGTGCAACCTGGAAAGGACCCATCATAGAGTCTTGCTTATATACTCCCTTGAGCTTGGTTGGCTGCGAATCAAAATACCTAACCCCTCTCCTCTCTAAGATCAGTAAGAATGTCATAGTTTTTAAGAGAATGGAAGAGAGAATGTCAAACAATGATGATCATAAAATAGATAGGTTATCTAAAAAAAATCTGATGTAGTACCTAATGAAGAATTCAGGAATTACTCCCTACAAGTGGACTTGTATCTGTTATTTATATTATAATGATGCGACAGGGTAGACTGCCACAAGACTGATTAGTGTGTAATAATGAACATTTATTTTTGCAAATGAATTTAGAATTGACTGAGTGGTTTTGCTCAGCTAGATTAAGCCTGGTTAATCTTGGTGTGTGCACTCTGCCTCTTGGTCAAGTGGCAGGTCAGAGGGGGCTATTTGATAGTCTTCAGCTGAAATGACTGGTCTCTGCTCCATGTGCTTTCTCATCCTCCAGCAGGCTAGCTAAAGCTTCTCTATTGCTACTTTGCTATCTGTGTGGGGTTCTGCGAGAGTGAAGGTAAACCAGGCCTCTTTGGACCTATGCTCAGAAGTCATCTGCTGTCCCATACACTGTATGACATTGGACAAGGCAAGTTACATAGCCAGCTCTATTTTAAAGACTTGAAGAACAGACTCAATGTGTTAAGGAATTGCTGTCACATTGCAAAAAGTGTAGATACAATGAGGTCATTAATTGGTGCCAACGAGGCAATCTACTATAGTACTTATGCCATAACCAATTGCAAAGGAAAAAGTCATTTTGGAAAAATGTACCCCCTGCCAATATAAAATAGCGCTGAAGGAAATTAGAAAACAGAACAAAGCACCCATGCCTAGGGCAAAGAGACTCTGATCTAATGAGTAATAATGAGCTCACAGTTCCTACACTAGAGCTGTTTTTTAAAAAAATACTGCTTAACTGTGGCGTGAAACTGAGCAGTTTCTGCTAAATTAAGTGTTATTCATCAGTCACAGCTAGGTTAGATTCTGTCTTTTCTGAAGTTGTTTGGGAATTGAAGCTAATACTGACCTCACACAATCAAACACTGCATTCTGAGTCAAACTGAGGGATTAACCTGAGGAGTTCGGATACAAAAAATAGAAAAGAAAAGAAAAAAAAAAAAGGATCCTAAATTGTTAGAAAAGTGCTCTTTGAAGCACAAAAATAGACTTTCCATGTTTCTATTATTCCATCTCAAAAATGAATTTTTGAAAATTCAAAAAAGAAATAAGATGAAGTAGTAAGAAATGTCTGACAGGACACAGAGGCATCTTAGATAACAAGAGTCACTTCATAGAAGACATACGTTCCATCAACAAACATATGAAAAAATGTTCAACATCTTTAGCAATTAGATAAAGGCAAATCAAAACCAGTCCAAGATTTCATCTTATTCTAGTCAAATTGGCAATTATTAAGAATACAAGAAATAATAAGTGTTGGTGAGGAGGTGGGAAAAAAGGCACATTTATTCACTGCTGGTGGGAATGCAAATTGGTGCAACCAATCTAGAAAGCAGTATGGAGAGTCCTTAGAAAACTTGGAATGGAACCACCATTTGACCCAGCTATCCAACTCCTCAGCATATACCCAAAGGACTTTAAATCAGCCTATTGCAGTGATGCAGCAACATCAATGTTTATAGCAGCTCAATTCACAACAGCTAAGCTATGAACCAACGTAGGTACCCTTCAATAGATGAATGGATAAAGAAACTGTAATATAATTACACAATGGAATGTTAACCTTAAAGAAGAATACAGTTATGGCATTTTCAGGTAAATGGATGAAGGTGGAAATATCATGCTAAGTGAAGTAAGCCAATCCCAAAAAATCAAAGGCCAAATGTTTTCTCTGAGAAGTGGATGCTGATCCATAATGAGGGGTAACAGGGAAGAATGGAGGAATTCTGGATCGGGCAGAGGGTACGGAGAGAAAGGGAGAGGGTATGGGGGTTGGAAAGATGGTGGAATGAGATGGACATTATTAACCTATGTACATGTATGATTGCACAAGTGGTGTGAGTCTGCATTGTGTACAACTAGAGATATTAGAAGTTGTGCTCCATTTGTGTACAATGAGTTGAAATGCATTCTGCTATGATGATAACTAATTAGATCAAATTTATAAAAAAAAAAGAGTCACAGGATTTACTCCAGAAAGGTGAAAAAAAGGCCTGTGACAAGACATGTGAAGGATAATTTGAAAAAAGACAACCACTTATTTTTTCACTAGGAAAAAAATAAAGGAAGACAGGCTTAACCTGTAGTAGGAAAATAGGAAGCCACTCAATTAAAATCAATTGGATGATGAAACCCAGAGATAAAGGTAGATTTGCAATCTTGCCATTATAGAATTAAAGACTACATTCAAATCATTGACAAATTTTTTACGGAGACCACAACTTGTGTGTCAGACTGTTAGGAAGATGATCTCATCTTAACTAGTTTAGTGACTTTTATATTTATATTGTGGGCATTTTTCTTGCCTTTTAGCTTTATTTTAGAAGAGAGAGTTTCTCTTACCCCAATATAATTATGGCCTATTTTGTGTTTCTTTAGACAATTCCTTGCTTGCAATTTTCTGAAATGCCCAGCTAGTAACCTTCTAAGGTTTACTTCTTTAAAATTTCTGTATGAGGGTTTTATAAAACTTTAATGAAATAGTAATATTATCACAACAAAGACTTATCATTTATGGTCGGTCATGTAGGAATTACATACCTAGATGAAATTTCACCTTTCCATTTAACAAATTGTGTGACTAAGGACAAGGTTCCTTAGAGCTAGGTTTCTCTACTTTGAAATGGCAATGAAAATAATGTATTTACTTATGTCTACCATGTAGAAGGAAAGGAAACTTAACTACTTAAAAATAAGAATAGTAATTCTCTCTTAAAATAGAAGGTCCTAAGTCAGAAGCACCCCCATTTAATGATGTCAGAATGGTCTGCAATCTATGAAATGTCTCACCTTAGACCTTACACCCAGAAATAATCATGTGTAGACAATGAGGTCTTTTCTTGGGACGGGGTTTCTCTTTTTATGTCCACTATGGGCTCAACTGTGTTTCTTCCAAATTCATGTGCTGAAGTCCTTATTCCCAGTCCTTGAGAATGTGACCTTGTTTGAATATAGGGTCTTTAAATATGTGATTAGGTTAAATAAAATCAAGGGATGGGTTCTAGTCAACATAATAAATGTCCTGTGAGGTTGGGATTTAACATCCGTTGTAACAGTGTTGAGAAGTAGACCTTCTAGGAGGTGACTGCATCATGAGGCCACCCTACTCAAAAATGGAAGAACAGATTAGCCTCATTTTATCTCAAGAATGGGTTAGTTATAAAACAGGGAGTTGAGCCCTGGTTTCCTTTCTATGTCTCTCGAACTCTTTTCCCCTTCTACCTGTCACCATAGTATGAACCATGTCAGATGTCAGAGCCATGATCATAGATTTCTTAGCTTCTAGGACCATGTGCCAAGTAAACTTCTATTGTTTATAAAGTAGTCAGTCTTTGTTATTCTGTTACAGCACCAGAAAACAGACTGAAGCAATACATATAAGAATAATTTTGGAAAGATAGACACAGAGAAAACATTAAATGAAGACACAGGGAAGAGAAGATGACTATTTATAATCCAAGGAGAGAGAAGCCTTAGAAGAGAGCAACTCTCCTGATACCTGGAACTTGAACTTCCAGCATCCAAGATTGTGTGAAAACAAATTACTTTTCTTTAAGCCCGTCACTCTGTGGCCTTATGATAGTCCCCAACAAACTGTTATAATGTGTGAGGAAATGTTATTCCAGAACCTTCTTCATTTGACTCCCTCACAAATCATTGGCCATAATTGTGTTCCATGTCTAATCCTAGGTAGGGGTTGGAGTTATCATAATTGACTGAATGAAGTCCCAGTCCTTTGTAAGAGAGAGGACAGCAGGAAAACAATGGGCTTTTGTTAGGAGTAAAACAAAATGGCAAGGAAGACTCTGTACACAGAGAGCATGTTATACTGCCTCGAGTCCCAAAAAGCAAAGCAGAAAATGTGTAAAACATTTAGTCCATTGGCTGGCACATTAAATCATTATTGTTATCATTGTTGTTATTATTATGTTTTATTTGACTAGGGTTCACAGAATCTGTGCCTGGCAATTATTTGGAGGGAAAATTGAGGAACATAGATAACATTCCTTTGTACTGCAAGCAGTGCTACGGTATGATTCCAAGATGATTCTAAAAAAGAATTAATAATTGTTTCAGTCATCTTATTCTTTTTATCCAGAGATGGGATTATAAAATAGTTGATGATTTACTTGTATCCAATTCCATACCCTTTCATTTACATATAATTGATATATATATATAGTTTATATATATATATGTGTGTGTGTGTGTGTGTGTGTGTGTATATATATAGTTGTAGATGGACACAATACCTTTATATTTATTTATTTATTTATTTATTTATTTATTTATTTATTTATTTATTTTTGCAGTGTTGGGGATTGAACCCAAGGTCTTGTGCTTACGGGACAAGCACCCTACTAACTGAGCTATATCCCCAGCCATATTCACTTATTTTTATGTGGTGCTCAGGATTGATTCCAGCGCATCCGATCTGCTAGGCATTGAGCCACAACTCCAGTCTCCATACCCTTTCTTAAGAAATGACTTTTTGAATTAAAATGCAAAGTTTGGCAACTCTGGAGGCTGAGGCAGGAGGATTGTGAGTTCAAAGCCAGCCTTACCAACTTATCAAGGCCCGAAGTAGCATAGTGAAGCCAGTCTTAACATAAAAGAATAAAAAGGACTGAGGATGTGGCTCAGTGGTAAAGCACCCCTGGGTTCAATTCCCCATACCAAATAAGTACAAAGTCTGACGTGGTGGGGATGGTGCTAACCTAAAAGACATGTTTGTGTTTTAATTCCTGGAACCTGTAAATGTATCTTTATTAAAGTAGGGGTTTTTGCAGAGGTAGTTATGTAAGGGTCTTAATAAGGGTAAGGAGATCATCTTGGATTACCTGTGCACTAAATTCAATGATACATCCTTATAAGAGACTCATAGAGGAGTAAATAGACACACAAAGAAGGTGATGAGATGAAGCAGAAAGAATTGTGACCACAAATCAAGGCACGCAGAGGGCAGCAAGAAGCTGGACAGGTGAGGAAGGATCCTCCCCAGAGCCTCCAGAGGGAGCACAGCCTGTTGACTTCTTGATTCTGTGAGTGAGTCAATTTCTGTTGTTTTAGCATTTTGTTACAGCAGCCTCAGGACACTAATACAACCCCCATTCTTGTTGACCTCAAATATGTTGACATATCATTTGCATATGTCATCCCTGAATTTTTCACTATCATTTTCAAAAATATTTTTTTTGTGAGAAATTTATTGTGAAGAAAGCAAAAGATGACACCAGATTGGGAAGGAGTGTAGGTATAAAACTGAGTGTCTAATTTGCCACATTTTCTTTCACCTTCTCCAGGGCTATCCTTCTAGGGGATGACAGTTTCTTTTAGATGTCAAAGATGTCACAGATGACCACATGCTGGGTATGTATTTTCAGTACCTGAAACTGGGAAAATACATCTTCACTCCCCACATATTTTGTGAATATAAATAATGAATTGTCTGTTGACTCGAAGCTGCCACAAGATCTTTGTTTCATTGAATCACTTGAAATTAGCTGCTTTCCTTCTCCTTCTGTTTCTCCATTTCTGAGAGAAAAGGGAAAGGAGGGTGGGAGGGGAGGGGAAGAAAGGGGAGGAAAAACATTGGATTGATCTTTAAATGACACCTAGAGCATTATGCCCTAAAGAGAATTTTTCCATTTCTTCTTTTATAACTTTAACTTTCAGATAAGGATTATCTTATAACATGTACAGCAACCAAAATTGAAATTCATTCAATACTTGGGAAATTTTTATACATGTCTTCCTGTACCTATGAGTTCAACAAGGTATGAATGACTCTGAAATTGTCACAGTACAACTTGACATTTGAGAAAGACAAAATCTAGATGTTTAAATCAGATCAGCTATATACTGGCAGAATGATTGAGTGCTGTGGCTCCTAAGAAATAAAAGTCTCTTTTTAGGAAATTCATATAAAGCAGAGAGAAAAAAAGGGGGTGTCAAATGTCTGGAATTACCCAATATTAAATTATACCACATCCTTTGGATTCGTAATTTTGACTTTGCATAGTTAACTTTTGTCCTTTGTCACATTAAAATCGAATGTGGAAAATAGAGCAGCATTCTGCCATTTGAAATTTGTCTAGCCTTTGGCTGTCCCTTGGTATTTCTGCCAATGTTCTACAGGCTAAGGGCAAAATGTTTCCTTGATCAACTGCCAAATTCACCCTAGGAATAATCGCAATAAAGATTTTTTAAGAGTGTTGGGACAGTTTGTAATGATTAGCTCAAGAGCTCAAAACTTCCACAATGTAGCAACCTCAGGAAATCCCTGCCATTAAAGTGGACTTTCACTTTTCTCAGAAGGAAAAGAGGAAAATAAAAATAATTAATTCCTCCTAGTAATTCAACCTAAGATAATTGGTGTATGAAACCCTTTAGTGCATTACGCTTATGTGGTCTTGTTAAGAAGCGCTGAACTCCAGCCTACAGGGATGCTTCAGTATTTACCCCATTTCTGAAGGAGGAGGCTCTTCTAAGAATTCAAATATCTGAGCTGTCAACATCACAAACTCTGTCAGTTGCCAAGGAAGTAGGAAAACCTGAGCTCTTTTGCAAAATGAATTTGCTAAACTATATGTTTCCATTTTGATTGTTAACTACTGCTTTCAATTATTGGTTTTGTCTTCACAATCCCCAAATCTCTTTGCTTCTGTTTCAATGTCTTGGTCTTCAGTGTGGTTGTAATAAAAGATATCTGGCAGATACCAGCTCCACAATTTTTACATGACTTAATTGCTTACTTGCAACAATAAAGCTTGGTAGACAATGTAGGAAAATTTTATTATAACTTTGCTTTTAGTTTATAGCAGACAAGTATTTCTCCCAGCTCATTTGTATCTGTTTGGTTGAGTGTTGTGTAAAACCCTATTCTGAAGCAGACATTTTTCTTCTGCTCCTTTTCAATATTCAATTTGCCTCCTCAAATTTTAGTGCAAGTTAGGTCCTTATGTGAGTACTCACCACCTAACTCATTAATTTAGCCAATATTTATTACCCATCCCTAATGTATACACCTCTGCTAAGGGAAATTGCTGTCGGGAATTCAAAGAAACTTGAGGGTGATAAGAAATGCAAATTGTATGATTCTACTTTGTGTACAACCAGAAAAATGATAGTTGTACTCCATTTGTGTACAATGAACTAAAATAAAAAATTTAACCAGAAAGAAATGTACACTCACATAAAGTGTAACTCAAGAGATGATAAATTGTATAGTTGGTGCAGGTAGGTAAATGAGAAAAATGTCCTATTTCTAACTAGCAAAACCATGGATTTTTATGTGCGTTTAAAAGTAGGTAGGGTTTTTGCAGGAAATGTGGAGTAGGGGATCTGGAAGAGCTTTAGATGTGCATGAATGGAACATGTTTCCCAGGAAGAGGAACACAAACAGCATGGCTGGATGACAGAGTTCAGTTTGGAAAGTAGGCCCAAGACCTGTGGTGGAATACCTGGAGTCCTTACCAACTATTAGTCAAGCTAGTGGCATGAGTTAGTCTCCCCTTCAGAGGATTCCTTGGCTGCAGGATGAAGGCTTCAGCAGAGCAGTCTTCCCCATCTTGATGCAATTTGCAGATTATGTGCTGTACTGGTTTGTCTGGGGAGTGCAATGGATTTTTATCCACAAAGAAGCTTGAGAACTATAGGAAATGAAGAACTGGGAGGACAGAAAACTGATTAGGAAGTAACTATAACATTCATGGGAGGTAATAAGAACAAAACACATACACACAAAAGAAAAAATAGGCATTGGTTGAGATATAGCAGGATTTAACTCCATATCTACTGCTTTGGACTTTCTGAGATCCTAGACAACTTTGCCTGAGCTTCAGTTTCCTCATCTAAACATATTTAAAAACACTTATAACACATAAGAATACCTTGTGCAGAATATAAAAAAAGCATGTTTTAAAAATAAAGTTTCTTATTCATAAAATTAGGGTGATAGATAGGTTAGAGATTCTTTAATTTCAAATAATCAAAATGACGTCAATGAGACCTTGCTTTCACGTTTGGCTTGTCACCATGTACAGTTTACTTAAAGTTCATTTCTTTAGAGCTAATTTCTCCTCTAAGACACATACTGCTTACCTTTATTTTTTTTATGAGTTTAAGAGATCCTCCAACCTGCCAGGTACGGTGGCGCATGCCTGTAATCCCAGCACTTGGGAGGCTGAGGCAGGAGGATTGCGAGTTCAAAGCCAGCCTCAGCAACTTAGTGAGGCCCTACGCAACTCAGTGATACCCTGCCTCTAAATAAAAATACAAAATAGATCTGGGGATGTGGCTCAGTGGAGGAGTGCCCTAGGTTCAATCCCCAGTACCAAAAAAAAAAAAAAAAAA
>JAJEJO010002991.1:73979-86422 GCA_020662805.1 Glaucomys volans
CCAACCTTACAAATGACAAAGTGAGCTAAGGGACCCTCTTATGAACCTGTTGTCTTCTGGTCCTTCCTGGTTTGTCAAAGGCCTCCACTATCCTTTGAGGTACACAGGCTAGAAATGAAGAGGCCATCCTTTACATTTTTGTTTCTTCATTCCCCGTATAGAATAATCTCTTTTTCCTACATCATTAATAGTTCCTCTCCACCAGGATATTTCCATCAGTGTGTAGTAGGTATTGTTGCTTTCAAAAGAGCAAAACTCCTGGCATATGTGATATGTCCTCATCAACTCTACTACTATTTTTTTTTTCTTTCCTTGAATCTACTTCAGTTGAGTTTTCCTCCCCAAACTTCCACCCAAATTTCCCTGATGATAAAGGCCTCAGTGACCTCTGAGTTTTCCAATGCAATGGTCAATTTCCCCCCTGGGTTCTTGCTCCACAGGTGACCACTCATTCCTTTTGAAACAGCTCCTTCCCTCCCCTCCTGAAACCTCCTTGTCTCCAATGTTCTCCTGCTTCACTGGTTACTTTCCCAGAGATATTTGGGGATTCCCTTCATCCTGCTGAGTGCTCAATGTTGGAGTGCCTCAAGCAAGTGGGTTTGAATTTCCCGAAAATCAGAGTAAAATTTTACATTTTCCCCCCCTAAGAATTCCTCCAATACAATGTCAACTTTTTGTTGTTGTTGTTGTTGGTGCTGAATTTCTGTTGTGCTCAGGATTTGTAAGCTGTGGCATTTCTCTGCCATGCTCTAAGCTCTCAGCCAATGGAAAGTATCTGGCGGGTTAGAAAACTTTCTCTGTTTAATTTGAATACTACTCTGCATTACAAGGAGATAATCCTGCATTGACATTTTGAGTTTTATAGAAGTAAAGTCTTGATTATTTATGTGTTAATTGGATGATGAGGATCCTTTACTTTTCTTTTTATGTCATGTGACATATTTACAAATTTAAGAGACCTTAATTATGTAGCCTATGTTTGCTACAATAATTTTCCAAGCGTAGTACAAAATATGGTCAGATTATGGGTCCTGAAATAGACCAAATAAACAGGTGGCAGAATTTTTCATCTTCAGGACAATTGTATTAGTGTCATGGAGCATCAGATTCATAGCCTTGCATGCACTCTGAGCACACACACACATACACACACAGCACACATGCAGACACACACACACACAAGAAGCGACATGGAAGAGTCACTGAGTATGGAAAGAACACTTGGAAGAGTTCTTTATAAAAGTTGCGATTAGATCCATTTGGGGCAGCATCATAAAAATATAGTAATTTGGAAGACTGTAGGAAAGAGATTAGTTTTAAGATTGTCTGAGACCCCTCCCTTAGTATTCAGTGACTTGGATAATTGGTGTGATCATATTTAATCTCTTTTTAATCCTTATGAAAAGAGCTTAATACTGTTCAATATTCCTGAACCACAGGGTTTAGAATGAAGCTAGTTTCTAAAAAGGTAGTGTATCTTATCCATACTAGTATCTTAGAAACTGGTTCCTTGCTTGGCAAAGGTAGGTACTCAAGAAATGGAAATGAAAGCCACACATGTACTATGAAATATTAACATTTTCCCTTACTCATTCAAAAGACATTTCTCAGGTGCCTCATGCTGCCTGCTTTTACAGGTCTCTGAAGTCACCAATGAGAGTAAACTTTTCAGCTCCTCTGAATACAGTCTGGTTGTTGTCCTGGTGTGATGTGTCTAGATCATACTTGTGTCACCTGCTTCTTGTGTTCAAACTGGTTAAAATGTCAGCACCATCAATTAGTGGGTGGCATTAAATTAGTACAATGCAAATAATACAGCAAGAATACATGCGGTTTTCACTAAGTTATTACTCTTTCTAAATGAGGCCTATCATTATGTCATCTGTGGATCCAAAAATCATCCAATGCCTGAATAGGGGGCTTGTATGGAGCATGGTTATGTTAATTCCTAATGATTTTACAACTGGTCAAGTCAAATGCAAAATTATAAGGTTTATCCTTGAGCTAATTGCTCTAATGATCACTAAACTGCATTTTCTGGAAAGCAGAAATTTTCTAAAACCAAATTGTGATTATTAAATAACTCTGATTCAACTAAGGAATTACGTTACATATGCAAATGTGTTCTGTTTCTTTTAAGCATGATGGTATTTGTCACAGGAGAGAAAAGTTTCCAGATCTCCTCATTTTGAAGGGACAGACTGAAAAATGACCAGAAAGGCAAAAGTGCCTGACTCAACAGTTTATCTTGTGCTCTGAATGACTGCCAGTTAACTCCGCACAAGACTCTTTGAAGCATAAACTCTTCCTCAGAGTTCATTGAGAGGGCTGTTCCAAAGGAAGTCTAGCAATGGGAAGCTCACTTCAGTTGCTCAAGATTCAGGGAAGGCACGGAATTGTGTTTTTATTAAAGACTTTGTCGACTTGGTGGAAAATTACATTTGGTCAGGATATAAGGTGCAAGTCTGGAAAACAAAACAGATGCATGTTTAGCAAAAATGCCCTTCAGAAAATGATTAGTAGAAATCGTAACTCTCTTTCTCTTGGGTCTCAAAGCTTTTAAATAATACCCAACGATTTTCAGTTCCAATTCAAAATTTAATATGTTATTTTGCACTGTCAGTGTTTTGAAAGGAAATATCAATTACAGATTTGAAAGGTGCTGGAAAATGGAAAAGATTCTTCTTTGGGACTCTAATTTATTCAACAAGGATTCTTTACTATCCAATTAACTAGGAAAAAGTATCTTGTTTACTTTTTTGGTCATTTATTGACTAAAGGTAACCATGGCAATAACAAAGACGTAGGAAGAGCCCTAGTTTGTGTTTTCTAACTGGGTACATTATCCAAATTGGATTTGTCAGGCCCTGGTAAATGTTATAAAGTATCTTCCCTTAGTGGCAGCATAATTGTTTCAGATGATGGTTTAATAAGTCCTTGTGTCATGGGACAGGGATCTTGGCATTCTCACCTACTCTGTGGGAACACAAATATCTATTTTTTGAAAGTAAATGACACGATTTATGAAAATATCGTAAAAGGTTTTTTTTTTTTTAAATCTATGAGCTGGGTGAATGCATTGCTAAGAACTTATCCTAAAGAAAAATATAGAGTTACATGTAATTTTTATGGGTAAATGTTTACAGGAATATTTTTCCTGAAAATAAAAATATGGAAAAGAAACATTCAAATAAGGGCAATAATAATTACATGGCATTGGAGTATTTTGCTACCATTAATCATCATGTGTTTGATTAGAAATGAAGTTATTCTGGTCAATAGTAGAATGGCTAAAGTAATAACAACAAGCTCACACCTAGAATATTATACCACCAATAAAAAAGAATGGATTTGGGCTGTAGCAGTTGACTCATGCTTTCTGTGTGATCCAGGTAGGTCAAAAGGCAAGATCCAGAAAATAATTATGATACAATTTCAATTAAGTATCACAATGAATGGACAAAAATATACTGTATATTCTGCACACATGTGTGCAATCACATGCATATATTGGATTATGTAAGCATAGATGAAGATGCTGAAGAATGACTACTGGCTTACATGTTAGATTAGAATTAGGGACAGAGGAAAGCTGGTATTGCATTAAAGGCAGGAAAGTGCACAAATGAATAGAAAATGTATTTAGAATAACACATGAACTTGATCACATTTTTCATCATGCATATGTAGATAATCGTCCACAGAAAATAAATGCAGTATTTTAAGTTTCCCTTTTGTTTTCACACATGTCATTTGGTCTCATGACAATTCCCATCCTTTCATAGAGGCAGTTCTTAAAAAGTCACCCATGTGTTCTGTGCCGCCAAATTCAATGGACTTGACTTCTAAATGACTTGAGCTACCTGATCTTTAGCACTAGATACAAGTGACTACTGTTCTTTTCTTTCTCAAACCATCTTCCTCTCTTGACTTGCCTGACTCTGACCTTTCTGAATTTCCTTCTATTTCTCTTTTTATCCTTCCCTAGCTCCTTTACAGATTCTTCCTTTGTGTGTGTGCATGATCCTCCAAGGTTAGCAGGTCCCAGAGGGAATGCTGGAACCTCTCCTCTCCTTTTTTCCCATACTCTCCCAGTGACCTCATCCACCTATTATTTGAAATTCCATCCAAATTGCTAACCATTTCTAAATCTCCTCCAATCTTTCAAGGTAGATTCATCTAGTTGTCTACTTCATATCTCTCCACCTTCTCCTCCTCACTTCCTAATTTCCTTCTTTCCAGTTGTGTTATGTGACTCCTACACGCTCATTTGTACCTAAAGATGATCTCAGTGCTATGCATGATGCATCTCTTTCCTTCAGGTCTAGTCTGGTGGCAGGTTCTGTGATGCACACCCCAAAGACACATGCTCAGTTCACCCACTCCTCTGGATCTCTGCTTCTGTCCTCTTTTTCCAAGTCACCCTGTTTCTCCTCTAAACACAACAGCAAAAACCTCCTAATTTGTCTCCTGCTTTGGCTTTTACCTCCTAAAAGTCTAGTCTTCACCCAGTAGCCATAGTGATCTTTTCAAAATGCAGATCTGATAATTCATCTGGCCCACTGGCAACACTCATGCTGTCCCTTTCAGGTGACTGACCTCCATGCTTCTTCTCCTGGCTCATCAAGCCCTCAGATCTGGCCTCATACCCCTCTTCCTTATGTTCACTGGAGAAACCCTTAGTGGATTGAATTTTCTGTTTTCCTAGGACATACCAATCCCACAGCTTTCCCACAGCCTAATCATGATGCTGGACCTTCCCTGAAATACCCTTCTCTTGTTCTTCAGGATGCTGCTTGATTTTTTCTTCCCATCTCTTTGGAGAAGTCTTCCTGACAAACTGATCCAAATAAGGTACTCATACACTTTCTATAAACCAACTTCATTTTATATCTCTGATGTGCACCTATCTGTTTATATTTGATCTTATTTTTGATTTATCATCTGTCTTTCCATGCCAAAAGTATGTGCAGGATCATCTGCACTGCTAACCACATCTTGCCACATAGTAAAAGCTCATGAAATGTGTGTTGAATGGTTAAATGGGCAAGAACTGGCTCAATGTCCTTTTCTATAGTTTGGGTATAATAGCAGCACTCTAATCCTTGAAGGCCAATGATTTTTATTGACTAACCACTATGTGTCCTGCAGCATATTTTGGACTTTATATGTTCATATTAACTAGCCTTTCATAATAAATGTGTGAACTGAAAAAGTCCTCCCCATTTTCACTTAGAAAAATACACGAGGTTCAAAGAGATTAGGGATCAAGGATCACCCAGGTCAGTATTCAAATACAGGTTTATTTTTTTTCTAAATTCTATGATTTTTGTCTAGAGGATCAACCAACTTCTGACATTTTGCTGATCTTCATTCAGTAAAGACCTGAATAAATCCCCAAATAATGATAATAATAATAATAATAATAAACTTTTTTTGCTCCTTTTTTGTGTATTTCAGATGTTTTTTAGGGACTGTCCTAAAACTATCTTGCCTGGCTTCACTCCAAACTCACGCTGTGTCTCTTATGTGAATCTTCATCATTTTTCTTAAATATTTTTGTTCATTTTATACTAACTTTTTCTTCCGTTACTTCTTTCAAATCTTCTTTATTCCCCCACATGTTCTTCCTTGTTTCTGTCTCAGCAAGCTCTCTGAATTCTGCTGCGACCTGCCCAATCTTTGACCCATGGGTTGTCAAAAGTTTGCAGAAGGCCCAGTCTGTGCTTGAACCTCCTCTTCTCCTGTTCCTTGGACTCTTGCTGCTTCAGAGGTCAGGCTAGTGTGTCTGGCTTTGAACCTTGCATGAGTACCCCTCTAAAGTCCTCATTTCCAGATAGCTTTTGGGTATTTCCATATGGACATTCTTTTTATTTAATAACAAAATGTGACTTTATTGATTAAAATGAGCTGTCATTAAGGGGACAGGAGAGAGTTGGACAGAGCACTGTGTAGTTATTGAGAAAAATAAAAATTTCTTGAGCACCCCAGGAAATGATGCTCCTTGGAAAACATTATGCACACTAAATGTCCAACATAAGAGAATAGATAAATAAATCCCCATACAGCATACAACACTGTCAACCCAGAGAATCTACCCAGCAGCTTAAAAGAATAAAATAACAATGAATATTGATGTGGATATTTCAAGTACATGTTGGTTGAAAAAAAAAAGAATTGAAAGAATGATGCAGAAATAAGACCATATTATATATTTTCTTTAGATACACTGCATGCACGTGTGTGTGTGGGTGCGCGCGCGTGCGTGCATGTGTGTTAGTTCTCTACCTGGGGAATTGAAATAAATTTGAAAGGTCAAAGTAGAAGAACTGTAGCTTGTAGGATGTGCCTTAAAGGGGGAGAATGTGGTCATGTACTGCTTACATACACGACTTATAAACACAGGGAGACTGAAAGCAATTTTACAAAAATAAGAACAGTGACTAATATAGTGTGATGAATATTTGAGTGATTGTCACTTTCTTCTTTGTATTTTTCTATATTTTTAAACAACTTTATCCTCCAAAATGAAGGGAAGAAAGGAAAAGAACAAGAAAATTAATTTGCAAAAGAAGAAAAGAAATGGAAGGTCACATACAAAATAATAATCAACTTTACTAGAGTAATATAAATTCTAACAGAACAACAAGGAAATCTTATTTCCCAACATATCGATTTTTTTAATTATAATAACCATGGTGCTCACATGTAGCAGGTAGAGTGAATATTAACGTGTTCTTCTGGACAGCAGTTTGGCAAGAACATATGGACATTCTTAATCATCACAAATCCAACCATACTTATTTCTTCACTCAAAATGCCCCATGCGTTGTGCCACCATTCCCTCTCTCTCTTTCTTAAAAAGGTTATCATTATTAACTTTTGGTGCTGCCACCACCACTTGTCAATCAGAAGATTTAGTCAATTTTGATGGCACACACCTGTATGTTCAGTTTTTAATTCTTATGCATTTTGCTTTTGTCTCCTTGATTCTGAAATTTAAACATTTCATTAAGCACAACTTAGGAAATATTAGTCAATTTTAATTCTCTTTACTCCAACATTACCTTTTTTACCTGCCCCTGGGAGTTGATAGTTTTTTCATCCTCACCATTTCAGATGAAGTAACATGAGTTAAAATGATCAGAAGATGAAGTTTTTAGTCATAACAACCAGGGTCTTGTGGTTTAACTTTGGAACTTCCTGTGCTCATTTCCTTTTAATGAGTCTTTTAAGCTTTATCTCTAAAACTATGCATCTTTGACCTTTTGCTTCTTTAGACTAATAATTACCTAATTAACTCTGAAGGGATGTCTCATGCTGCAATTTATCACTTTCCCACAAAGGCATTTGGATCAACATTATTTCCACCTTTTCCTACCTTTGTATGCACAATTGAGATTGCAATCTGCCAGTACAAACATCCTACACATTTTTTGCTTCGCCTAAGGACACAGGTTAAGGAAATGCCTAAAAGCATAGAACTTAATTTCACTACAGTAAAAGAATTTATTTATGATCATAAAATTGACAAATGCTCATTGTAGAACAATTTAAAAACACCAGAAATCTCTCTCTCACACACCAAATATACCAACACACACACACACACACCACACACACACACACATGCACACACACACCTCAGCTTTAATTGTAAACTTAAATTGGATTTTTAAACACAGAAAACATTTTTACTATGTTTTGTATTAGCATGTATTTGTGCCCATATATATATTTGTATATACATGATTAAATGATAATATTATGTGAATATTTTTGGAGTTTCTACATTTCTACTTAGTTGTTTTTCCCATAAATAAACACACTTCTGTAATGTTATTTCAATGACTACATAGCTGACTTTTAAAATGACTACAAAAGTGACTTTTTTGTAGCTGTTTTAAAAATCAATTTATTCATTTGAGCTTTAGGATTGTTTCCAATTAGCCAATTGCACAAACTCTAAATAGATAAATATTCTATAAAAAACTTATTTCACATTCAAATTAGAAAGAATTCATGAAATTGAAAATGTCTGGATAAAAGGATTACAAATAGCAACATTATTTTCCCATATGATTTTAAATGTGTTTTCATCATGCTTTAATATTTGAAAGAATAGAGTCCTTTTTAACATAAAGGTATTTAAATTTTTATTCTCTGATTCAAAGTAAAATCAGAAGATTTTAATATGGAGAATGGTTGCTGAGAATCTAGGCAGAATAGATATGTGATAGGTGGTAGATGCATAGGGAGGGGACATTAGGTAGATAGTGGAATAAATTCACCTCCATGAACATACAAATTCAAAAATAGCTCTTTGAGAAATCCAGAAACTAGTTGAAAAGATTATGAACCCTGGTTGTGCATAACATCATCCACTTTGAAGTTGGTAGAGAAATTTGAGATCCTCTCTCCTAGTCACCAGGACATCTGGGGCAGCCCCATACAACTGGGAAGGAATCTCCTCTCCGCTTCTCCCTGAGGAGAAGTAATGGACTACCATCAAGGTTTTGGGGGGCTTTCCAGAATCCTGGCCTCTGTCTGGCCCTTCTTAGTGCACTAACAGTGCTTGGCATGACATTTACCATCTGGAATCAATGAGAACAACATCACAGCATGAGTAAGCACTCACCTAGTCATCAAAACTACTCCTTCGGGCTGAGAACAGAGTGAGCAGCTCTCAAGTTTTCTTTGGAGGTGGAAAGAGAATGACAGAGCATTTGACATTCAGCTTTTAAGAAAGCAGCTTGGAGGATTGACTTCATTCTTGTCTTGGAATGGTGATGTGACTGGCATAATTCAGATGGTGGCAATAAGAACACAAAGACTAGCTGGAAGCAGCAGAAAGGATGGAGAGGCCTCCAGGATATCTAGACAGGCTGATTGATGAGGATCTTCTCCTAGAAAAAGCCTGTATGTGAATACGGAGAAAGGTGGTGTTGTACTGAGAGTGCAGAAAACCATAAAGATAATCATGGAAAATGAAGAACTTTTCTTTTCCATATGAGAGGAAAAGAAAAACCTCAAGAAAGCCATCTTAATGAAATGCGGTTATATGATTTATCTGAAAGAGAATTCAAAAAGCAGTCATCACAAAGATGCTCACTGAGATAAGAACAATTAATGAACAAATGATAACTTCAATAAAGACAAGGAAAATATGGCAAAAGTGTCAAACAGAGTTCATGGGGCTGAAAAATATAGCAACTGAAAAATCCAAACCTCAGTGAAATGTCATCCTACCTCAGAAAGGTGTCATCAAAAGGAAAAAAAGTAATAAATATCGTTGAGGAATGTGGAAAGGAAAAACTTTTATAAACCTTTGGTGGAAATGCTAGTACAGCTTTATGTGAAACACTATGAAAAAAATAAAGTAGTATCTAGAACAGCATGATATTGATACAAACCAGACATGCTGATCAGTGCAATAGGATGGAAGACAAACACAGGTAGATACAGCCATCTGACCCTGGACGAAGTGTCAGAAATACACATTGGAGAAAAAATAGCCTTTATAACAAATGGTAATGGGGAAATTGGATATCCATATGCAGAAAAATGAAACTAGATCCCTATTTCTCATCATGCACAAAAGCCAACTCAAAATGGATTAAAGATGTAAGAATTTGACCAGAAATTTTGAAACTGCTAGAAAAAGCATTCGACATACAGGTATAGGAAATGATTTCCACAATAGGACTCCTGTGGTTCAGGGAATAATACCAAGAATTAATAAATATGATGACATCAAATAAAAAAAAAAAACTTTTGCACAGTGAAGGAAATAAGCGCAAGAAAACAGAGCATACAGAGAGAAGAAAATATTTTCCAGGTACTCCTTTGATAGCAGATTCATATCCAGAATATATAAGGAACTTAATAAGCTTAACACCCCCCCCACACACACCCCAAATTGAATAAAATAATCCAATTAATAAATTGGGAAAATGAAATAAACAGACATTTCTCAAAAGAAAATGTATAAATGGCCAAAAATGTATGCAAAATGGCCAAAAATGTATGCAAAATGTTTACTATATTTAGCAATCAGGAAATGCAAATAAAAGTTATACTGAAATTTCATCGGACTTGAGTTAGAACCATCAGAAAAACAAATAATGATGAATGCTGATGAGGATTAAGGAAAAAACTAATTTTATACACTGTTGCTGGGATGGTAAATCAGTACAATCACTATGAAAATGGGTATGCAGTTTCCTCAGAAGACTGGAAATGGAGCCACCATGTGAAACATCTATACCACTCCTTGGATTAACCTCAGAAGAATCAATGTTAGAATACTGTTCTTTTCATAGACACTCCACGTTTAGGTAGTGCAATTCACAATTACCAAGTTATGGAATCAACTTAAGTGTCTATCAACTGATGAATGGTTAAAGAAATTGTGCTATATATATAGCATGGGAATTTAATTTCTGCCATAAATAAAAATGAAATTATTATATTTACAGGAAGGAAGATGGAGTTGAAGAGCATCATATTAAGCAAAGTAAGCAAGACTCAGAAAGGCAAGTGTCATAGGCTTTTCTCTCCTATGTGGAAGCTAAAGAGAAGATAGGAAAATAGAAAGGGACCAAGAGGAAGGAGAAGAAGAGAGAAAGGGAAGGTACTGGGGAATGAAATTGACAAAATTATGTTTTTTGTATGTATGAATAGGTCACAATAAATCCACTTTCTGCATAATTATTATATACCAACAACAACAACAACAACAACAAAAAACCCAAAAGACAAAACTAGAAATAGAACTACCATAAGTTCCAACTATTGTACTCCTGGGTATGCATCCTAAATAAATGAAATTAGGATAACAAGGAGATTCATGAAAAATATACTTAAGGGGTTCAACAGCAGACTAGATCAATCAAAAGAAAGGATCGGCAAATTCAAAGACAGGTCAAATAAAATTATTCAACCAGAGGAGCAAAAAGAAAATAGGAAAATGAATGAAGAAAGATTAAGATATTTACAAGAAATCATAAAGTGGATTAATATGTGCATTATGGGATCTCAGTTTAAGAATATAAGCTATCAGAAGTTATATTCAAAGAAGTAATACTCTGAATATTTCCAAATCTGTGAAGGAAAGTGGACACAAAAATCCAATAATCACAAAGGACACTAAGAAGAGAAATTCAAAGAAATCCATGGTGAAATAAATATCCAAGATGTCCAAGAGAATTTTGAAAGTAGCCAAAGAAAAAAGTGTCTTGTCTCAAGCAAGAGAAACTCTATGAGACTTTTTATTCTGGTATAAGATTTAAAACAAAAAATATTTAAAATAACCATTACCTAAAAATATGATGGAGCACAACATAAATATGATGCAAATTGTGAAATAAGTAAATGTATGTGTGAGCTGGGGACATGGCTCAGTGGTAGAATGCTTTCCTGGCACATATGAGACCTTGAGTTCAGTCCCCAGCATTGTGAATAAAATAATAATAATAAAAATCAGTGTGTAGAAATTGAGGAAAAACAAAAACATGGAAATTTTGCATGTGCTTGAAGTTGTCATCAGTGTAAAATAAACTCATTATTATATTTTATGTAAATCACCTGATATGTACAAATAAACTATCCATAGTCAATACATAAAGCAGAGAAACAAGTCAAAGCATTTGAATAAAAAACAATCAATGACAGGAAAAGGAAAACAGCGAGAGAGAAAAGGGACAAAAGATAAAGCAATTAACAAAATAAAAATAGCAAATCTTTCTCTATAAATATTTGCTTTAAATTTAAGTGAATTAAATTCCAATGAAAAAACTTACAGTGGCTGCATGAATTCTAAAAATGCAACCAAGATCCAATAATTTTCTGCATATATAAATTCACATTAGAAAAAAGATATATTCTGTGCAAGTCAATCAAAAGAAAGCAAGGGTTGATGTTTACCTTAGACAAAATAGATGCTAGTGAAAACCTGTCACTATGCACAGAAAGGACATTTTATAATGATACAAGAATCTCCACTAGAAAGATGCAACGATTATAAATACATGTGTCCAATATTAAAGTACCTAATTTATAAAGCAAATAAGTTTTCAATATTTGTAACAGAACTGATAGCTATGTAGTAATAGGAGGAGAATTCAATATTGCACTTCTGGAATGGACAGAACATTGAGACAGATTATAAATTGAGAAGAGAGGACTTGAATAATAGGACAAATGGATCTAACCAATATGTGTAGAACTTCAACCCAACAGCAGCAGAAGGCACATTTTTTTCTTTAAGATACATTATCACATATTAGGTCACAAAACAAATTTAAGTATATTGAAGTCATACCAAGGAACTTTTATGACTGCAATGGAATAAAACTAGCTATGAGTAGAAGGAAGAATTCTGGAAAGTTCACAAATATATATAGGAATTAAGAAAAACACACTTTTAACATTATATTTCTTGA
>JAJEJO010002991.1:86522-131499 GCA_020662805.1 Glaucomys volans
GTTCCTGTTTGCTAGTGACAATCTTATATATAGAAAAACTTAAAGATTATAAAAAACTGTTAGGACAAAAACATTCAGTAAATTTGCAGGATTAAAAACATTGATATACAAAAATCAATTGGGTTTCTATTAAACGGCAATGGACTATCTGAAAAAGAAAATTAGGAAAACAATTACATTTATGATAATATCAAAATACACAAAATGCTTTTGAATAAACTGAATCAAGGGGTAGAAGATTTGTATACAGAAACTATAAGAATTGAAGAAATTATGCAAGACAAAAACAAATGGAAAGGCATTCCATGTCTATGGATCAGATGACTTAATATGGTTAAGATGCCCTTTGATCCAAAATGTTCTACAGATTCCATAGAATTCCTATCAAAATTCCAGTGACATTTTCTATAGAATTACAAAAAATAGTTTTAAAGCTCCTATGTGTCTACCACAGATTTTGAATAACTAAAGCTTTCATGAGTAAGAACTAAGTTGGAGCCATCACACTTTACGTTAGATATTCCAAATCTAATGGCCAAGAGAATGGATATTAAGCATCACCAAAGAAATGATAATTGAATGGGGTAATGAATATGTTAATTAGCTGTAATTAGTCATTCCATAAAGGATACTTTCAAATTATGTCATACACAATAAATAAAATGTATTTGATAATTTTTTAATTATTAAAAATTAAAAAACAGTATGGTACTGGCGTAAAGACAGAAACAGTCTTTGAATATGCAATTAGGTAAGTATTTTTTTTCAACAGAGTGAAAAGATAACTTATGAAATGAAAGAAAATGTTTGCAAACCATTTTTCAGACAAAGGATTAATTTCCAAAATATATAAGGAAATTCTATAACCTAATATCCAAAAACTAGTAATACAATTTACAATTGAACAAAAGACTTGAATAGACATTTCTCCAAAGAAGACATCAAAATGGCCAGTAGGTATATGCAATGGTTCTCATTCTCAGTAAACATCTGAGAAATGCACATCAACACCATGAGGTATTGCCTCACATATTTTAGGATGACTGTCATAAAAAAAAAATCAAAGAACCATGTTGGTGAGGATGCGAGGAGTTGAATCTCTCATCCACCAGTGGTGGAAATGTAAAGTGCTGCAGTATCTATTGAAAAAGTGTGCAATGTCCCCAATATTAAAAACATAATTATCATATGACCCAAAACTCCCACTTTTGGATGTTTATCCATAAGAATTGAAATCAACTTTTCCAGTGTTTGTTGCATCACTCCACTATTTACTGCCACACTATTCACAATAACAAGAGGTGAAAACAACCTAAATGTCCATCAAGGAATGAGTGAATAAAAGGGGTATATCCATACAATGTAACAGCATTCAGCCTTAAAAGAGAAGGAAATCCTATCATATGTGACAACTTGAATGATCTTGAGGCCATTCTATTAAATGAAATAAATCAGTCACAGAAGGACTAATTCTGCATAGTTCCACTTGATGAGGTATCTAAAATAGTCAACTCAGAATCAGAGGGTAGACTGGCAGTTACTGGCGGCTGGGTCTAGGAGAAAATGGTGGGTTGCTAATCAAAGAGCATAAGGTCTCAGCTATTTAAGAGAAATAAGTTCTAGACATCTGCTGTACAACCCTGTGCCTATTGTTCACACTGTATTTCACACTTGAAATTTTGTTATGAAAGTAGATAATCACGTGTGCATGTATGAATATGTAACAACAAATCCCACCAATATGTACAACTGTTTTGCACCAATAAAAAAGTGGAAAAATAGAAAGTAGATTTCACATTGCATTCTTACCGTATTAAAATCAAATTATTAAAAAATGTGCAAGAGTTAAGTACCTACAAAAG
The DNA here is from genome assembly GCA_020662805.1 of Glaucomys volans. Classification (NCBI taxonomy): domain Eukaryota; kingdom Metazoa; phylum Chordata; class Mammalia; order Rodentia; family Sciuridae; genus Glaucomys; species Glaucomys volans. The sequence goes on from JAJEJO010002991.1 coordinate 88,385, forward strand.
TTTTACTTCCATTTAACATTTTCCTCCATGGAACTAAGTGTAGAATAAACTACATTTTATCCCCTTGAAACAAAATGGACTAAGAAATTTTAAGTGAATAATGTGGCTCATTTTATATACTAACTTTTTTCTTCACTCATTTGCCCTGTGTGTGTGTGTGTGTGTGTGCATATGTATTTGTGTGTCTGTGTGTGTTTTGTAGGAGCAGTGGATAATGACTTTTGTTTTTGTTTTATAAATCACAAATGTGTATTTTATAAGCACAGCATATTCAGATGAATACTTTTAGATGCTATTTACTAAATAATTTTTTAAAGTTTATATTTAACAAATAGGTCTTAAAAACAATATTCAACTTGTTTTTTCCTTCACTTATTTCTAGACATGTGCCCCCACTATTTATGATAAATATTATTCTGTTTCTCTTAATAGCTTATGAATTTAAGATGAGAGTGTGATTACTGTAAAATGTTCAAATCTCTGGAGAAACACGAAGCGTTCATAATATTTTGAAATACCCATGTAGTCAGGAACACTTTCCTCACAGTTTACGCAATCCTTATGTAAACTTAACCCAGCATGAATGAAGAACAAAATATTAGGTACATGATGCTATTCATAAACGATAGAACTAGAAAGAGCTTTGAAATTATGTCTGGTAGTTCAGGTGCTTCTTTTAGGAGATACAGAAAAAAAGATTCGAGAGGGTAAATGTTGCAAAAAGTTAACTGGTGGGAAAGAAAAACAGGAGATTAGACCTTAGTTATTAATAATTGGCTGCTGTTCGTGATGATCTCATCAAGTTTCTCATTTAATTCAATCATTCAGTGTTATTGAATAAAGAGAAAAACACAAGATTGGAACATATTCTAGTAATTCTCTGCAGGGAAGGAAGCTGATCCTAATAATGTTAAATAATTTATCAAAATTCTTATTTGTATTTACAATGAATTAGAATTCTGAGTTTGGAATATGTTCTCCTCTTAGCTTCCAGGAAAACGTGACTGTGGAGGTTATACAACCCACACTTAAAGGACCCTGTGTATTCTTTCTGTTAAGAAATAGCTAAGGGCAAGGAGACAATGTAGAAGAAGCCATATGTGCCATGATGAAGAAGTCACATCCTAGGAGAGGTGAGTGGTGGGTCCCGATAGAAATGATGGTTGGGAGCATTTTGTTATACTCTTCATGTAGGTTATCTAATTTATGTGTCTCTGAAATGTATTTCTCAGACTGCTTTGGCAGTTAGATATTTTTTCATGAAATGGTATTCTTATCTAATGATACTACTCTTGGATACTGAGGGTATGTTTCCTACTCTGTAAGAAACTGATGGGTGCAATGGTTTGAAAAAGGCTTAAGTATCCCCCAAGGGCCCATGTATCGAAATTTCATCCTCATTGTGAGGTATTGGGGGTGAGAGGGTAATCCAAATATGATGTTTAGAAGTGTGGCCTTTAGAAGGAGATTAGGATTAAATAGGGTCAGCAGTGTTGAGCCTCCATGATTGAATACCGGTGGTTTTAAAAGAAGGAGAGATACCAGAAGCAACACAGATGCATGCCCTTGACCTCAGATCATAACCATTAGCTAAATTAACTTCTTTTCTTTATAAAATTACCAAGTCTTAGGTATTTTGTTGTAGTAATGAAAAAAAAAAACTAATATAATAGGTCGCTTGTTCCATACATGTTTATTTATGTGGTACACATTAATTTATTCTACAAATTTATGTGCCTTCTCTGTACTTTGTCTCCTATGAGCTACTATTCAGGCAGTGTACACTGAATATTTTAAGTTAGTAAATAGAACAATGTGTTTGATAAGTGCTAAGGAAGTATGGAAAGGCAGGAAGTATTTACATGCAAATTCCAGATCATGTATGTGGTTAGAGAGGCCTCTCTTCACTATGTGCCAAGCAGTATGATGTGAGGGTTTCTAAGCATTATCTGACTTAATCTGGGTAGCCTTACTGTAAACAAAGGAATACAAATCAAGAAAGGTTGATGACCCTTCACACAGTGAATAAGGACAGAATGAGAATCAAAACCTAATCTGCCGACTCTAAAATCCCATGGCCAACTAGGGGAGATTCAGTTTGGGGAAACAGGTTTGAGAACAGAGAATTCAGAGAATGTGACAGGATCAATGATGAAATACTGATTAGTACCTTTCCACAAGGAGGAAATGAAAAAAAAAAAAAAAAGTGAAAAACAGCAAAGGGAGGAACTACCCTAAAGGAAAAGACAATCAAAGGAGAAATGAGGTCAAATTAAAAACCAGAAATAAATGAAAATGAATGGGAATACAAATCATATCTCAATAATAAGCTTGAATGTTAATGGCCTAAACTCATCAATCAAAAGACATAGACTGGCAGACTGAATTAAAAGACAAGATCACAACATGCTATCTCCAGGAGACTCACCTTATAGGTAAAGACATCCACAGACCAAGGGTGAAAGGATGGGAAAAAGCATATCACTCACATAGACCATATAAACAAGCAGGGGTTTCCATCTTCATATTAGATAAAGTGGACTTCGAGTCAAAGTTAATCAGAAAGGACAAAGAAGGACATTTTTACTGCTAGAATTGTACATTGGGAAGACATAACAATAGTAAATATTTATGCCTCAAACATTGGAGAATCTATGTACCTCAAACAAATCCTTCATTTCAGTGATCAAACAGACCACAACATAATAATACTGGATGACTTTAACACACCTCTGTCATCACTGGATAGATCTTCCACACAAAAACTAAACAAAGAAACTATAGAACAAAAATAATACAATCAATAATTAGTACTGATTTGACATACATAGAATATTTCATCCACTTTCTTCTCAGCAGCACATGGATCCTTCTCTAAAACAGACCATATCATCCCACAAAGCAAGTCTTAGCAAACACAAAAAAATAGAGATACTACCCTGCATTCTATCAGATCATAATGGAATGAAATTAAAAATCAATGATAAATTAAAAATAGAAGCTACTCCTACACCTGGAGACTAAATCATAAGCTATCAAATGATGAATGATAGCTGAAGAAATCAGGGAAGAAATAAAGAAAATAATTAGAGGTAAACGAGAACAGCAAAGCAATGTATCAAAATCTCGGGAACACTATGAAAATAATGCTAAAAGGAAAGTTCCTTTCATTGAGCTCATTCATTAAAAGAGTATAAAGTCAATGCATGTACGATGAATCAAAATGCAGTCTGATTTATAAAAAACAAATAAACAAATGAATAAATAACCTAACATTACATCTCAAAGCCCTAGAAAAAGAGGAACAAATCAACACCAAAAACAGTGTAAGACAGAAAATGATTAACATCAGAACTGAAATCAATAAATTGAAACAAAAGATATGATTCAAAAATTGACAAAATGAAAACTTGGTTCTTTGCAACAATAAATAAAATTGATAAATGCTTAACCACACTAATGAAGAAAAAGAAAGAGGAAACTGAAATTACTAAAAAATGTGATGATAAGGGAAGTATCACAATGGACACTACTGAAGTACAGAAGATAATTAGAAATTATTTTGAAAATTTATACTCCAATAAAATAGAAAATCTCAAAGACAGCAAAAAATTTCCAAAGACATATGACCTACCCTACAAAACCAGGAGGACATGCACAATTAAACAGATCAATTCCAAGCACCGAAACAGAAGAAGCCATCAAAAGTCTACCAATCAAGAAAATCCCAGGAAAAGATTGATTCTCAACCAAGTTCTACAAGACCTTCAAAGAAGAATTAGCACCAATACTTCTCAAATTATTCCATGAAATAGAAACTCATTCTATGGGACCAGTATCACCCTGGTACCAAAACCAGACAAAGACACATCAAGGAAAAAAACTTCAGACCAATATCCCCGATGAACATAGAAGCAAAAATTCTCAATAAAATTCTAGTAAATCACATAAAAAAACATATTCAAAAGATAGTGCACCATGATCAAGTGGGATTCATCCCAAGGTTGTTTCAAAATGTAGAAATCAATAAACATAATTCATTACATCAATAGACTTAAAAACAAAAATCATATGATCATCTCAATACATATAGGAAAATGCATTTGAAAAAATACAGCACCCTTTCATGTTCAAAACACTAGAAAACTAGGGATAGTAGGAACATACCTCAACATTGTAAAAGCTATATATATGCTAAACTGAAGGCCAACATCATTTTAAATGGAGAAAAATTGAAAGAATTCCCTCTAAAAACTTTGACAAGACAGGGATGTCCTCTTTCACAAGCTCTATTCAACATAGTCCTGGAAACTCTAGCCTGAGCAATTAGATGAAAGAAACTAAGGGATACAAATAGGAAAGGAAAAACTCAAACTATAATTTGCAGATGATATATTTAGAAGATCCAAAAAATTCCACCCCAAAAATTCTAGAACTAATATATAAATTCAGCAAAGTAGCAGGATATAAAATCAATGCTCCTATATCAAATGCATTCTTATACATTGGCAAAGAATCCACTCAAGGAGAAATGGGATAGAAAACTACCCCATTCACAACAGCCTCAAGAAAAAAAATACTAGGGAATCAATCTAACAAAAGAAGTGAAATATTTCTATGGTTCTACAGAACACTAAAAAAAGAAATTGAAGAAGACTTTAGAATATTGAAAGATCTCCCATGCTCTCGGATAGGCAGAATAAAAATTGTCAAAATGGCCACAACTGCCAGAAGCATTATAGAGATTTAAAGCAACTCCTATTAAACTCCAATGACATTCTTTATTGAAATAAAAAATAAATCATGAAATTCCCTTGGAAGAATAAGAGATCCAGAATAGCCAAATCAATCCTTAGCAAGAAAAGTAACGTAGGAGGCATCATAATACCAGACCTCGAGCCAGGTACAAGCCATAGTAACCAAATGGCATGGTATTGGCATCCAAACAAACAAATAGACCAATGGTACAGAATAGAAGACACAGAGACAAACCCACAAAAAATATAGTTATCTCATACTAGACAAAGGTGCCAAAAACATTGATTGGAGAAGAGATAGCCTCTTAAACAAACGGTGCTGGGAAAACTGGAAATCCATATGTAACAAAATGAAATTAAACCCCTATCGCTCACTCTGCACAAAACTCAACTCAAAGTGGATCAAAGACTTAGGCACCAGAACAGGGACCCTGTGCCCACTAGAAGAAAAAGTAGGCCCAAATCTTCATCATGTCTACTTAGGAGCTGACTCCCTTAATGAGACCCCTACGGTGCAAGAAGTAATATCAAAATCAGTAAATGGGATGGACTCAAACTAAAAAGCTTCTTCTTAACAAAGGAAACAGTCCATAATGTGAAGAGAGAGTCTACAGAATGGGAGAAAATATTTGCCACATGCACCTCAGATAAAACTCTAATCTTCTATAATCTTCTATATCTATAATCTATAATCTTCTATAATCTTCTATATCTATATAATCTTCTATAATCTTCTATATATATAAAGAACTCAAAAAAGCAAACATAAAAAAATCCCCAAATAACCTGATCAATAAAAGAGCTAAGGAACTGAACAGAAACTTCACAGAAGAAGAAATATAATTGATCAATAAATATATGAAAAAATGTTCAACATCTCTAGCAATTGGAGAAATACAAATCAAAACTGCTCTAAGATATCATCTCACTCCATTCAGAGGGGCAATTTTCAAGAATACAAGCAAAAATAAATATTGGCAAGGATGTGGGGGAAAAGGTACACTCATAAAATGCTGGTGGGATTGCAGATTGTTGCAACCAGTGTGGAAAGCAGTATGGAGATTCCTCAGAAACTTGAAATGGAACCACCATTTGACCCAGCTATCCTACTCCTCAGCATATACCCAAAGGACTTAAAATCAGCATACTACAGTGACATAGCCACATCAATATTAATAGCTGCTCAATTCACAATAGTTAAATTATGGAAGCAAACTCGGTACCCTTCAACAGATGAATGAATAAAAAATGTGGTACATATACACAATGGAACATGACTCAGCTTTAAAGAAAAATGAAATTATTCCTTTTGCAGGTGAATGAATGGAGCTGGAGAATGTCATGCTAAGTGAAATAAGCCAATCCCCCCAAAACAGAGGCCTCATGTTGTCTCTGATATGTGAATGCTAATTCACAATTGGGGGGCTAGGGAAAAATAGAGGTACTTTGGATTAGGCAGAGGGGAGTGAAGGGAAGGGAGGGCAAATATAGGGAGGAAGAATAATAGAATGAATTGGACATTATTACCCTATATACATATATGATTACATGACTGGTATGATTCTATATTTTGTATAAGCAGAAAAATGAGAAATTTTACTCCATTTATGTATGATGTATCAAAATGCATTCTACTGTCATGTATAAATAACTAGAACAAATTAAAAAAAAAAAACTCAGGGAAAAGGAATCCCAGAATGCTTCAAATTTTACAACTCAGATCTGCCACATGTTGAGTGTGAGCTGCATCGTGATGAGTGACATATGTTGAGGCATCGACTGATGTAGCTCCTTCTCACCATTCCAGACCCCCACTCACCCCCTGCTCTCCCTGTTTGATCTTTCTTCTCTTCACAACTTGTGTTCTGTGTAGCTGGGCCTGCAATGGTTGCATCTGCATTGAAAGTGCACAGACATTTTTTTCAGTGTTCCTTAAATTATAGAGCACAGCAATGATTTACACAGTGTGCACAACATTCATATTGTATCTGAAACTATAGCTAATCTGGAGATGGTTTAAAATATACAGGAGGATGTGTGTTGTTTACATGCAATACAATACCATTTTATGTAGGGACTTGAGCGTCTGATGATTTTGGTATCTGAGGGATCAGGATGCTAGAACCAATCCCTCAGAGATGATAATGGATAGCTATGCAGCCAAATCTGGCTTTCCTCCTACTTTTAAAATAGGAAATGTATTGCAACCTGTTGAATTGGTTTTCTGTGTCTACTGTAACAAAGTACTATAAAATTGATAGCTTAAAACAGCACTCCATTCTTCCATTCCAGTTTGTGGGGGTGTCGAAGGTCCAAAATCAGTTTTGCTGGGACAAAATCAAGGTACTCTCCCTTTGGAGTATCTAGGGGAGAATCCACCACTTCTTGCGCATGGACTCCGTGGCAGGTGGCCCCTCCCTCCACCTTCAACATTAGCAGATACCATCTTACCCATGTTGCCTTCTGTCTCTGAGGTCTAATAACCTCTGTTGCTCTCTGTTAAGGACACTTGGGGTGACTTTTAAGGCTCACCTACATGATCTAGATCATCTATTTCAAGACTTTCAATGTGAAAACCACATTGGCAATGTCCTGTTTGCAATATAAGATATAATATTTGGGGATCCAGGTTTTAGGACCTGGATATTGTGGAACTGTTATTCAGCCTGCCACATGACACACATTCATTTGTGCACTGTCTATGGCTGCTTTCCTGCTACGGTGACAGAGGTAAGTACTTGTAACAGAGAACAGATGTCCCTCAAAGCTTAAAATCACACACATGTGGGCCTTACAGAAAAGGTTTACTGTACCTTGTTTTGAAGAAGCAAGGGAGTTTCCAATATGACAAGCCACTGTTCCCTGGGAAGAAAATGAATTAAGTCAAAGCAAACTCAGGGTAGGACTTAATTTAGTCAAAATGCTTCGTGTTTGGCCACTCATAGGTAGAGTAACCAGCTTTCTTCAAACAGCGGGGAGCTTTTCTCCTGTTGCTTCCCAGGGCATGAAATCTTTATTCTGAATCCCTGGAGAAAACGTTTCTACAGGACTGAAAGTGAAACAGTACTTGAGAGTCAGCGTTGGAGTACAGAGTCTAAGCTGGACTGATGTAAAGCACCAACCTAGTTTCCGAAACTTGACCCAAACTTTTTTTTTTTTTTTTTTTTTTTTATCAAACAATCAAATGATGAAGTAAATAGAGAAGTGAAGTTTATACTCTCACAAAAGAATTTTGCTGGTTTTTCCTTTTTCAAAACTAGCACAATTTAGATCCATGCCATGTCAGTTCTATCACTGTGCAAATGGAAATTTAAATTTCAGGTTTATGTAATGTTTACTCTCCAAATATCACCATAACTGCCATTGAAGTACACAAACTTCTGGGGTTACAATTCTGCTTCGCAAACTATGTTGTTCATGGTATTGCAGTGATCCTGTTAGTAAACACATAATTATGAAGAACCCCCAATTTGCCAATACTGGCAAGAAACATGCTGCCTTTTCCATGAAAGAAAATGATTTATGTGGCTGAGTTCTATGAGGGATACTGAGAATTGTAAAGATCATAAGATGGTAGGTCTACAGGGAAACCAGGCAACATTTTTTGTTTAGAATTCTGTTTGCACATTATCCACTGTGGATTTGACTTTTTGTTAATTCTTACTTTTCATTTTATGACGGTTTTGGCGTAGTAATAGTTCGTATGGTGCATAATGACATTTCAGCTGACAGACTGTGTATACAGTGGTGATTGAATATGCAGACATCTGTGCAGTAGGCTGGACACCTAGGTTTGTGGAAATGCATCCTATCATGTTCACACAATGGCAACATCACCTCATGACTCATTTCTCAGATTGTTCCCACATCCCTATGTAAAATGCATCACTTTACTTGTGTAGAGCTTCCCCGGGGCCAGCCACCAGTGAAAGCGTTTTATGCATATTGAGGTATTTGATCCTTTCAAAGGAACAGTTGTTACCACTTATCAAAAAGAAAGTGGGGGGACAGAGGGATTAAATAACTCAATCAAGGTCACACCACTAAATAATATAGGAGTAACGATTTGAAGCCAAGAATACAGAAGCCATACTCTTGGTCACTACAGGGGGCTGCACTCACCTGTGCTTTTCTGCTAAGTTGCTACTGATCTTGAGATGTGCAGAAGATATTGAGTAGCAGGATTGTAGTCTTGCTGGGCCAGAAGAATTTTCTTCTAGAAGTTCCTGAAAGACTCCTCATAAAAGGGTTGCATGCTATTATATTATACCAATATACCTATAATTCATTTCAGATTCAGCTTGTTAATTTGGGGCTTTTGGTCAGCAGTTTCAACTTTGGCTGCACATTAGATTCTCCCTGGGAGCTATAAAAAAATACCGATGTCTGACTCGATCACAGGCCAAGTAAGTCAGAAAGTCTGAGAACGGGGCCCTGGGCGTAGGTATTTGATGAGAGCCTCCCGGATGATGCTAACATGCAGCCAGGACTGAGGACACAGCACAGGTTTTATCGTGCCTCAGAGATACTGTAGTGCCAAGGCTGCAAACTTCTCCCTGGAAATCATAGCATTCTGTGTCAGAGATGAGAACACTTCCAATTACCTGATGATTAACCAGGGCTGAGAAACCCAGTGCACTTGGATAAATGCTCATATATTTTGGATTCGGTAAGGGATCCATGAGTGCTTTTTTGATAACTAGCAATTTTCAGAGCCAGCACTCTGAATCTTTTAACATAGCTTCAACATCAGCGAACCAGCCCCATGGAAAGAGATGGGAGGAATTCCTCTCCAGTGTAGATTCCAAATCTTACAATGCCTGCCAACTTAGAAGTAAAGGGAATATGTGTGTGGCTCCTCCACCAGATTCTCCTCATTTTTATGCATCAGCCTGTTTTTACTCAACATGCTGCATGATCTGCTTCTTTTTATTTAAGAAAGAAACATCTTCTAATTCATAAGAGAAGCACAAGGACTTAGATAAATATTCTGATTATAGGTATGGTACTAAAAAGATCAACAGACTATTTCGCTTCAAGCTATCCTAAGACCCAGCACTGACATAAACTTGAACCTTGAACACTCTTTTTCCATGGTGGAAACAAGCCTCCTATAGTCCAGCCATGGGAGATGTATGTTAAAACTCTTAGGGTTCATTAGCAGAATGCAGCATGCCTCTCAGATGTAGATGATGCTGGGACTTCCCTCTGGTTCTAACACACACACACACACACACACACACACACACGCACATACATGCACACACACACAGTGGAAGACTTCAGCTGGGTAAGTCTTCCAGTTTGTCAATAGCAATGAAAGGAACCATTGCAAATGACTATTTAAAATCTATGCACACAAACAGCTTTTCTTTGAGTTAGTGTCAATGTGTTTGTTAGTTCTCAGAGAAAGAAATGCTGGGAGGTGACATGTGATGATAAACAGTGTTACTTCCTTTCATCATTTCTAATCAGGAATCACACAGCCTTGTGGTTGGCTGCCTGACTGGAGCGCCACATAAATTCCAGAGGTGTTCCTTGCCTTTATCCTTGGAGATGCCCTAATGTGGATGGTTTCATTTAACAGCAACTTGGACTATTGAGGATACGAGGAAAAAGAGTTGACAAGATGATCTAATAGAACTTTTATGTCTCCTACTTCTTTTATTGGGGGAAAATAGTTAGCATGCATTCAGAAATGAACCCTGTCCTTCAGTGGGTGAATGGAAGATGCCCATGTTTTTGCACACTTAGTCTAAATATCTTTTCATGCGTGAATTTCCATCATTGTGGAGCAGCAGAGAAGTCAAAGGAAGGCAGAAAAGCTGGGAAACTGGCCAGAAATTAAATGTGGCCATAATAGCTTTTGGAGATGGGACCATTTGCCACTGTAGAAGTCTTTGAATGGGAAACTGGGTTTGGGCCAAAAGATTTCTCTTCCAAACTTTTCCCATTCTCTCAATACTTTTTTTTTTTTTTTTACCTGGCCTTCTTTAGGATGGAACTGACAACCTCCTTTTTTATGACTGTTAGAACTTTGGCATTTTCCAGAGTACAAGGGCCATTACTCCAACTGGACTGCATCCATTTGAGGTTAGGGTGGGGATCCATCAGAGCCATAACTGGACATTTTGATGTGGGGATGGTTAGATGCTACACAGACTTTATTGTTATTGCTCTTATGACACTAACTCTATTTCTTTTAAATATATAGTAATGGTTATTTCTTAAAATTGCTTATTTTAGAAAGTGTGTTTCCAAACAAAGTAGCAGAAGTTTAGGAGAGATGGAAATACAACGCCTGTGGATTTCATCCAAAAATTGATTCCATGGCCTAAGAGACTTATTGTATTTCAATTTAATTACATTAATTTTTGAGAGTAGATATGAAACAAAAGTCATTAGCTGCTCAAAAGATTTATACATAACTTTTCACGGGTAATTGGACATTTTCCTTAAAAATTGCAATAACCTTATCATGCCTATGTTTCATTGAAGTGAATATTTTGTGTAATGTTTACATTCCAAAATACTCGTTTTTTTTCTAATTTTGGATTAGCTCATTCATTCCATGTAAATTAATGTTTTAACTAGAGAAGAATATAAGTGCATTCTTTAAAAGCACATGTGTTTATGTAATTTAATTGCTTTGGGTACTTAGAACCTATATTTGTGCATAAATCTCTGATTATGTAAACTAGCTTGACTTTTCTGAAAATATTTCCTTGCATATACACACAAGTGAGATTTCCTACATATAAGTTACACTGCTACATACTTTTTATATGAAGTTAATATAGAATCCTCCCTAGTTGCGTAGACAATATTGAGTGTCCATGTAATAACAAATTCATTTTAAAATGCAGCCCTTTATACGAGGCTTCTAATTATGCTAAATGGAAAAATCGTTTAACTGGAAAATATATCAAAGAAGAACATACATGACTTAAAAATTTTTTTAAATAATAAAATAACACACATATTATCAAATGGCTTAGACTAAGAAATTGAAATGTCTACAATATTAATTGCTATTTTGTGAAAGAAGGTAAAAACTGTCTAAAGTAAAATAAAAATATCAAAATTGTAATTCACATTATTCTTCCTATGTTCTCTCAAGTTAGAGTTGATATCAAGTACTTCAAAACCTCGCAATAAATAGTCTTCTTAAGCTGACAGGCATGAGTAGTCCTGTTACTCTGAATGGTAATCTTATAGAACATCATTAAACTCATTTAAATGATTGCACTAGTGATTAATATTTGAAGAAGAGTTTCTCTTCTGCATGATTAGTCTCCAAAAGTGAAATGATCTGAAATGTACCTTGACTTTTCTCAAATGACTCAGAAATGACTCCATATGGTTTGGGAAGAGGGCTTATTGATGAAGTCATTATTTTCAAGAATTCATGAGCATTTGCCAATCAGAGTTCTGGGGATATCTTATTTTTTTTTTTTTTTCTGGTACCAGGGATTGAACTCAGGGGCACTTGACCACTAGGTCACATCTCTAGCCCTATTTTGTATTTTATTTAGAGGTAGGATCTCACTGAGTTGCTTATTGCCTTGCTTTTGCTGAGGCTGGCTTTGAACTCCTGATCCTCCTGCCTCAGCCTCCCAAGCCACTGGGAGCCAGTGCACCTGGCTCTTATCTTTAATCCCATCTAAACTCATTCCTGTATTGATTTTCCTTCAGAAAGAAGATAGATGTGACTACATGTGAGAGACATGGCATGGTAGGGAAAGCTCCGAACTGAGTATCATGAATCTTCAATGCTGATTTCTGTTCTCGTCCTGAGAAGCAGACCACTGGAACTGCTTGGGCATCAGTTTTGTGAAGGGAAGATGTTCTGTTCCTTTACATTAGTTAGATTGATTCTGTCAGGGTCAGCCTTCTAGGGTTCTGTGATGAGAGGGATGGCTCATAAATTTGCTAGATGAGCATATACTCAGATGGAAAGTGTCTTGTTTTTCTCAATTTATTATAAGTGATCTGAACTTCTGCATTAACAGCTTTATGAGTGATCATGGAACTTAAATTACAACTTGATTTAGACTTGTACTCCCTTTCAGATTATATAGTACTTTTTTTTTTTTTAAATCTATCAGTGCTCTTTGAGCAAGGGCTGATGAGTTCCTGTGCTCTTCCCTTCCTCTCCACATGCATGGAAAAAGGAGAACTTGAGGGCAGCCTTCCCTGATCTTTAGGGTGCCCTCCTTATCCTACCAAGCTGGGGCTGGCTGAACCAATGACTAGGGAAGCAGCACTGGTCCTATTTGCTATGTCACCAGCATTTTGGTCCCTATTGCTGGAGTCTGTGGTCCAGGCTATTTGCAACTGAGTGACTGCATGACTGCCTTTTCCACTCTTTCTCCCTGGAGGCCTTACGTTCACTTTCTCTGTGCTTCCTTGCTGTTCCTGGCTGGACCACCTATTCTGTGGACATTAGGAAGGGAAGATGGGATTACCTAACTAGTCCTTTCTTCGAAACAAACCTACAACTGACTACTTTAAATCTCTCTAAACTATACCCCAGGAAGCCCCAGATATGCTTTCCCATGGTATTGGTTTCCTATTCACAGAACCGAATGTTTCTTTTATGTTCTTTTTTCTCTATACCAACTGTATTGTTATATATAAAGGAAGAAAGTGAGAATAAGTCTTACTCCCTTCTTTTTCATTAGTAGTTTTTCACATTTTCTCGCTATCTAGAATTCTTTCTTTAGATGCAGCTTGTCTGCACCTTGACAACCACTGGCCTTATATACATGCCTTTGGATCAAATCTGAAGTTTAAATAAACACTGGGTATGATGTGTGATGAGGTCTAGCTATTACCCTGAGGAAAATTATGCAACATTATTTTATAAGAGAAAAAGAGGAAGAAGACAGCAGGAAAAGGAGGATAAGAAAGAATATTTGATATTTGATGTCAGGACAGTTAACCTGAAACTTCAGAGGAAGCTGAATATTAAAACTGAAGCTGCTGTTTTATGCTTAGCTCTCTCAGAGAATGTTTCCCAATTCAATATTCAAGCACTGAGTAAGAGCTATGTAAAGATGTGCATACTTAGCATGAATCCACATTTAACCATAGACACAATTATTAATTGCTTTAGTTTCCTTTTCTTCTTATTCATCAATTCCCTCCTTTATGATAAAGATCTGCTCTATTAAAACATAAAAACAGCAATGACAAAGTGCCTCTTTGAAGCCATGCTGATGACATGTTGGATAAACCAATTTTGGTAGATTGTATATGTAATATACATGTATAATAGGATATAGATATATGTATATATGTATACATGTATGTATACATATATATCGTACAATAATACATATATATACATATATATATATCCTACAATAATACATACCTATATATATATATCCTAACATAATTTTTATAGTACTTATATTTGGGGTCAGTTTTGTTGCTGTTATTGTTGATTATAGGAATTAATATCTGTTGGTATTTGAGCGCACATTTAATGAGCAATGTGGACCCTCTTCTAAAATTGTTTTGAGGTTGAAACTGTTAATCCAAAGTATGGGAAGTCTAACTAGAGTAGAGGGTTAAAAAGAGAGGCATAAAGTTATGTAGCAAGATTTGTCCATTTGAAGTAGAATGTGAGTTGGGAAAATGTGAACTCATATTAGAATTCACCTAATTTAAGGGAAAGACAAAATGAGAAGTTCTTCTTTTTCTTACAGACTAGTCCACTAAATAAACAAATAAATAGTAAAACTAACTCTATTCCAAGGTTGACTTCAGCAAGGAATACCAGGCTCCTAGTCCACCTCTAACAGTGGGGAGGGGGGTGCTTTATTTAATAGGCCCATGACTTCTACCTGATCCCACAGATTTTACCATAATACTTTTATTACCCCAGGACATTCATAATTTTTTTCCTCAATGATGATGAAACTGATCACCAGTTACTTGACCTGACTGTATATTCTTTTTTTGTTCAATGATTGAAAAGTAGGGAAAATCAACAAATGTATCTATGCATTTCTTTCTTACCCTAAGTAATTTATTCTAGTCTCATGACTTTAATTAAGTACTACCTAAAATTTGATGGCTCTGTAGGTATGCTGAAGTTCTCCCTACTCCCTAGAGCAGAAATAAGAATATCCAATTGCCTGTATGTTGGTTATTTATTAAGGTTTAAAAGCAATTGGTTCAAAATAAAATATAGTAAATGGAAAAGTGCTACCTCTTAAATATGTCGAGGTGGTTATGCCAATTACCAAGAACAAAATGGTGCTTCTTTATTTCCTTTTGTAAAGCAATCTAAATGTTCTAATATCTTATTTTGACAACAATGCAAAAACATGGTGATCATTGCTATCCAAACAGTTATAATTATAGACAGGAGATTATTTTCTTTTATTTCCTGTTTTCCTCTCATTATTTGGATCAAGGTTTACTACTACTATACTACAAGAAGGGACATCTGAAAACTAAATCCATTTGCCATTTAAACTAAATGGATTTCCCTATTACAAAATATACTATATTTGTCCCCGGATACCACAACTTTGTGGAGTTTCCATGTTGAAAAAAAATTATTCTTGTGTACCAGTTTCTCTAACACCAGCTTCATCTGCACATGTTTTTTCTTATGTTTTGCAAACCAGCTTCATTTTAAAACCAGATTTAGAAATTTAATACTAAAACCGTTAGAATGGGGAAGATGATCTTAAAATAACATTAAAAAAATTGAAAGAAGCAAAAGGCAGAGAAAGCTGAAGTAAGTGCATAGTTGGAAAAGAACAATCAAGGCAGAGAAATGGTCATAGATGCTTTACCGACATCATTATGCTAGTCAGCCTTTCATAGCTGTGACCAAAATGCCTGACAAGAGCGACGTTGAGGAGGAAAAGTTTATTTTGGCTCATGGTTTTGGAGGTTCTATCCATAGTCATCCAACTCCATTTCTTCAGGCCTGAGGTGAGGCCCATCATAGGGGAAGGGTGTGGTTAGGAAAGCTGCTCCATTTGTGGCAGCCAAGAAGGAGAGGGAGCAGAGGGAGGACCAGGGAGGGAGAGAGGAGAGAGCAAAAGAAAACAAGGTGTTCCAGGGACGAAATATAAACCCCAAGACATGCCCCCAGTGACCTACTTCCAACCATCCCACCTGCCTACAGTTACCACCCAGTACAGAACTCTTTTCAAATTAATTCATCAAATGGATTAGCCCACCTATTAGTTTATGGTTCTCAAAAATCAAATTATCTCACCTCTAAACATACCCGCATTGTCTATCATGAGTTTTTTAGAGACAACTCATAGCCAAACCATAACAATCAATAAGACTCTGTACAGATGATCACTTCAGACCCCCAGTAATTCAATTCGGGGCCACCTAGGAATGTGATCATTATTAATAATAGCAATAATTATACCATTATTAAAAATACATAAAATAATACACCCAAAAGCAGTAATAAATCAACAACCACTTAACTGAGAGGACAGTTTTAAAATTAGACCACATAGTAACAGAAACAGAGATCATGCCCATTTTACTAATTAGGGACTATAATCCTCATTCCCTTTCTCCCTTCCTCTCTTGTCCTCAGAATGAACCCCAAAACCTTCAGCTATCAGATGCTTATGATGTAACACAACCATACATGACACAATTCCTCTCTTCAGTTGGGAGGCAAACAAGCAAAGAAAGGGGTTAGAGTGGATGAAAGGGAAGAGGGAGAGAGGGAAGGAGGAAGGGAAAGAGGGAGGGAGAGAGAAGAGAAGAGAAGAGAAGAGAAGAGAAGAGAAGAGAAGAGGAGAAGAGACGAGAAGAGAAGAGAAGAGAAGAGAAGAGAAGGGAAAGAAAGAAGGAAAAGGAAGAAAAGACTGACATGATCAACATGATAAATGCCTCTTTATAAGGCAGAGCTATGGCTCCTATAAGGAATAATCAGCTATTAGGTCAAGTTATTTTGGAAGTTTTGTTCAACGGACAGCTAAACAATGATCAAGAATTTACCAATTGAATTATGATTAAGTTTTAACAGTTAAGAATGGAAACACTTTCCTCCTTTGTCTAAATGTCTTAGCACCCCTATTGAGAAGTCCTGCGAGGCTTATGAGAGCCATTGGGTAGTATATGTCCCATGCTCCTAGGCCACCACCATGACAGTTCCCAGATGTGTTTAGAAGTGAGAAGTGTTGGAAGGTCCAGGCCAATGGAGGGGAAGAGAGGCCACAGGATGGCCTCCCCATAGACCTCCACCTCCGTGGCCTTTACCCTGGTGATTACCCTTAGGCACAAATACATTAGTGGCTATTATCTGACTCCAAAAGTGTTGCCTCAGCCTGTTCCACTATGAAATTCCCACCCCCCACACCAAATCATGGTGAGATTACCAGCCTTGGGGTCATTTCCTTACTATTCTGTAATTGCCAGCTAATGTAATTCCTTCATCCCCCTTTAAAGGATTTTTAATATTGAGAGCTTATTTTCTTTTTTATCTGGCCAAGCTTTCTTTCCATTGCTTTCAGCTTTATTGTCATTAGAAAATTCTTTAAGTTCTCTGAGAGAGTACTAGGGGAAATGAAGCAAAAAAACAAAACAAAACAAACAAACAAACAAACAAAAAACTGAGTATACACCACTAGAAACGAGCCCAGAGTCAATGCCAACACCATTTATTTTGAGTGGATGTTGGATTTTATAATTTCATCCAGGGCACATGTGATGAAATGAGTTGTGACTAATGGGAAAGGAATTAAGAATCTCAACGCTCCCTCCACCAAAGAAGGTGGGAAGGGGTTCTCTCTGGGAGTTGGTGTGTGATGGAGGCAGGAGAGGCATTTCCTGGACACTCAGGGGCTCTTACAAGGACTCCTGGAGCATATCCTTGTTCCTGCTCTGACTGGCAGGGCAGGCACACAGCAGGGTTATGCAGGACAAAGGACAAAGGGAGGAGAGCGAGCAGCTGAGCAAGGTCAGGGAAAAGGCTGTGGCTGAGGAGTGTGGGGCGATACCCAATCTGATGGAAAAGTCTGAGATTTTACCACAATCTCAGAGGACACAATGAACTCATGGCAGATGGGATAAGCTGTGAATTTTATTGTGTTGCAATACATATAATTTAACAAATGTCTACTCTTTTACTTCCTGACACTGAAATAAATATGAGGAACTCAGGTCATTTTTAGAAAAATGGAAGAAGAACCTGTCTCCCCCAGTGCAATAGAAGTCAATTTCAGTGTGTCAAGCCAGGGTCCTGTAAGGTGTGGGATACCCCACTGGTCAGGCTTGTGTTTCTTTCACTTAAGCAGATGTGTCTCTGTCCCTGGTGATAACTTTTTCGACAAGGAGAAGCTTCATAATGTTTTCTTAGGAATTTATTTCCTTTCATAACAACCACTATAATTAGAAAATAGAAAATCTCTAAGTTAGAGCTCTCCTGCTGGGAGTATAGTTTGAGCCTGACTCTTCTCATTCTGTCTTCAGAAGAGACAGAGAACTGCAGGTCACCTCTTTAATAAAGCAACTTCACATAATTGCTGGAGGTTATTGAATCATTCATCAGTGCAGGATTTATCCTAGTGTGGAATAATCATTGGAAGACTCATGAAATCATAGCTTTGAACACCAGGCCAGAGTGTTAATTTATTTCTTTTGACTCTCCATCCTAGCTGTCAGCATTCTCATCTTCAAGTGACAGGATCATAGAAGACCATGGGATCCAGGAAGAGCAAGCACTCTTTGGTGATTCCCCTTCTCCAACCATATAACTGCTTTCCTGCAGAGATGAAAAGAAAAAGTAAAATCGATAAAAGACTATCACTCCAAGACTGAAGCAGCATTAACCTAGGTCATGCTTGAGAAATTTAGCCAAGAAAGGTTGGCAACAATAATCTTTCCTGAATTACTCCCTGGGTGGGAAAATTTAAGTCAGTTCAGAACATGTTTGAAGAATAAAAAAGTCATGTTTTCCTAACATTTTCAAAGAATTAAGTTGGTGAAAGATGGTGGATTTAAAGTTCTTCAAAGTAATTTTCTCTCCCTGAAATATGCATATTAATCCAAGGATGGCATAAATGATGACTTATTTATAGCCTTAAATTGCCCTCTACTAACAAAAGGACTTAGGTTGCAGTAATCTGTTACCACCCAGGCTCGGTTTCTGTTGAAACTATAAATTTTATACTGATGCCAACTCAGCAGATGATTTTCAAAAGTCCTGAAGGGAAAAAAAACAGAGGACTCAACCTGTGAAATTTGCATGGTTTTTATTCCTCTCTGATTCCTTCCCCTCTGATACACCATTCCCTGTCTCTCCATGCCCACCGCCATGGATCATCACTGACTTTCTCATCCAGGAAATCTGATACCAACTAAGCATGGTGGATAAGGGAACTCCCAGACATTGCATTGCAGCCCTGACATATTCCTGTTTAGTACAGGTGAAAGGAATAGAAAAAAGCATGTGTATCAAACCTTCCTTGTCCTCATATCTCTTGGACTCTGAATTGTTCTGATTCTTGTTGCTGCCTGAGACTTTATGATTTCCTATAAACTAATCCTGCAACTCATCTAGATAAGAATTTGATGATTCTAATTCTGTGGCATTAACCAGTACTGTTTGGATTTGGAATAGGCCCTTATCTACACTGACAATCGTGATTGGTGCTAATGTCATACGGCCACTTTATAATTTCATTGGAATGCTAATTTTCATATATGGTAGAAGTGTCATTGATTTCATGTAACAATGACAGATTCGTAGGAAGGGATAATGATTCCTACCTCCTGATGATACAAATGAAACAAAAACAACCAGATTCCACTTTCTAACTAATTATTTAGTCTTTCTAAGTTATAGAGATATAACTTCTTATCAAAATAAATAATTCATGAATGAAAAACATGGCCTATGGTATATTCATATTTCTGAAATTTTAGTTTGTAAAACTTGATTGTTAATAACAGCTCAACATAGAATTTTTTTAAAATTTTAGTTCATTGTACACAACTGGAGTACAACTATCATTTTTCTGGTTGTACACAAAGTAGAATCATACAATTTGCATATTTATACATATACATAGGGTAAAGATATTTGTTTCATTCTCTTTCCTTCCCTGCCTCCTACCCACCCCTCATTTTCCTTTATACAATCCATTCCTTCTCCATTCTTCCTGTGCCTCCCCCCAATCCCACTATGTGTTATCAACCACTTATAAGAGAAATCATTCAGCCTTTGGTTTGGGGGATTGGCTTATTTCACTTAACATGATCTTCTCCAATTCCATCCATTTACCTGCAAATGTCATAATTTTATTATTCTTTAATGCTGAATAATATTCCATTGTGTATATATCCCACAGTTTCTTTATCCATTCATCTATTGCAGGGGATCTAGGTTGGTTCCATAATTTAGCTATAGTGAATTGGGCTACTATAAACATTGATGTGGCTGCATCGTTGTAGTATGCTGATTTTAAGACATTTGGGTATAGGCCAAGGAGTGGGATAGCTGGGTCAAATGGTGGTTCCATTCCAAGTTTTCTAAGGAATCTCCATACTGCTTTCCAGAGTGCCTGCACCAATTTGCAACCCCCTTAGCAATGTATGAGTGTACCTTTTTCTCTACATCCTCACCAACACCTGTTGTTGTTTGTATTCTTGATAATAGACATTGTAATTGGGGTGAGATGAAATCTTAAGGTGATTTTGATTTGCATTTCTCTTACTACTATGGATGTTGAACATTTATCATATATCTATTGATTGCTTGTAGATCCTCTTTGGTGAAGTGTCTGCTCATTTCCTTAGACCATTTATTGATTGGGTTATTTGTATTCTTGGGGTAAAGTTTTTTGAGTTCTTTATTCTGGAGATTAGGGCTCTATCTGACGTGTGTGTGGCAAAGATTTTTCTCCCACTCTGTAGGCTCTCTCTTCACATTGCTGATTGTTTCCTTTGATGAGAAAAAGCTTTTTAGTTTGAATCTATCCCAATTATTGATTCCTGCTTTTATTTCTTGTGCTTTGGGAGTCATGTTAAGGAAATCTGGTCCGATGCTGATATGATGAAGATTTGGATGTACTTTTTCTTCTATTAGGTGCAGGGTGTTTGGTCTAATTCCTAGGTCCTTGATCCATTTTGAGTTGAGTTTTGTACAGGGTGAGAGATGGGGTTTTAGTTTCATTTTGCTGCATATGGATTTCCAGTTTTGCCAGCACCATTTGCTGAAGAGGCTGTCTTTTCTCCATTTTATGTTTTTGCTCCTTTGTCTAGTATGAGAAAACTTTTTTATGTGGGTTTGTCTCTGTGTCCTCTATTCTGTACGATTGATCTACCCGCGTATTTTGGTGCCAATACCATGCCATTAGTATTGCTCTGTAGTATAGTTGAAGGTCTGGTATTGTGATACCTCCTGCTTCTCTCTTCTTGCTAAGAATCAATGTAGAATTTTTAAAGTTTACTATAATTTTAATCAAGTAGAGGTTTGAACTTATGTTTCATTATGTATTTTCAAAGTCTTAGGTTTGGGATGGCATGAATATTCCAAGAGGGTTGCAAACATAAAATTGTAAAAAAAAAATTAAGCAAACAAATAAAAAGAAAAACTACTGACTAATTTTGGAGACAATATGCACCAAATGGAAAACTTTAAATAGGCAATTTTCATTTATCACTGATTATAATTCTTGTATGCAAAAGATTAGTGATCAAACTTTGATTTTTGAATAAGGTTCTATTGGAACTGAAGCCAATAGCATGTCTGCATGCGTTTTGATGTAAAGGAATGTGTATTTGTGGAGAAAACCCTGTGGCTTTTATCTGAGTTTGGCCCTCTTGGAAGGATGCTCAGCACCACAGGCCTTCATTTAAAGGGGGAGAGGGCTCTGCTTTCCCATTTGTTGGCTTGAACTTCTTGTATGGGGACCCGTAAATCAAATTCATGGCTTCTGTTGTCTTCCCAGGTAAATCATTCATGACAGAGGAGCATCATGGCTGTAGAATTTCAGCTCTCTCCTACTGAGCTTTAAATAGCAAATGATTATAAGCCATATGGCAAAGTCTGCTTTCTGTTAGAGCTCTTCTTGGTCATTTCTCCTTCTAGCTCTCAGGAAGTGTAATCCAAGATTCTGCTTGACAGTGAGTGACACTGAATTCCTGAGGATGTAATCAACTCAAAGCCCTACTAATTGTGTCTTGAAAAAAAGACACATTATAACTATGGCTCAATAATCATTACTCTATGTCCATAATCAAACTGTAATTAAAAAGCCTTTTCCTCAAATAAAATTTTGAAACATGGGTCCCCAGTTATTAATAAATTAGGAATATAACATGATTTTGGTGGCATTAAATAATTTCTTAAGGAAGTTGTTTATATTTGATATGAAGTTTCCCACTGAAAATCATAATTAGAAGATGTTTGAGGAATAGGGCATAAGAATTTTTTTGAAATACTTACTGAAATATAAATTTAAGGTTTTGGAAAATTTGCAATCTTAGAATATTTGTACATTCTGAGTATAACAGAATAAATTTACAACATTATTTGAAAGACTGGTTTATTTAACTTATTTTATTCAATTGCTTTTCCTGCATTTCAAATACTTACTAATAGAAAGAGATCAATTACTCAAATGACATTTCAAGTATTTATATATGTATTACTCTGTTTCTCATTTTTATAATGGGATATCTGAGGCAGGATACCTGTTACGTAGGTCCCAGTGCTGGAGATTCAGAATCATGATTTCAGCATCAGCTTGGCTCTGGTGAGGATGCTGTGGCCTCATGTCAGGAGTGTGTGCAGGGAGAAGAGAGCACATCTCAAAACAGGAATTCACAGAAAGATTCAGGTCAGACCTGGACTTGTACAACAACTCACTCTCACAAGAGCTCATTCCAGGGGACTGACTGGTATTCCCCTCAAAGATCAGTGGCTACAATGACCTAGGGACCTTCCACTAGGCTCTGCCTCCTGAAGTTTGTATCAGCTCCTAAATCACCACAGTGAGGACCAAACTTCCAACACATGAAACTTTTGGTGACACAGTAAACCATATTTAAAAATCATTACAATAGGTATTTAATAAATATATGTATATACATATTATGTGTGCATACATATAACATATATTACATGTACTATATATATAACATAAAAAAGGAAAATATACATTTGAATATTTCTAGAAATCTGAATGAATTTCAATAGCTTGTTATGGCCATCAAATTTTCCACCATTATAGATTTCAGAAACCTATCTCTACTTCCATATTTTCATGTCATTATTATAGTATCTGTATTATTGTAAAATGATTTATACAAGGAAAAAATATCTGATAGTCTAAAGGAGTTCCTAATGCTTCTCAAACCATGTTCTTGAAATTTATTCAGGAACCCAGTTAATTCCAATATAAATAATACACTGAGTGTTGTATTTTTCAGTTTTAAAGCAGTGGAATCCACTTTTTCCCCTTGAATACTGAAAGATATACACCAAAAATTTACATATAGAAGTGTGGAATCCTTCAGTTCAAGTAATAGAAGTGTCCAGGAGAAAAACCTGTGTATTAGTAAGCTTTCTGCTACTGTAAAAAATACCTGAACTAATCAGATTATAAAGACAAAAGGTTTATTTTGGTTGCAGTTTTGGTAGTTTGGGGAATAGAATCCAGGACTTTGTGCATGTTGTGCAGGTGCTCAACCAGTGAACAATATCCTCAGCCTAATTTTGGAGGTTGTAGCCCATGTTTGGTCAGCCTCATTGGTTTCGGGACTGTGTTGAGGTAGCACATTGTGAAGGCAGTGTGTGGAAAAGCTATTTACCTCATGGCTATGGTGCAAGAAAGAGAGAGGAAGAGGACAGGGTCCTTAATCCCCTTTTAGGGCACTCTTTCAACGACTGAAGGATGCACCTCTTAAAATCTCCAGTGCCTTCCAGTCTCACCAAGTTGAAGACTGAGTCTTTAACACTTGGGACTTTGGAGGACATTTAAGATCTAAATTACATCATGCTTCTTACTTTTGGTTCTTAAATGATGATCTGGAACAAAGTTTCTTTCAAACTTATGCTATGTTATGATGTAGGCAATTGTTATGGTTTGGATTTTAATGTCCCCTGGAAAGCTCATGTGTTAGGCAAAGTAGGAATATTCAGAGCTAAAATGATCATGAGCTCTGTAACTTCATCAGTGGAATAATTCATTTGATGGATTAATATCTGAATAGATTTCCTCTCTCTCTCAGCTGCCATAAGCTGAGAAGTTTTCCTTCTCCATGCTTTCCCCTGTGATGCTCTGCTTCACCTCAGGCCCAGAGCAATTAAGTTGGCTGTCCATGCACTGAACCTTGAAACTGGACCAAAATGAACTTTTCTTCCTCTTGATTCTTGCTCTCGGGAAATTTGGTCACAGTGACAAGAAACTGATTAACACAGTGATGTCTGCAACCTGATGCTCAAGAATACCTTACCATCCTTCTTTTATAATCTCTAGTCCCCACTCTTTCCCCTAAAAAGCAGGGTGCTCATATCCACTTTACAGTCAGTTGTTGCTAGTGGGTTGAAAAATCTCCTTTTTTGTGAGCATTTCTCTTTCTAGAGCAGTAGGCTATCTGGTTTAAGTCCAAATCTTTCATTTAAAAGCTTGAGGCCAGATATGTTTCAGAGTCCAGCAATTCAAATTTTAGACTTAGAAAGATTACATGGTATTTATCCCTTTATCTTATAATCAAATGCACAGGAATACCTCATTAGTGAAATGTAGGAATTTAGATAAGGTAAATAAAGACTTGCATGCCTTCCTTCAAGCTTGTCAATCAAATTAATTAAGAAACAATTTTCTCTTTCTTGGATTTGTGAATTAAAAAATATGATGGAACTATGAAAACACCTATAGGTAAATGCAATATATCCAATGGATTTGTGGTATTGGAATATGAGACAGTGACACAAAGACATGGGTATTCCTTTTTCTTATATTCTTCTAAATCCACTTAAGTTTCTTATTTTACCATAAGGAAGAGGATGATAGGCAGTTAGTGTGCACACTTCCCGAGGAATCAACAGCCTTGCTTCCTTTCAAAAATCCCTAAAGCATGAACCCCCCACCCACACACACCAAATACGCTCACATGTACATTCACACAACTATGCCTCTGGATGAAAAATGATAATAAATCCCTTTTACAAGATACATTCTTGCCAATGACAATATGAAATATTTGATTTTGTTGAAGATCTTATAGTCATATGTAGAGGAGAAATATTTGCTGTAATTTTCATTTACAATTTAGCAGAGGAGAGATTAAAAATTATAGGAGCAAAGAATGAATGCTTTCTTTGGTATTTTTTAAAAGAAATTGATGTTGGCCTTTGATGCTACCACAGTCAAAAATATATTGAGATCAATTGGAAAGAGCCAACTTCATGTCAGATTTAAAGGATGAAGATGATTTGAAGTCATAAAATGTGGGTTTCGGTAAATAACTAACAACAAAAGATTTTCTTCAAATTTTCTTCAAAAACACACTGTGGTTAGGAAATGTTCATGTGTATTCAACTATTTTGGAATGAACATGAGACATAGTTGAATAAAAATTAGTCTTTATCACACAAAATTTAAAAGTTCAGGGAAAAGTATAATTTTTCCCCAATTACATGTTTGAAGTGAAGCAAATGTCCATGTTGTTTTGCATATCAACTTTACTGACTAAAGCAAGGGAATAAAAGTCATGAAAAATTAGTACCTCAACTAGAAAAAAAATCACATTTTTTTAATCTGACATTTTTATCTGGAACACAGGCTTAAGACAGTCCCACACATAGCCAAAGCTTATTTCATTCCCTCCAGTGTGCTTTGAATGAGCAAGGAGATTATCCTGAGTTGGAAAGTAGCTAGTCTGGGTCCTAGGTGCAGGGTAGCATTTGGAATAGAGGCATGCCCACTTTGGCTATAACACTTCTTGATGTTGATCATGTAACTTGGTTGAGCCTCTAGGAAAAAAAATTCCAACGTCCTCCAAGAAAGTAAGCTGAAAAATTTCATCTTTCTGTAAATCTATTGCTCAGCACACTGATGCAAGGTTAAGTACTGGTGTTGAGAGAGGAGTCTCACCTATCAGGGCTGATATTGGGCCAGGAACAAGTGAGTGTAAGTCCACTGGGAACCCTGGCAATGGGAAGATAGAACAGGCCAGCAGCTTAGGTCTCTGTGGGCACAAAGATGGCTTCATGTTCAAGTCCAGCCAACATCAGTGGGAACAGAAGGGGTGATGCAGGAACACGCATTGGGAAGACAGGTGGAATGGCCAGCTCCCCTGGACGGGAAGAACAGGCACTGCCCAAAAGAACATCTAGGTTCTCAGCCTGGCGTGACCAAGGAAGCAAGCGACACATAAAACTGGCCAGAAGCTGGACACATGGCCTTTGGAGGTCTTTTCCAATTCTGTTTTTGTGATTTCTAAGCAAATTTGGGGGAGAATGTAACAAAATCAAGTTTCCACTGTACAAAGTGAAAAGGTTTCTATTCCTGAGCTCTTTTGTTATTTGATTACCATTTTCTGTGCTTCTGTGTTTTGTTTTAATTGGTCAAGAAGCATGAAGTGGAAGGAAATATGGCTCTCCAACCTTCTATCAGTTCCTGCAGCTCTTCCTTTGGGATAGGCATATCAGATGGGCAAGCCCCAAACAACGAAGTCTCCCAACAACATTTCTGCCAATGCTGAGACCTAGCCTGCCCTCGGGCAAGAGAGTCCAAAAATCAGTTACAGGGCATTGACTTCAGAGATAATTAATATATAAATCTGAGTGTACCAGAAACAGAGCCTGAAAATCTGTGTTTTATTTTAACTGAGATTTCCTGCTAGAGGTATACCTTACATGCCTTGGGAAATCCGATCATATAGAGGAAGGCAACTGTAGGATCAGAGACTAAAATAAGAACGGATTGATCCAGACAATATTAGTCATAGGTTTCATTTGGAGGTTTTGAATTAAACTCACCCATTTCTGCCATCTCCTCCAACTCACCCTGCAGCAAGTAAAAATACAAAATGAAGGAAATTTCTTCTAAGAAGATATGTTTATCTTCATGCGAATGATTCCTGCTTTATCCTTTGACAAGAATGCTATTTCATGAGACCATATTCTTCCTCTCTAGAAGAGCATCTTGCAATCTGGCAGAAGCAGAATTGAGGGATGCCACACCACAAAACCATCAAGTCAATGTCTGTGCTATTCAAATACCAGTCCTTAAACTTCCCTTTCAAATAAAGGGCTACTTCAAATTCCCTCTTAAATAGAAATTATGGGTTGGCTGGAAATACTTCCATAATATCTGCTACTGCCTTTATAACTGAGATAATGTTTGTGGTTACATCAGTGAAACAGAAATTTAATGGTCATCTCTCCATCGAGCTCCAGAATACTCCAGAGTAATTGCCAGTACTGTTAAATTAGTCTCTCATGCATTTGGCAAACTGATGATATTCAAAAGTTCAGGATTCATTGGCAGTTTAGCATTGTAACTTTTGTGTTTTCTTTCTAATTTCTGAGATTACTCATGCATTTCTTAGATTTTGGGAATATTTAAGAATTAAAGTAACTTTTGAATGTTGATGTATAATAGTGAAATCCACTCATGAAATTTTTGACCAGATAACTAGAAATCACCATGATAGAAAGTTCTTTTGATTTTATGTGATATTTCACAGCAGTTTAAAAATGTCTATGGTTTTAAACTTTTCTTTTTTCAAAATGGCATGCTGAAACTTTAGGAGAGTTGGTTCATGCTGAATGAATACCCTAGATCAGTAGAAACTTTAAGGCCTTAAGATCTGAAAATTTCTAGTAGCATCCCAATGAGTGACACTATTTCCTTGTCTTCACAGTTGTGGAAAAGTTACTCTCTAGATGTCCTTTCTTCTGGGCTTCCTGCCAATTCTAATTTCTGTGCCAAGTTAAAAAAATAAAAATAAAAAAGAGTCATTTCAGAGTAAAATAATATTGAGGACAAGTCTTAAATCATAAGTAACCTTATTTTTATATACTGGAATACATTTTATGTACTGGAATATTCTGGTGATGCTTGAAAGGACCCACAGCTGGAATGCTCTCTGTTCCTACATTCCATTCTCTGAAGCCTGCAGAATACAGGCTGGGTTCAGAATGCCTCTGAATTCATCACTCCAACTGGCACTTCTGTTGGAAGCCGGAAGGGATTCCTGGTGGACACAAGATGGCAGTAGCATACCACCTAAACTTTTATAATTTTATTACAGGGATTTGAGCTGTATTAATCAAATTGGAGATATGCTTTATTATGATTTTTATTCTTCTTTGAAGAGGCAGCTCATGGAGCCCTTTGAGAAGCTGACAAAAATGTTGACATCTCTTTACACCCTCCAGCCTCCATATATATGATTTTCCAATGAGCTCTTCAATGGACTTTCACATTAAGGACAAGGTGAAGATTTAAAATTTGATCCTATCAAGAGTAACTTCTGTCTTCCATTTGAACACAAAAGCACAAAAGGAACAGAATGATATCAAAAGTTCACTAATCCAAGTATCAAGGGAAGAAAAGAATTAGAAGTTGAGGTCAATGTTGGTTGAATTTCATCTTCTGTCTTTCTAGGGAAGAATTGGTAAATTGGAAACTTTGACACAACATATTATGTATTCCTACCACTTTGCACTGTAAGAATAAGTTAGGCTAATGATTATTAACAATCATTTAGACTAATTATTATTTCTTTGTTATTAGTGAGTTCTATTTACTTTTACTTTGATCCTGGGAATGATAATTTTAAAGTTTGAAGCTTTACTTCTGGTGATTGTCTAAATTCAAAAATTGGACACAACTTTTCCTAGATCCTAAAAGTTCAAACTTTTAAAAATACAAGGCTGTTTTATTGTTTTTACTTTTATTGTTAAAGATATACTCTCATCTAGTATCTACCTATAATCCAGGATATCAGCTAGCGATTCAGAAATTCAGATGTACAGATATGTCCTACATTTAAAACATAATCTAAAGTAAAATTAAAAAGTTTCTAACAGAATAAAACATGGTTTCAATGAAAGATTTGTTATTTGACTTTATGAATCTTAGTAAAGGAGAAATGAGCCCTAACCCTGGCACAGGTACAGACTAAGTTACTCGCTTCCATGATTAGTTCATGCACACTTGGAAAAAAAGGTGTGTGTGTGGGGGCAAAGCACTGCTGATTATTCTAGAATTCTGATTCAGCATTACAACTTTCATGTTGGCAAGACACATAACAGGTGATTTCCCAGAAGCAGGCCGCCACCCTGGTTTTACAGAACACAAGGTGGCAGAATTGCTCTTTTTAAATAATTACTTTTGCTCAAAATTTAGAAAAATTTTAAAGAGAAACACATAGTTATGGCAATTATTGAAATACAAAATGCCCACACATTTTAACGTGATATATTATGGAATGAAACAAAAGTACACATTATGAAAAATTCACTTTGTCAGATTTTTTGGAGCTCATGTAGTTAAAGAAAGAAAATTGAAAGCATTAATGACTGATGTCATCTTAAAATTATTTTTATAAGTTGCTAGATGATCACTTAGTGAACCCATTTTGTACTTTAACAATGATTTTTTCTTTTTAGCAAGTGCTAATAATGGTTTTAATATTCAAATTTAGAAAGGATACATCCACCAGGTATAATTTTAGTATATTGTTTTAGTTGAAATTTCATCCAAAGGCTAAAATGTATTTGAGGACAGATTTTTTTTTTCATCTAAAAACTAGATTTATTTTATTACACAACTATGTGAAAACACTTTATAGTCATGGAAAAAATATCAATATAACATGACGTGAAAACCGTATGAATGTCAGTATATAAGCTGTGTAAAATACAAGAGTTATGTTAACTGTGAAAAATGTTGATCATTCTAGTAGATGTGACACAGGAACATTTTTACTGAATTTATCTGAAAGTGTTAAATCAATAAAATTACTATGCAGTGCTGCAACCTATGAAGTATTTAAATTGTTTTCTTTATTGTAGCAGAGATTATCGGAAACTGTATTATGATTAACAGAAGTCTGAGAAAATTAATCCTATGATTGAACAAACACAGATAGTTCCTGTTTTATTTTCATAAGATGCTTATGAAAATCTAATTGACAGTGAAATGCCTGGACATGGAACAGGACACTTGGATACTGTTAAGGCTATATTCCTGAGGCGTGAGAAATGCTCTTGTATCCTTAGTTGTGAAGTGTGGGGAGGTGGCGTCTTCAGGCCAGGAAACTCCACTGGGTGGGAGAGAGCCCCAGGGTATACCATGGGACATCCAGCTGGTGGTTTTCCCTTTTGTAAGGTCACGAGCAGGGCTAGCATGAAGCTACCAAGTGACTCTCTGCCCTGCAAGACTGGGCAAAGAGTTAGAGGCCTCTCTTGACCACCCTCTCACAATTGTCAACTCCTCTGCTTTCCCCCACTTATTGCAGCTCTGTCTCACCCCAAAGCAAACAGACAGGAGGGGAAATTTGAACTCAGAAAGAAGACATCACCTCCTGGCGTGTCAGAAGAGTTCAGGTGCCTCTTTGGGTCCCTTTTGGTTGAATATAGAAGAAGGTCCATCCATTTGACAACAACCTTTGTCCACAAATACTATCAAATGTGCTAGGGTAAGATCGATTCTACTCCCAGACCTTAGCCCCCACTCACATGAGAGAGAAATAATGAGTTTGTTTGAATCTATCACTTATATCAAATGCATCATTTTTATCTGCAAAACAGGCCAGAATATCTAAAAGATTTAGAGCAGTCAAAAGATTTAGAGTGGTATATTTATTTTATTCTGTTTATGTTGTGATAGGTTCACAATAATTTCATGAGACAGAGGTCCCATCATGAATCCCAAAATGTTTGACTGCTATATGCCAGAATTTGATTTTAGCCTATTTTGTGTTTTCTCCCCAAATTGAACTGTTTTTTTAAAATATATTTACTGAGAGCTTCTCTATAGTCATTAATAGTATGGATGGCATAGAATCCATGGTCTCTGTGTTGGTCAGCTTTTGGTCACTGGGACAAAATACCTGAGAAAAACAACTTGAAGGAA
This sequence comes from Glaucomys volans, assembly GCA_020662805.1. Classification (NCBI taxonomy): domain Eukaryota; kingdom Metazoa; phylum Chordata; class Mammalia; order Rodentia; family Sciuridae; genus Glaucomys; species Glaucomys volans. The sequence goes on from JAJEJO010002991.1 coordinate 119,244, forward strand.
GAAGAAAGAATTATTTTGACTCAAGTTTCAGTCCAGGGTCAGCTTGCTCCAGTGTTTCTGTGGTGAGGCAGAACATCATGGAGGAAAGCACAGGGCAGAGCAAAGGTGATCACTTGGTGGCAGTTGGAAAGCAGAGAGAAAGAGAGACTGAGGAAAAGAGAAAGTGGCAACTGGGGAAAGGTAGCCTCTCTTGACCACCAGGGCATACCCTAAGGACCCAATCCCTTGACGTAGGTCCCACTTCTGACAGTTTCCACCACCTCCCAAGAGTCTATTCAGCTATGAATAAATTCATCCATTGATGAGATCAGAGCTCTCATGATCCAGTCACTTTCCAAAGACCCCACCTCTAACATTACTGTTCTGGGGACTAAGTTTTCATCACGTAAGTCTTTTAAGGACATTCCAGATTCAAACTATAACAATCTCTCTTGAATATGGCAGGTCTTACACAAAGGGATATGTCTCCCTTAGCAAAAATTTCTAAAGAGTGGATGAAGGGAGGGGAGACAGCACATGCCATCATGTCACCAAACTTACTATTAACTCTCTAGACAAACACTGGGCATGTTACGTATGCAGGTGAACTTTTTAAACACATTCTCTAACACCATGCAGCTCAGTAGCTAATGTGAAAAAATTTTACTTCTAACAAGGTTACTTTTTAAAATAAAAATGGGGGGTCATTTCTTCTTTTTGTGGTAGTGTGCACTCTTCAGTCTCTGAACCATGACTGAGTCTTTGAAGAATCCCCTTACCTATCAATAGTGTAGCTCAGAAATTCCCAGCTTCTCAGTGTGTCCACGAGTTGAGAGTACAGTTGTACAAACACCCACAACAGTTAAACAGAGCACAGAACCTTAAAAGACAAAACTAGCAGACTTATGTTTTATGGGTGCTTTCTTTTGATTTATACTACCCAAAACTCTCAAGTAGAAGATAGAAAGGTTCTTTTCAAATTTAATCCAGTTCAAAACTCTAATATCTCTGTTTAAGACCTGACATCTCCATGAATTATATTGGCCAAGACTTTATAGTTCTCAGGGAGAAAAACAGTTAATGGTTCTTGGTAAACACTATTTAAATCATTTAGATATAACTTACTTCTTGATATACTGCCAGAGTTTTCCTCCAAAACAAGCATGTATTTCAAAAAGAAAAAGGAGGCACATTTTAAATTATGAATAAAAGAGAAAACATTTGAAGAAAATATCCTGAGGCCTGAACTTGAATATACTAATTAATCTTTTATCAGTTCAATATGCTTTGCCAAAACAATCTTCTGCTTGGTTTTTGGTCTTTTATTTCAGTGAAAATCAGTTTTTGGATATCTTTCATGAAGAACTAGAAGACAGGGCAAGAAAAACAAAAGAGAATGAAGAGTTTAATGCACAGGACTATGGTTTCATTTCAAAGTAGACAATCTACACAGCTCTTTACCAATCTCCAAATAGAGAAGACTGCTCTGTTCATTTCTGTTTGGGTTTTCATCAAGTTTATTTTCATAATGCCTCCATGGCTACTGAATTCTAGGGATTCATCTAGATTCTTCCTTCTATTGCATTCAAAATATGGGTATGTACTTAGGAATATGAATAAACCTAACCAAATATAATCTAGAGAAATTATGGAAAAGAAAAAGAGAAAGAAACAAAGAAAGCACAGAAAGTATCCTGAAGGTGTTTATGTATAAAAATGTCTTTGTTTGTGGGAAGTACATGTGAAAGTATTGAGGGTAAGGAAATATAATATCTGTGCTTAATCTCAAATGTTTAGATGAACACATCTATAATAGGCTATATACATATACATGCATATCAAAATCAAATTCTAGCTGATTCAATGTTTGGTGAGACTTTCTTTCTGGCTTGTGGATGACCCATTCTTGCCAGGACTTCCCATTCCCATGGTCTTTCCTCAGTGTATATGTGTGGAGAACACAACTAAGAGCTTACCCTCTGGTGTCTCTTCCCATTCTGACATCTGTCATATTGGATAAGGGCCTCAAACAAGTGACCTCATTTAACCTTAATAACAGTACAAAAATCCACTTTCACATATACACACAGGGAGTTAGGGCTTTAACATATGTGTTTTGGGGGCACACAACCATTCATTTCATTAGGTCCTCTGAGTTACCTTCCAAGAAATTAAAATATTAAAATCACAGAAAATCAACACTTTATGCTATCTTTTTTTTTTTTTTGGACCAGGTATTAAACTCAGGGTCACTAAGCCATTGAGCAACATCCCCAGCCATCTTTATTTTTTATTTTGAGACAGTCTTGCTGAATTGCTTAGGGTCTCGCTAAGTTATTGAGGCTGGCTTTGAACTTGTGATCCCCTGCCTTAGCCTCCCAAGTAGCTGGGATTATAGGCAGGTGCCACTGTGCCTGGCAACTTTATGCTATATTTTAAATTATGTTATTGCTCAGAGTTTAAATAAATGTAGTAATTTTCCAGACTGTAAGCATTTAACTCAGAAAAGCATCATCTTTTAATTTATGGAGACACTTTCTTTTTTTTCCTTCAGAACTTATAGCGCTTGAATCAAACTGTGTTCTTGTTTATTTTTTTCCAATTTCTCCAGCACTAATTTTACTTGTATTCTGTTTTGTGTCGATCAGGTAATCTTGGGCATTACACAGATGATCCTAAATGCTGAAAATCAATGAATTACAATTAAATTGGTATGTCTGTTTAAATATCTTTTTAAAAAGTGTTAAGTGATATGATGTAATTATTTCTTTTTTTTTTCTGCAGTGCCACTAAGACAATCCCACTGACACAGGAGAATATTCGACTCCATTTTCATCTCTCACTCTTCTCCAAATTCTTGAAATCATGGTCCATTATAGTTCCCTTTATATCTTCATCGAGTTTTCTAGGTACTGTCTAGAGTTTCTAAATGCTTTTGTTTTATTCATTGGAGAATGAAACATATGTTTTCTTTGTCATGTCCCTGACATCATCTATCTTTTCTGCTCATTCTATTTACTGCTATTAAATTAGATTTTATTTTTTCCTCTGTAAGGTCACTGTCTTCCTATTCTAATTTGGGCAAATAACTTGATATGTGGACCATGATTGCTTATGCAGATTTTTGTGGGTTTTTTTGTAGTTTTTTTTATTGATTTGTTTCTTTCATTTTAGGTTTTGATCATAGCTTTGATTTTATCTCTTCTCTCAGGCATGCTGTCTACTCTACAGTGTACTTTTGACTGGAAGCTTTTCTTCTGGAATCCATGTCCTTCTGATGTAGCTGAACTGGTTGTTTTCTTTTTCTTGTTTTCTTTTTATAATTTTTTTCATTGTAGGTGGACACAATACCTTTATATTTTTTATGAGGTGTTCCTAAGATCGAACCCAGTGCCTCACACGTGCTAGGTGAGCACTCTATCTCTGAGGACAACCCCAGACTGAACTTGTTCTTTTCTGATTTCCAAAGCTATCGTTCTGGGCCAACAACCCAATATCCAAACCATATTTCCTAGTTTGTTGAATTCATTGTTTTCTTGGCTTAATGTTGTCTTTCTTTTTGGTATTTCTTCATATTTTGCTGCAGCATTGGCATCAGTTAGAATTCAGTTAGAGAAGCAAATCCACCATGGAGTAAAGAACATTGTTAAAGACAGACCATGCAGAGTCGAGCGAGCTGGTGAACAGGCGTGTGGAAGGTTGTTGACAGTGCTCCTGGTGGGAGGACTGACATTGGCATAGGTCTGCAAGGCAGGTTGTAGGAAAACAGTTGGACATAAAGTAAATAGAGAGAAAAATAAATTGGAACTCTCAAGGACAAGTGAAAAACCATAAGGATAATTTGGAGCCAGTGTCTGTGTTTCCCTTCTTCCAGTGTGGATGATACGTGACTTTTGCCTGAAGCAAAAGGAACAGAACTGGCAGGATCTGAAAGAGTTGTGGATCTGGCTGCTTCTGATGCCCACAGGGATGATCAACAGATCAGTGACAATGTGTGTGGGTCTGCAGGTGGCCTGGCACAAGGGACAGTACCTGTAGCACTGGTATCAGTTAGGATTCATTTAGAGAAGCAAAGCCACCATGGAGTAAAGGACATTTACTACAGTGACCTTCAGAGGTTAAAGGTCACCGCATTCTTTCTTTCTTTTTCTAGCTGAGTCACATGTTCTTCCGGGTATTCTGGAGCCTAAGTACTGAAATAAAGGTTAAGTATTATTAATTACCTTAGCAAGGGAATGGAAGAAAAAAGTAAAAAAATCACCTAAAGTATATACTTATTAAAGTCAAAATAATGAATAATGCTCACAACATCATAGTTATCATTTTTGCATTTTGTTCTATTGCCATTACACATTTTTGGAAATTATATTGCAATTCTCCTTCTTCCTCATCAGAACATATGATCTGTGAAAGGAGGGACTGTGTGAATATTTGTTCTTCCATTCATAATAATAAGTAAAATGAAAAACAAAGCAAACAGTTCATATTTACTCAGCATTCAATGGATGTAGACCAGCATGTGTGTGTGCACGCACATGTGTGTGTTGTGTGCAAACCTGTGTGTCTGTATGCACACACATGTTCAAACACCTACCCATATGTCCCTGGGTATTTCAGTAAGAATATTTTTCAAGTTTAATACTTCCTGGAAAAATTTGTCTATCCTCCAAATACACTATTACCTTACATTTGCACCAACAAGTGTCTCCTTTTAGTCTTTTGTGCCAATTTTAATCTCTAGATATACCCACTTGGAGTTTTGCTGTATAAGTGTTAATACTTTGCTGTGAATTCCATTTTATAAATATTTTCTTTCTCATTTTTCTCTTGGAGCTATGTCAGAAAGTACTTAAAGCAGCTACTATTATTATTTTTAAAATTTATTAATAAGAAAAGTGAGATTCAAGCCGGGGGTGGTGGCGCATGCCTGTAATCCAAGCAAGCAACTTGGGAGGCTGAGTCAGGAGGATCTCGAGTTCAAAGCCAGCCTCAGCAACTTAGCAAGGCCCTAAGAACTCAGTGAGACCCTGTCTCTAAATAAAATACAAAATAGGGCTGGGGATGTGGCTCAGTGGCCAAGTGTCCCTGAGTTCAATCCCTGGTTCAAAAAGAAAAGTGAGATACAGAAAATGTAAAAGTTGTGCTGTTGGTGGTAGAAATATAAAACTCATTTCTTTTGACTCTTGAGCCTATGCTCCTACCACTACAACATGCTGCTTTTTCAAAATTTAATGTTTCGTAATTGACTGGGCTTGAATAACATACTAATGGAATATCAATGCATGTCCTAGTCCTTGAGCTCTGGATCTGAAATTACATAGTGTTTCTCAAGGGACAAAGTAAATGAACATTTCTCTGCTTAATACAGTCTTGCTGAATATGATTAGAGGCATATAAAAATTACCAATAAGTATGATTACTGAAAGTTTTTGTAGGCAAGTGACATGACCCAGTGTGGTATGGTAAACTACTTTTGATTTTTAGCCTTTTTTTGTACAGAAACTGGCTCTGTTCTTCTGACCCTTATGTCACTAACTCTGGCTCTTGTTTGAGCATATTTCTCAGGGACCCTCTCTCACATCTCTGTGGTTTGGAAAACTGAAAGTGACATCTCCTTTTCTTTACAAGGATCTTCTTCATCATGCTGAAGAACTGATGATATTTATTGCACTCAACCCTGGGGGGAAAATGGCCATATGCTTTTGGTTTACTAAACTCTAACCTAAAGCAAGTATTCAATAAACAAAGAGATGCTTTTAAAATGCCAACACGGTCATTTTTAATTAGTGTACGTTGTTGTCCTGAAGTCAAAATTTTATGTTTATTTGAGTGTGAAGTTATATATTAATATGTCTGTCTACTTAAAAAAATTTAAAAAATCCCTCACTACTTAGCAAGTGTAGAGATATCGTAGGACCCAACTTCCTGATTATCATATGGGAGCAAGCCATCACTCAATGAAATCTGTTCCTCACTACAACATCTATTACATGAACAGATTCTTTCAAGGTATTTCTCCATGTCATTTAGGTCATGCCCCTGCCATGAGCTAGGGAACATTAACAGATCATTCAAAGGAGCCCAGAAACAGCAGCCCTGAAGGGATCTTAAGATTCATGGCACAATAACTGCTTTGATTCATCCTTGAATTTCATTCGCCTTCTCTATCTACAGGAGAATTTCTACTTTGACTTTGGATTTACGTGTTCACGGAACTCCCAAATTACAAGAATGGATTTGTTTTTCCTGGTTGAATATCTAGAAGCAAAGTGAATAGCTCATGAAAGAGGTGAAATAAGGAACTGAACCCAAACCCATTGTTGCTCAGTAAAAAAACAGTGTTCCGAAAGAGGGCACAAGGAATTTGATTGTTCCTACTCATCACGCAGAGAGGATACAGAATCTTGACTGGAAGAGTCATGCAATTCTATTCTTTGTAATCACCTTGGTTCATGCTGATTTAGTAAACTTTTATCTACTCTGTGGCTTCATTCTTTTTGTCTCAGAAAATTCATCCCAATTTGTCCTCATAGGTATAATTTTCTTTCCTCCAGGCCTTTATTTTAAGTCATATATATACGCTACGTATGAACTTTGTCAAAATTTTTTCCAAGAGTGATTTTAAAAATCAATATTTATGCTTTCTACATATACGAATCGACTGCAGTAATGTCATCTTTATGTGTATGTCTATAAAGCACTAATTTAAAAAAATTCTAAAAATAAACAGGAAGACCAATAGAGTAGAAGGGGAACAGACTATGTTGAGGGGAAGGAAAGGGGAAGTATTGGGTACCAAAGTGGAACAAATTATATTCTGTGCTTGTGTGATTATGTCAAACTGAACCCCAATATTGTGTTTAACTATAATGCACTAATAAAAACAAATCAATGGTTTTCAAAGGGATTTCTGCTCCTAGAAAGATGGAGTAGATGTACACTTACTAAACACAGTTGTAAACCATTGCATTATTTGCAATGCATTAGAAAACTCTGAAAGATACAGAGAAGAAGGCAAGCTACCTAAGGACACTGGGACTCACAGAATGACATGGTGGCAAAGTCCCTGTGTTTCTGTTTTCTTAATGTACCTCAGTCATTGAGTTAAAGGTCAGGAAAACTCAGAAATGCCAATGGATGTGGAATCAAACATCCTTAATAAAAATCTCCTTTCTCTAGCCAAAGGACCAGGACAAGGACAGATTATCAAGATAAAAATCTTGTAGTTCATATCTGTATTCTTCTGGCCCAACACCAGAGATGAATCTGGGACCCACCCTTACTCAGTCGTCCAAGGCTCAGAAGGGAGTTTCCATTATTGCTTGTGTGTAAAGTGGTACTCTAAGCTCTCACTAGCGTAATATGAGAGGGGACTGAGCAGGAAGTGACACTTTCAATTCCTGCTTAGACTGATGATCTGTCTTTGAATTCCAGCAGTATCAGTAAAGACCACTCAAGCAACTTGGACTTTCACCCCCACCACTTTCTTTCTCCTGGTGTCAGAGAAAGCATAGAGAAGAGTCAGGAATTCCACCATTACCCACATTCCCTTCCTTGAAGTTCATGTAGTGCCAACTGAGGACACAAGGAGAGCAATAACAAAACACACCTAAGCTTCCTAGCCAGGATGATAGAAGCTATGTCTGGTGGGGAAATGGAATTCTCACACCCACTCAATAGAGTAAATTGAAGTAGAGAACCTAGAATTTTATCCTTAATTCTCATCTCCTTATGGTCTCTGCAGAGGAAGTCATCTGAAATACATTGACTAATATTTAGGATTTCCCAATATAGTGCCAAATATGTTCAGGTTTTAAAAGAATATCACTCATCATGTCAAGAACCAGAAATATTTTTAACTGAAGGAAAAATCTACATGAATACCAAGACAATGGAAAGGCTATAATCATGTCACAAAAAATTTAAATGTGTCTACCATTAAAAATTGCTTCAACATGCAGTTACAAACACATTGGTAATGAATTAAAAAGTATTAGATCTCTGAAAAAAATAGCAGGTATCAATAAGAATTAAATGAAAATTTTAAAATCGAAAAATAAACTCTTCCTCCCAATCCCCCAAAGTTAAAAAAAAATGGATGGAGCCAATAGCAGCATGACAAAGCCAGAAGAAACTATCAGCAAAGTTGGCTAGGGTTTCAGAAAGAGAGGACAAATAAGTTGTGACTAAAAAATATGCAAAAAAAACATGATTACTAAAAACTTTCTAAATGTGGCAAAAAACATAAATTTATGGATTCAAGAAGACTAGGAAATCCCAAACAATACAAACCCAGAGAAATCCTCACCAAGATTTGTCATAGTTGAACTTCTTAACATTAGGGCCAAATACAAATCTTAAGAGCAGCAAAGAATAAACATTATAGCTGTAGTAGAAAAACAGTAGGAACAACATTATAGCTCTTAACAGAAATCAGTGGCACCACATTTTTATTTTAAATGCATACAGAAAGAACCCATAATTCAATATGCATTTGACCCATAATTCTATACATATCAGTGTTGAAATCAAGAATTAAGAACTCAATCAACAAATGTCCTAAGGAACTGGGCAGACGCTTCACAGAAGAAGATATACAAGCGATCAACAAATACATGAAAAAGTATTCAACTTCTCTAGTAATTAGAGAAATGCAAATCAAACCAACCCTAAAATTTCATCTCTCTCCAATTAGAATGGCTATTATCAAGAACACAAGCAATAATAGGTGTTGGCAAGGATATGGATATGGGGAAAAAGGCACACTCATACATTGCTGGTGGAGTTGCAAATTGGTGCAGCCACTCTGGAAAGCAGTATGGAGAATCTTCAGAAAACTAGGAATGGATTCACCATTTGATCCAGCTATTTCACTCCTCGGTTCAGATCCAAAGGACTTAAAATCAGAATACTACAGTAATGCAGCCACATCAATGTTTATAGCAGCTCAATTCACAATAGCTGGATTGTAAAAACCAACCTAAATGTCCTTCAATAGATGAATGGATAAAGAAACTGTGGTATATAGACACAATGGAATATTATTCAGCCATAAATATGAATAAAATTATGGCATTTGCAGGTAAATGGATGGAGTTGGAGACTATCATGCTAAGTGAAATAAGCCAATCCTCAAAAACCAAAGGTCAAATGTTTTCTCTGATAAGTGGATGCTGATTCATAATGTGCGGGTGGTAGGGTAAGGATGAAGGAACATTGGAGTGTGTAAAGGGAAATCAGGGGAAGGAAAGGGGCAGGGGAAGGAAAGATAGTGGAATGAGACAAATATCATTACCCTATGTGCATATACGATTACATGAATGGTATGAATCTACATTGTGTACAACCATAGAAATGAAAAGTTGTACCCCATTTGTGTAAAATGAATCAAAATGCATTCTGTAAAAATAAAAATTAAAAAAAAGAATTAAGGCTAAATGATGATATTATATGTAGAGGAAAACATAAAATTTAATACCAGTTGCCTAGCCTAAAAGAAGGACTAAAGAAAGTTCTCTAGGAGTTAGCTCAGGTGTCCACAACAAAAATCTAGAATTCATGTAGTATGAACAACACAGATATTTTCTCACTGTTCTGGAGGTTGCCAATCTACATCTGAGATCAAGTTGCCTGATTGATTGGCTTCTCCCAATTGGTTGGTTTCTTGTGAGGCCTCTCTTCTTCTTGGCATATAAGTAGCTACCATCTTGCTGGATAATTATGGAGACCATTTTGTATGCAAAGGGAGGGGTAGGGAAGAGAGGGAGAATAGTCTGTGATATCTCTTCTTATAAGAACATTAATCATATTATATCAGGGCCCTGATTTTATGCTTTTATTTCACCTAATTAACTCCTTATAAGTCTTATCTCCAAATACAATAACATTGGTTGTTTGGGTTTTGACACACAAATTTGGGGGCATGGACACATTTCAGTTCATAGCAGTTTTGAAATAGAAAAGCAAATGGTGAAAGAAGGAATCTTGAAGCATCAAGAAGAAACAAAAAACATGGAACCAGCAAAAATGTGGGTAAATAAGAGATACTTCCCTCTTATTCACTTTTCTAAGTCATGATGGATATTTGAGGCCAAAATTATAGCATGTTCTGATGTCATTCTTAATGTATACAAAATATTTAAATCAATTGTATTGTATGAGGTAAAGGGAAAATGGATGTAAAGGGAGTAGAAAATATTTTTTAAAAATTTTAATTTGGAAATTGGAAAGGGATGTAAAGGGTGAGAAGACTTTTAACACTGCAATTGAATTAGCAAAACAGCAACATCAGTGACCTGTGATGAGTTACACATGTGCAGTGACATGTGACTTGAGGGTGGGAATCTGTGACATGCATATTTATTCAGTTTCATCATCGTGTGGACATCATGGAATAAACTTACACAAACTAAGATGCCTGTGGTATCACCTGGCCATATCATCTTCGGGTCTATTGTCACATATGGAGTCCATTGTGGAGCACAACATCATCATATGGTGTATGCTGATCAGTGTGATAGCTTAAGCAACCCCTACATGTTCAATGCCAAGAGATATACTAAACATTGTGATGGAGAATGTTAAGAGAATTCTAAAGTAATATTCACAATATAGAAAGGAAGGAAAAACCAAAATAGAAACAACAGAGTGAACAGAAAAGAATACGATTTAGATGGTAGTCTTAAAATATAGCACATTAATTCTTAAATTCAATGCAAAAGGTCTAACCCAGAAATGACAGAGATTCACAGGGTGGATTATAAAATGTGAGTGAGCTATATACTCTCCAGAAAAACTCACTTCAAATATATGAAAGGAAAATGATGAAAAAAATGTATCACACACATATTAATCAAAATAAAAGGATTGGCTATTTTATTATTAGCAAAGAAGACTTTGTTATTAATAAAGTAGACTTACCAGAGACTGAATGGAACATCATATAAGGATGAAAGGCTAGTGCACCAAGGAAATGCATCATTGATGGATATTATCACACAACAAAGATGGAAAATATGTGAAATACAAGCTGGTAGATTTGAAAGCAGAAATAGACAAATCTACAGGTTTGCTAGAGATCTCAGTGCTTCCCCTCAACAACTGACAGACTACCCAGTAAGAAAATCATCGGGAATGTGTCAGAGGTCAATACCATCAGTTGTCAAGATCTAATCAACAGTTAGAGTACATTTCACCCCACAACAGCAGAAGGTTGCATTTGTTCTAAGTGTCCACGGAACATTTAGTAAGGTTATCCATATACAGGATGGTAAGGAAAACAGAAAAATTTGAAAGAACTGAAACTAAACTATGTGTAGTGATCAAAATGAAATCAGAGAAGATACCAACATCATAAAGTTAATGTGAAGACATACATGTAGTTGAAAACTAAGCAATGCACTTTTAAATAATTCATGGATTAAACAAAAAAGGCTCAAGGAAAATAAAAAAAAAGACGTAAATGTAATTCAAATGACAATATAAAGTTTCCTGGGATACAGCAAATTAATGTCAATAGAAAAATTCATAGCACTAAATACATAGATTAGAAGAGAAAAAAGAGTCTCAAATTAATATCCTAATATTTTATCTCAAGAATCAAGGAAAAGAACAAAATATTGCAAGCAGAAAGAAGGAAGTAATAAAAACAAGAGCATAAATCAATGAATTGGAAAGCAGAAAAATAATAAAGTCAATGAAGCAAAAAATTTGTTATTGAAAAAGGACTCAAATTGCCAATAACTGGAATAAAAGCTGATATCACTTCAGACATTGTGGCCCTCAGAGGAATAAAAAAGAATACTACCAAGAACTCTCTGTACACAAATTTGTCAACTTGGATTAAACGGACCAATTTCTGATAAAGGAAAAACTGTCACAACTAACCCAATGTGTAGTAAATAAAGTTAGCTCTATGAGTGTCAAATAGTGGAAGTATAACTGAATCAAATAGAGAGAACTCCTCAAAAAGAAATTGCTTAGTACAGATGGTTACCCAGGAAATTTTACTAAATATTTAAAAAATAAACACCAATTTTACATAATCTTTTCCATAAAGAAGGAAACATTTAACAATTCATGATTTGATAGTTTTATTGTCCTAATATCAAAACACAAAGAAAAAACAAAAAGAAAGCAACTATAGACCAATATCATGAATGTAACTGCAAAAATCTTCATCATGAATGAGTAAGGCTTACTCTAGTTCAATATCTGAAAACCAGCCAATGTAATACACCATTAATATGATTAATCTAAAGGAGAAAAGTCACAAGAT
>JAJEJO010002991.1:136499-156200 GCA_020662805.1 Glaucomys volans
TTTTGAGTACTTTATAGATTCTGGAGATTAGTGCTCTATCTGCAATGTGTGTGGCAGAGATTTTCTTCCACTCTGTAGGCTCTCTCTTCACATTGCGGATTGTTTCTTTTGATGAGAAAAAGCTTTTTAGTTTGACTCTATCACAATTATTGACTCTTACTTTTAATTCTTGTGCTTTGGGAGTCATGTTAAGGAAATCTGTTCCTAATCCAACATGATGAAGATATGAATCTAATTTTTCTTCTATTAGGTTCAGGGTCTCTGGTCGAATTCTTAGGTCCTTGATCCATTTTGAGTTGAGTTTTGTACAGGGTGAGAGATATGGGCTTAGTTTTATTATGCTGCATGTGGATTTCCAGTTTTCCCAGCACCATTTGTTGAAGAGGCTGTCTTTTCTCCATTGTATGTTTTTGTCACCTTTGTCTAGTATGAGATACCTGTATTTATGTGGGTTTGTCTCTGTGTCCTCTATTCTGTACCATTGATCTACCTGTCTATTTTGGTGCCAATACCATGCTGTTTTCGTTACTATTGCTCTGTAGTATAGTTGAAGCTCTGGTATTGTGATACCCCTGCTTCGCTCTTCTTGCTAAAAATTGCTTTAACTATTCTGGATCTCTTATTCCTCCAAATGAATTTCATGATTGCTTGCTCTATTTCTATAAAGTCCCTCATTGGGATTTTTTTGGAATTGCATTCAATTTGTATAATGCTTTTGGTAGTATGGACATTTTGACAATATTTATTCTGCCTATCCAAGAACATGGGAGATCTTTCCATCTTCTAAGATTTTCTTTAATTTCTTTCTTAAGTGTTCTGTAGTTCTTATTGTAGAAGTCTTTCACCTCTTTTTTAATTTTGATTCCCAAGTATTTTATTTTTTGGAGGGGCTACTGTGAATGATATAGTTTTCCTGATTTCTCTCAGAGGATTCATCACTTAAGAATAAAAATGCATTAGATTTATGAGCATTGACTTTATATCCTGTTACTTTACTGAATTCATTTATGAGTTCCAGATGTTTTCTGGTGGAATTTTTGGGCTCTTCTAAATAGAGAATCATGTCATCAGCAAATAGGGATAGTTTGAACTCTTCTTTTCCTATTCATATCTCTTTAATTTCTTTGGTCTGTCTAATTTTTCTGGCTAGAATCTCAAGGATAACGTTGAATAGAAGTGGTGAAGGAGGGCATCCCTGCCTTGTTCCAGTTTTCAGGGGGAATGCTTTCAATTTTTCTCCATTTAGAATAATGTTGGCTATAGTCTTATCATAGATAGCCTTTACAATGTTAAGGAATGTTCCTACTATCCCTATTTTTCTAGTGTTTTGAGCATGAAGGGGTGCTGTATTTTATCAAATGCTTTCTCTGCATCTATTGAAATAATCATGTGGTTCTTGACTTAAATCTGTTGATGTGGTGAATTACATTTATTGACTTCTGGATATTGAACCAACCTTGCATCCCTGGAATGAAACCCACTTGATCATGGTGCACTCTCTTTTTAATATGATTTTGTATGCAATTTGCTAAAATTTTGTTAAGAACTTTTGCATCTATGTTCATTATGGATATTGGTCGGAAATTTTCTTTCCTTGATGTGTCTTTGTGTGGTTTTGGTATCAGGGTGATATTAGCTTCATAGAATGAGTTTGGAAGGGTTTCCTCCTCTTCTATTTCATGGAATACTTTGAGGTGTGTTGGAATGAGCTCTTCTTTGAAGGTCTTGTGGAACTCGGCTGTGAATCCATCTAGTCCTGGACTTTTCTTTGTTGGTAGGCTTTTGATGACTTCTATTTCATTGCTTGAAATTGATCTATTTAAGTTGTGCATGTCCTCCAGATTCAGTTTGGGTGGCTCATATGCCTCGAGGAACCTGTCGATGTCTTCCAGGTTTTCTATTTTCTTGGAGTATAAATTTTCAAAATAATTTCTAATTATGTTTTGTATTTCAGTAGTGTCTGTTTCTTTTTCATCATGAATTTTAGTAATTTGAGTTTTCTCTCTCCTTCTCTTCATTAGTGTGGCTAAGGGTTTATCAATTTTGTTTACTTTTTCAAAGAACCAACTTTTTGTTTTGTCAATTTTTTGAATTTTTTTTGCTTCAATTTCATTGCTTTCCCCTCTGATTTTAATTAGTTCCTGTCTTCTACTACTTTTGGTGATGATCTGTCTCTCTTTTTCTAGGGCTTTGATCTGTAATATAAGGTCATTTATTTGTTCACTTTTCATTTGATGTGCTCCATGCAATGAATTTTCCTCTTAGCACTGCTTTCATAGTATCCCAGAGATTTTGATATGTTGTATCATTGTTCCCGCTGACCTCTAAGAATTTTTTTATTTCCCCCCTAACGTCTTGTGTTATCCATTCATCATTCAATAGCATATTATTTAATCTCTAGGTGTTGGAGAAGTTTCTGTTTTTTATTTTATCATTGATTTCTTATTTCATTCCATTATGATCTGATAGAATACAAGGTAGTATCTTTACCTTGTTGTACTTTCTCAGAGTAGTTTTGTGGCATAATATGTGGTGTATTTTAGAGAAGAATTGGTGGGCTGCTGAGAAAAAAGTGTATTCGCTTATTGATGGATGGAATATTCTATATATGTCTGTTAAGTCTAAATTAGCAATTGTGTTATTGAGTTCTATGGTTTCGTTGTTCAGTTTTTGTTTGGAAGACCTGTCCAATGGTGAGAGGGGTGTGTTAAAGTAACGCAGTATTATTGTGTTGTGATCTATTTTGTTCCTGGTTTTGGAAAGGATTTGATTGATGTACGTGGATGCGCTGTTGTTTGGGGCATAAAAATTTATGATTGTTCTGTCTTGCTGATTTATGCTTCCCTTAAGGAGAATGAAATGTCCTTCTTTATCCCGTCTAATTTTGGCTTGAGTCCACTTTACCAGATATGAGGATGGAAACCCCTCAACGAAACCATAGAACTCAATAACACAATTGCTAATTTAGACTTAACAGACGTATATAGAATATTCCATCCATCAATAAGCGAATACACTTTTTTCTCAGCAGCCCACCGATTCTTCTCTAAAATACACCACATGAGGGTTTTTACTGAGTCCGTGTGCATGGTATGTTTTTTCCCATCCTTAAACCTTTACTCTGTGAGTATCTTTTTCTATGAGGTGTATCTCTTGGAGGCAGCATATTGTTGGGTGTTTCTTTTTAAATCCAATCTGCCAGTCTATGTCTTTTGATAGATGAGTTCAGGTCATTAACATTCAGGGTTATTATTGAGATATGACTTGTTTTCCCAAATATTTTGTCTTATTTTTGTTTTTTAACTTGGCTTGGTTTCTCCTTTATTTGGCTCTTCCTTTAGGGTAGTTCCTCCCTATGCTGGTTTACATTGTTGTTTTTCATTTCTTCCTCATGAAATAGTTTGCTGAGAATGTTCTCTAGTGCTGGCTTTCTAATTGCAAATTCTTTTAGCTTTTGTTTATCATGGAAGGATTTTATTTCATCTTCAAATCTGAAGGTGAGTTTTGCTGGGTATAAGATTCTTGGTTGGCATCCATTTTCTTTCAGGGCTTGGAATATGTTATTCCAGGTCCTTCTTGCTTTTAGGGTCTGTGTTGAGAAATCTGCTGATAACTGTATTGGTTTCCCCCTGAGTGTAATCTGATATTTTTCTCTCACAGTCTTTAAATTTTTTTTTTCTTTGTATGTTAGGTACTTTCATTATAATGTGCCTTGTTGTTGATCTGTTGTAGTTTTGTACATTTGGTGTCCTGTAAGCCTCTTGTATTTGATTTTCCATTTCATTCTTTAGATGTGGGAAATTTTCTGACATTATTTCATTGAATAGATTATTCATTCCTTTGGTTTGTATCTCTGTGCCTTCCTCAAACCCAATAATTCTTAAATTTGGTCTTTTCATGATATCCCATAGTTCTTGTAGGCTTTGTTCATGGGTTCTTACCATCTTCTCTGTTTGGTCAACTTTGTTTTCAAGATTAAATATTTTGTCCTCAATGTCTGAGGTTCTGTCCTCCAGGTGATCTAGCCTGTTGGTTATGCTATCTATTGAGGTTTTAATTTGGTTGATTGTTTCCTTCATTTCAAGGATTTCTGTTTGCTTTTTTTTCAACATCACTATCTCTTTATTGAAATGGTCTTTTGCTTTCTGCATCTGTTCTTTTAACTGTCGATTTGTGTGATCATTCATTTTCTGCATTTTCTCTCTCATCTCGTCATTTGTTTCTCTGATCATTTTAGTTATGTACATTCTGAACTCCCTTTCTGGCATTTCTTCTGCCATGTTATCACTGGATTCTGTTGATGCAGCATCTAGGTTTGTTTGAGATACTTTCTTCCCCTGTTTTCTCATGTTGCTTATGTGTCTTCCCTTCTATCTGTGAGAATCTAAGGTATTGCAACTTCCCCCCTATAAACCTGTGGTGTCCCTGCCAGTTTCAATATCTCACCTCCTAGTCTTCAGTAGCACTATACCATGGGCTGGGGCCAGGCTGGAGTAAGATTTCACCTCTGAGCTGGGCCCCCCGGAGAGGATGACTCAAGTGTCCTCTGTGCCCACTTCCCATGCTGAAGACTCCTGCCTCTTGGCTGTGCCTTCCACCTCCATGGAGGTCTCACAGGGCACTCTGGGCCAATGTCTTAGGTGTGAAACTCTCACTCATCTGCCAAAAATTAGACTTTGAATAAACAATCTAACCTCAAAATCATTAAAGGGGACTAAAAAAGCAAGAAAAAATAAACACAAAATCAATAGAAGGTTATTTCCTTCTATAACTAAAATCAGTCAAAATAAATAAATAAGACACTAATGAAATACAAAAGATCAATAAAAAGAGATGTTGATATTTTGAAAAGATGAATAAATTTAGCAAACATGTAGCTAGATTAAACAAGAAAAATCACCAAAATAAATAAAAGTTGAAGAAAAGGACATTAAAAACAGATACCATAGTTGCAAAACCAAAAAATCATTAGGGACTATTATAAACAACTATAGGTCAAAATTTGGAAAACATTTAAAAAAAATAGGTGAATTTCTGGGCATATAAAGCCTACTGAAATTCAACCACAAGGATACAGAAAACCTAATGGAATAATATGTGAGGAGACTGAATGAGAAAAAAATGTCTTCCCCAAAAGAAAAGTCCTTAAACAGGTAGCTTTATTGTTGAATTTTGTCAATTCTTTAAAGAATTAATGCCAATTATTCTCAAGCTTAACTTGAAGAATTAAAAAGAGAGGAAATTCCTCCAAACTCATTTATCAAGGTCAGCATTACCCTGATAACAAACTGGACAAGGATGAAATAAAAATAGAAAACTACCTATCGACATCCTTGATTAACATAGATGCCAACATTCTCAACAACATACTAGAAAACCCAATTTAAAAGCACATTAAAAAAAATGAGAGTTATCTCTGGGATATAAATGGGATATATCACTTCAACAGAATTTAAGACAAAAATCCTATAGTCATTTTTATTTTTATATTTATTTATTTTAAAAAATTTTTACAGACTTCATTTTGACTCATTGTACACAAATGGGGTACAAATTTTTATTTCTATGGTTGTGCATGTTGTAGATTCATACTGTTCATGTAATCATACATGCACAGAGGATAATGATGTCTATCTCAGTCCACCATTTTTCATAACCCTGCCCCTTCCCCCTCTCATTTTCCTCTTTATAAAATTCCTGCATTCTTCTCTCATCTCCCACCCCTGCAACCTTATCAGGGAAAACATTTGGCCTTTGTTTTTTTGGGGAATAGCTTATTTCACTTAGCATGATATTCTCCAGTTCCATCCATTTACATGCAAATGCCATAATATTACTCTTCTTTATGACTGAGTAGTATTCCATTGTGGATATATACCACAGTTTTTTTATCCATTCATCTGTTGAAGGGCATCTAGATTGGTGCCACAGTCTAGTTATTGTGAATTGAGCTGCTAGAAATATTGATGTGGCTGTGTTACTATAGTATGCTAATTTTAAGTCTTTGGGGTATAAACTGAGGAGTGGGATAACTGGATACGTCCAAAAGATACGTCCATTCCAAGTTTTCTGAGGAATCTTCACATTGCTTTCCAGAGTGGCTGTACCAATTTGCAACTCCACCAGCAATGTAAAAGTGTGCCTTTGTCCCCACAGCCTCCCATTCCCTCTAAAAACTGGAACAAGACAGGGATACTCTCTTTCACTACTTCTATTCAACATCGTTCTTGACACCCTAGCCAGAGCAATTAGATGACCAAAGAAATTAAAGGGATACAGATAGGAAAAGAAGTCTAGCTGTCACTATTTGCTGATGACATGATTCTATATTTAGAGGATCCAAAAAACTCCAGTAGAAAAATTCTAGAACTAATAAATGAATTCCTCCAAGTAGTAGGATATAAAATCAATATGCATAAATCTAATTCCTTTCATAAGTGATGAATCCTCTGAAAGAGAAATTAGGAAAACCACTCCATTCACAATAGCCTCAAAAAAAGTGAAATACATGGGAATCAATCTAACAAGAGGTGAAAGATCTCTACAATGAAAACTATAGAACACCAAGGAAAGAAATTGAAGAAACCTGTAGAAGAATGAAAGATCTCCCATGTTCTTGGACAGGCAAAATTAATATTGTAAAAATGGCCATTCTACCCAAGGTGCTATAGAGATTCAACACAATTCCAACTAAAATTCCAGTGACACTCCTCATAGAAATAAAGAAGGGAATCATGAACTTCATCTGGAAGAATAAGATACCTCAAATAGCCAAAACAATCCTGAGTAGAAAGAGTGAAGCAGGAGGTATCACAATATCAGACCTTAACAAACAAAAAATCAGTATCTTATTAATACAATGATAATTTGTTTAGAAAAAGTTTAAGATCCAGGTACACTGGATCCAATTACACTGGTAATTACAACAACTTGGGAAGCTGAGGCTAGTCTTAGAATCTCAGTGAGGCCCCTGTCTCAAAGTTAAAAATAATTGAGGATGTAGCATACTGGTAAAGTATCCCCTGGCTTCAATCCCAAATATATGTGTGTATACATATACATATATACATGCATGTATATATACATATATATATAAATGTGTGCATATATATGGAAGCATATATATATAACTGTGTATATATACATATATATGTATTTCAAGAAAATACTCCCATTAAAATAGTTAGTTAAAAATAAGGATACCTAGGAATAAATTTATCCAAGAAAGTGAATGAGACTTGCAATGAAAATTACAAAGCATAATTATAGGAATTGGAGAGGATACAGACATAAACACACAGACACAAAAATTAAGGGACATTCTTTGTTCTTTGATCATGGATTGGAAGAATTAACATTGTTAAAATAATCATATTACCCAAAGTGATGTAAAGATTTAATGCAATCACCATGAGAATCAATGACATTCTTTATAGAGATGGAAAATAGAACAAAAGAAAAAGCTTCCAAATTTTTTATAGAACATAAAAGACCTTAATATCCAAAGTGATTCTCAGCAAAAATAATGGAGCTTGAAAAGTTTCAATATCTGACTTCAAAATATACTACAAAAGTGATAGTGAAAAGAGCATTGCAACAACACAAAACTAGACACAGATAGAACGAGATACAAGACCAGAACAGAGTAGAAAGGCTGGGAAGAGACCCATGTAGTCATCTGATTTTTCATTCAAAATTCTAAGAACATGTTTTGAAAAAAAGACAGTATTTGGGAAAATTTGAACAGTCACATGCAGAAAAATCAAACTAAATCCCCACTCTGATAACTTACAAATTTCAACCCTAATGTACCAAAGACTGATATGGAAGATCTAAAATCCTGATTGTAGTAAAAGAAAATATAGGAGAAATACTCAGGTCATTGGTCTGGGCAAGGATGTTTTGGATATGACACCAAATCACAGGGAAAAAAATAAAAAAACTGACACCTTGAATTATATTAAACTAAAAGTTCCAGCACAATGAAGGAAACAACAAACAAAATGAGGTGACAACCTACAGAGTGGCGGAAAAATATTTGTCAATGATCCTTTTACAATTACATATTTCTAGAATATATAACAACTCAAAAAAATCCAACAGCAATTAAGCAAATCATCCAATTAAAAATGACCAATGATCTGAATAGAAAATTTTCAATAGATGACATCTAAATTGCCAAAAAGTCTGTGTGAAAAATGTCCAATGTTACTAATCATCAAAGCAACGCAAATCAAAACCACAATAAGATATCATCTCACCACAGTCAGCATGGCTGTTTTTGAAACGCAAAAGATAAATGCTGGTATTCATGTGGAGAAAGGGAAATTCCATATTCTGCTGCTGAGAATGAAAGTATAGCAGTAATGTTAAAGAGTACTGATATTCCTCATGAACTAAAAATAGAGCTACCATATGAACTAGCAATCCCACTACTGATTGTATATTCAAAAGAAATGAAAACTGTATGAATGATATGTGTGTATTTCTACATCTAATGCAGCACCCGCACAAAAACAGATGAATATCTAAGGTGATAGGCCAGTTATCTTGACCTGATTCTTGCACACTATATATATGAATGTCACACTGTGATCAGTAAATATGTTATGCATGTATTAGAATGTCATATTGTACCCATAAATATATACAATTAGTATATGCCAATTAAAGATAAAATATAGTTAAAAATGATTATGGAGCTGAAAAATACAATAGTTGAAATGAAATATTCACTAGAGGGATTTAACAACGGACTAGATTAAAGAGAAGAAAGTATCAGCAAAGTGAAGTTTAGATCATTGGGTATTTTCTAGTCAGCGTAGTGGAAGGAAACCAAAATGAAACATAATGTCAAATTCTTAGGAATTCTTGGCAGATACCATATGTTCAAGGGGATAAACAGATCATGCATTATATAAGTTTTCAGAAGAGAATAGGACAGAAAGACCAAAATGCATATTTAAAAAATTTATGACTGAAAACACCTTAATTCTGGGGAAGGAGATGCTAATTTACATCCAGGAATACTAAAAGTCTCCAAAGAGCTGAAATCAAAGAAACAATGAATCCCACTACAATGAAGTTTTCAAAAGTCAGAGACAAAGAGAATTTTGAAAGCAGTGAGAGAAAGGGAAATCGTTTGGTATAATGGAACCACCATAAAATTATTAGGAGATTTTAAAAAAGAAATCTTGTAGGAAGGAAGAAAGTAGAATGATAGAGTCAAAATACTGAAGGAAAAATTTGCCAACTAAGGATATAATACCTAGAAAAACAGTCCACTAACAATGAAGGAGTCATAAAGACCTTCCCAAACACAGTTTAGAGGTATATATTACAATTACATGTAGTCTGTGAGAAATGGTAAAAGAAGTTCTTCCAGGTGAAAAGAGAAGATGTTAAACAGCAGCATGACAATCTTGGGGATTATGAAACTCTTTGGTCAAAGTTAGCATAATGAAAAATACAGAATACTCTTTTATTATGATGATGGTGAGTAAATAATTTTTAATTTTATGCCACATGAAATTATAATTTTAATTATATACCTATTATTTTTAAAACTAATATATGTATAATATAAATGTATGATATAAATTTGTTCTATCCATAGCATTAAGTTATGGGAGGAGCAGTTACAGCAAACATTTTTAAAATGCAGTTGAAGTTTCTGTCAGTTTAAAAAGACTTATAACTAGAAGTTATTTCATGTAATACCTAGAAAACCATCAAACAACAAAATATTTGTAGGTTTTACACAAAAGAAATAGAGAAGGAAATTTAAAAAAAAAACAATATCAAAACACAAAGTAAGACAGCAAGACAGGAAATGACAGAGAAAAAAACTAAAAGACTGTTTGTTGCTTTCCACTATTACAACAAACAACCAGAGGTAATAAAATTAATAAGAGAAAAAGCTCTTGGTTGTGGGCTCATGGTTTTGGATGTTCATGACCACAGTTGGGTGGATCCAGTGGCTTAGCCCTCTACTGGGGAGGATGCATATTGTGGAGGATCCTAGGAGGAGTGAAGCTTCTCACCTCATGTCCAGGAGACAAAACCAAATAGAAATGAAGCTACTGGGGTCCCACAACACCCAAGGGCACAACCCAAGTGATCTGAAGACCTCCTGTTGGGTCCTACCTCTGAAAGGTCCCAGGCTTCCTAACACGACCAACGGGGAAGCCCAAGCCTGTAACATGAGCTGGGGGAACATTCAAGATCAACCTATGATAACCATTAACACAATGCCAGTGATAAATCCTTCCCTATTAACAATTGCTTTACATGGAAATGGGTTAAGCTCTCTAATCAAAAGACATACAGCAGCTAAGTGGATTTCAGGATAAACACAGTCTGAAGGAGAAGAGACTGGAAGAGTTCCCAAAAAATCATAACCAAAAGAGCAGGAGTGACTGAAGTTATTTCAGACAAAACAGAATTTTAATTTAATAATTATCACAAGAGGCAAAGGAGAGCATCATATGATGATTAAAAGGACAATACACCAAGGATATGTAACAACTCTAAAATATATAAACCTAAGTCCTATTTAAAGCAAACATCAGGAATGACGGAGAAATACAGAGACATACAAAGACAACATAGGAGACTTTAGTGTCTACTTCAATGATGGAGAGAACATCAAGACAATATGTCGATAAGGGAAGAGAAGCCTTGAATAAAACTGTACTTAAAGTGGACCATAGAATGTTCCATTTGACAGCAGCAGAATACACATTCTTCTTAATTGCACACACATCTGCCTTCAGAATAGTTCATATGCTGGGTCACAAAGCAAGTCTTATGAAATTAAAAATGACTGAAATCATACCAACTGTCTTTCTTGACCACAATGGAATGAAACTGGAAGAAAACTAGAAATTGTTTTTAAAATGTGGAAATTAAACAACATGTTCTTAAATAAACATTGAGTCAAGGAAGGAATCAAAAAGGAAATTAGAAAATTCTGTGACACAAACAAAAACGAAAACAAAAAACACCACAACTTATGGAATGTAGCAAAGGCAATACCAAGAGTGAAGTTCACAGCAATAAATACCGACATTAGAAAACAAGAAACATGATAAACAACCTAACTGTGTACCTCAAGCAACCTGAAGAAGAGCAAAGTAAGCCCACGGTTAGCGGAAGGATGGAAGCACTAAAAAAGGAAATAGATAGAACAAGAGCAGAGACAAAATAAAGCAGTTATTTGAAAAGATAAACAAAATAATTGACAAACTCTCAGCTAGAGCAAGGGAAAAACAAAGAAGAGTCAAATAAATAAAATTAGAAATAAAATAAGAGATACTAATACTGATGCAGCAGAAATCAAAAGGACCTTAAGAGAAGACTGTGGGTGATTGAATGACAAACAGACTGGATAACCTGGAACAAGACGAAAGCATTCTTTGAAAGGTGCTACCTTAAAGACCAGCCCATGAAGAAATGGAGTCTGAGATCTATAACTTGCATGGATTTGGATTAATAATAAAAACATCCCAACAAAGAAAACTCTGGGACCAGATGGCTCCACTGATGGATTGTACAGAATTAATTTAAATGAATACCAATCCCTTCCAAAAACCTGAGGAGGAGGAAATACTTCCAAACTCATTTCATAAGGAAAGAAAACTACCAGCCAAATATGCTGTAAATACAGATGAAAACATCCTCAACAAAATGTCAGCAAACCAAATCCAACAGTGCATTAGAAGGATCACACACCATGACCAAGTGAGATTTATACTTGGGGAACAAGAATTTTTCAACACATAAAATCTATTAATGTGATACACTGTATTTTTACAAGACAAAGTCTCAACAATCAAATGATCATCTAAATAGATGCAGAAAAAATATTTGACAAAATTAAATACCCACTCATGATAAAACTCTCACCAAACTAGAAATAGAAGGAAATTTTCTCAACATAATAAGGCTCAGATATTAAAAGCTTATAGCCATCAACACACTGAACAGTGAAAAACTGAAATATTTTCTTTAAGATCAGGAAGGAGGCAAGGATTCCACTGTTGACACTTCTTTTCAAAATAGTACTGTCAGTGGTAGTCCTGATAATTAGGTTAAAATAAACAAATAAAGAGGAAATAGAAAAATATGAAGAGCAAAAGGAAGATAATGGAAATTTTCAAGCTATGTCAGCATAGGGGTTAATTTCCAAAATGTATAGAGAATTCCTACAAATCAACAGTAAAGCATCAATAATAAAGCAAATAAATAACAACTAATAACCTGAGAAAAATGGACTCAGGACTTGAACAGATATTTTCTAAAGATTACACAAATGACCAATAGAAATATAAAAATTAGTCAGCATCAATAGTTATCAGGGGAATGCAATTCACAAAATCCTGATGAGATATGTCACTTGTTAGCATGGTTACTGTAATAAAGACAGCAATTTTGGGCAAGGAAGAGCAGAAATTGGAACACATGCACCCTGTCATTGGGAATGCAAAATGGTTTACCACTAAAATGATTTAGTATGAAGTGACTCAAACAATAAAATTAGAATATAATGTAGAAATCCCTTCCTGGATGTTTTTCCAAAGAACTAAAATCAGGATATTAAAAAGATACCAGGAGTCCTATGTTCCTACATCAATATTCATAATAGGAAAGATGTGGAAACAAAGCAAATTACGTCAAGGCAGGAATGGATAAAAAAAATGATATATCTGTATCATGGGATATACTATATCACATTAAGGAAGAAATTTTGCAATATGTTACAGGAATGAATCTTAACTTTATGCTTAGTGAAACAAACTACAGAACAAAAAATACAAGATTCCATTTAAATAATAGAATCAAAGAGTAGGATGGTGATTAGCAGCTGCAGGTAAAGGGGGAAAATGATTTCCTGATCAATGGGTATAAAGTTTCAGTTAAGCAAGATGAATAAACTCTAGAGATATGCTGTAAAATGTTGTACCCATTATCAATAGTAATATTTTTAACATTTAAAAATTGTTGAGAACAGCACTTATGTTAAGTATTTTACCATAATAAAATAAAAAATAATTATTCTAAAATTTATATGAAAAATCAAGATAATTAACACTTTAGATAAATGTCAAAGTAATTCCTAGAAGACTAAATACAGGTGCCAAGGCTTAGGGTTTTCTCTGCCAGTGGTCTCTTTGTTTAGCTCTAGTATTCTTGGGATGCAAGGATTATTTCAACATAAGAAAATCACTTAATGTGACGCACATCATTAGCAAAGATTAAAAAAATCAGTTGATCATCTAAACAGATGCATTAAAAGTATGATGATATTAAACACTTGCCTCTTCCTTCACAAAGGGAAATGGAAGTTCCAGGTCATAGCTGAACTTTGAGGTCAATGACTGTGAGTAAATGCTCCAACTCCAAAAGGAAAAGACTGGGTCCTTATAAGACTCAGAAACCTGGAAGGATGACAAAGAAAGAGGAACAAAAATTGCTGATAACTGTCACCCTGTCTTGCAGCTGGAGAAAGTACCCACTTTAGCAGAGGAGAAGGGGAAGGGGAGCCATGGCAACCTTTATCAGACTAAATGCCCGCAATCCTACCAATTGGAAATTTTCAGTCATCGCAGGCTTGCAGTTCAGGTAAGGGACCAACCTGGCATGGGCACAATAGCTTTGCTTTGAAAGAGAAGTTCACATTGTCTCCCCACAGAGCCCAGATTGCTGGAGTTAGGCATTATTTTGAGATGGGTCTGTGCTTATATTTCTCTCAGGGTCAAAACCCCTGCATATCCCCATCTCTGAGATTCCATGGACATTCTACCACATTAGAACAGGGGGCTGGTTCTTCACAGTCCCAGCTTAATGCAGCAGAGGAACTATGTCCCCAGTACCAACCTGCTCAGTGTTCTGCAGTATGCAAAGTAGGTGTGTCAGCACAAGAAGGAATAGAAAGCGCTGCCCTCAAGAGCTAAGAGACCAGGGCATGCGTCCTTTGGGATCAACCATGTGTGGACTCCTGTGTGGACAACCATGTGTGGTCAACCATGTGTGGACTCCCGCGCACCCCAGGAATGAAAGCAGATGCCCATGTGGTTTTCCTCTGTGGGCAGCTGTGTGGGAGATCCTGCCACCATTGTGGCTAAGAGCAGGTGCCACAGAGGAATTGCTGCTAAGTGACAGCTGTCTGGATTCTGGAATGAACGGCTCCTTGATGGTAGCCCCTTTGCATTGCATTCACTGTTCTGTCAGCTAGCTCTTAGCAAACAGTGCATCATCAGAACACAGTATATATTTACAGGATTAATTGATAGACAGTTCTGGGATTTTTCATTTAATTCCTTCAGTCGATAATTTTGAGCTTCTTGTTTGTCCAGGAATAACATCTGTGACAATGATGGATAAAGACTGCACTTTCAGGTTGTGGAAGCTGGATGTTTAAATAATTGCTTTTCTAAATCAACTTTGGGAAGTGTTCCACCACACTTATTCAAATATCCTTTCTCTTTCTGTTATCCTGAGACTCCTGTTATTTGTTTGTATGCCTATGGTATCCCAAATGTCCTCTCCTGGGTCTCTCAGAAGACGGTCTCAACAGACTTCTCTTCAAATTTACTGATTCTTCTTTTGCTGACTAAAATGTGCCACTGATCTCTTGTAGTGAAATTTTTATATAAAACTATTCTCTCTTATCCCCCCTATTTTTCATTGTTGCATACTAACTGCACATAATGATGAAGTTTGTTGTTATAGATCTGCACATACAGACAATATAACAACACAATTTGGCCAATATCACTGTAATTTTATTTTTTCAATTCCAGTGTTTTTAATATATATATATATTTTTTTGAAAATATCTATCTCTTTGCTGTTAGTCTTCATTTGGTGAGATGGATTCCTTATACTTTCTTTTAATTCACTCAGCAAGGTTTTCTTCAACTCTGAACTATAAAAGCATCTGACTTAAGTGTGTTTGGTAAATTCAATGTCTGTGACCCCCAGCCTTTCCTGAGAGGCTCTTTTGGTGAACAGGACATGTCATCAGGGCTCTGGCACTTTACAAATATGGCCCAGTCATTACTTCCTGCTTAGGTAAAGTCTAAAAGTCACTGGAGGTGAGAGATGAGAACCTTCTCAGTTTTAGTCTGAGTACTTATACATATGCACTTGAACTTCTAGATTCTCTAGGATGTAGTGGAGAATTTCAAAGCTCAGGACGTTTCCAAAATTTCCTATTGTGTTTTTGGCCAGCTTCTTACTTACCCCAGTGGACAGCAATGCCTCAGGAAGCTGCAGTGTTATACAAATGCATGGGATATTTTTTGACAAATATCCTGGGAAAGAAATTCTCCCAGTGAGTATTCTCTGACTTAGTTCCCAGAGAGATAAGCTCTTTCTTAGTGATGCTCCATAGGGAGTGGCTGGACAATTGTCAAAGAATGGAAATTGCCTCAAGATGTGTGATTTTGTTTGTTTGTTTGTTTGTTTGAGCTCCAAATCAATGCTTCCTCCTCTGGGGGCTGGCTGTTAGCCTGCTGTGTCTCACAGCTCCCATAGTTTTGGGGGTGCTCCTTGATAAGGCTCCTGCAGTGCTACAGAGGGGCAAGATAGGAGGAGCAAAAACTACCACCAATCTCACTGTTCTACTAAGATTTCTTTTTCTCTTTTTTCATGAGCAGTCTATGGACTATTGCAAGCTTTTAGTTAATTTCCAGAGCATGGAATGTTGATTTTCAACATTTCTGCCATTGTTCTCAGACATTTTATAAAGGAATAGATTTTCAAAAATCATAACATTCCTGAAAATGCTTCTTCTTTTTGCATATTATTATGCCTGAAAACAAATACCTGTTTCCCAATGTTTACCTAAAGACAGGTCAATTTTATGTTATATGAACTGATCAACCATGCAAAAGCATTTGGTTTACAAGTGTTAGAACAACACAGAACAAGCTCCAAGAGTGTAAGCTCTTATTGCCGTTTGGTATCAGCAATAATTTATTAGTGCCTGGCCCTAAGCTTATTTCTTCTTGGAATGGGAAGCAGGAACTACCTTTGCTTATGGATGCCAAAAGGTCTAGAGGATCAAGATGGGAAGGTGCAGGAACAACTAGACCCATCAGTAGGAGACATTTAAAGAAGTTTAGACCACTCACGTGATCACAAGTGACAGGAAATCCCTCACATTGAAAAAATTATGTATCTTTCAATTTTTGGTTAATTTTTGCCTTTAAATGTATTCACCAACTCCATCTCCAGTATACAAATCTTAAACATAGTAAAACAATCACAGAGTCCAGATTCATTGTCCCTCTTTTAAAAATGCAAACGCGAATAAATCTCGATTGTTTTCTTTAGAAAGGTGACACATAGTTAATGATTCTTGATAGGAACTATTCTGCCTACCTCCCTTTAACCTCCTATTTTTCCTTCCCTCTTTCTAATGTTTAGCATAAAAAAAAACATAATTGAGACTATTTTAAACATTTGAAAGATCCAGAAAATCTTCCAACAAGCAAAATGTACTCAGACACGTTTGCAGAACACATGTTAAAAAATCTACTTGGCTTCACTTTTCAGCCATTCCCTCACCCTTGCTTGCCAACTGTGAACCCTGTGTCTCAGACATTTCTCCAGAAGCAGGACTTCCACTGCCTCTTGGGTGCTCATATCCTTGGATGTGTGTATTTCAGTCTGTCTTGTTTGTCTGCTCATTTCCTTCTGCTTTCTGACTTCTGGATTGGTATTGACATTGCTTATATATTTGAAAACCTCTCTCACCATCTTAACTTTTCTATGTTCCTAACTTTTAAAATTTCATTGTAATATCAATTCTTCTAGTATTTCAAAAGGAAAGAAGAAAAATCCATGTTAATAAATGAACTGAGGTCATTCTATTTAATTTTAATATTTTACACACATGCTCTTTTGCATTTTATTTTAGTTTTTCTATGTTTTCTTGTATTTCATCTTTTGACATATTTGTGTAAATTTTAGGTTTTCTCTTTTTGTGTTTAGAAAAGTATAAACCCTGCCATAATCCTCAAATGTTTCTCAACCAAAATCATATGTATTAATTCTTATCTATGATGAATGAGGCTTGTTTGGAGAACTTCTCAATTACGTAATTGGTGATCAGTCACGGGTCACTACAACAAAAGGAGCAACTTGAGGTGTTTCAAATAGAATGGCATTTAAAATTCTGGGAATGAGATACATTAAAAATTGCAGAACTGTCTGGAAGAGCAGAAGGTAATATTGCTTTTGATCCTTCACAACACTGGTGACTGACAAATAAAACTTGAAATCAGAACACTGACGGCTCTCATTTGTGCAATAACCCAGGAATGCTGCCTCCTTCTCAATCTGATCCTAAATTGGGCTTAGCAGAATTTTGTGTCCACAAACAGCTGCAAAGGAGTGTGGAAAATGTAGATTATTTTTCCTTTATCTTACAACAAAGATAGGGAAAGATTGATTGTCTAAGAACCAATCCATTGTCAGCAAGTGAGTGCTAGGCCAGAGGTCAGGTCTTCTGATTGCTAACCAATATCTTTTCCTATAACTATACTGTGGTTTCTTTTGTTTGACTTTCAAGTCACAAGTTATATCACTTTAGCCTTGTTTACATTTTTTCTCCATTACTTATCTGGTGCCTATCCAGTTTTTGTCAAAGACCAAATAAAACTTAAAACTATGTGAAGCTGCCAGGCTTGTTGGTGCATGCTTATAATCCCAGGGACTTGGGAAGCTGAGGCAGGAGAATCACAAGTTCAAGGTCACCTCAGCAAAATCCTAAGCAATTTAGTAAGACCCTGGATAAAAATGAAAAATAAAAATGGTTGGGGATATTTCTCAGTGGTGAAGAGCTCCTGAGTCTAATTCCCAGTAGGAAAAAAAACTAAGAATATTCTATGATTACTTAAAAAATAACATATAGGTGAAAATCAGACATATTACCTTAAAAAGAATTGACTGCCTTTCTGTTTTCCTTCATTTTTATTAGAGGATTGGATTTTTAAATAAATTATGTGTGTATGCAGTTAGATATATGTATATATACCTTGTGTGTTTATATATGTCTATATACAAGTACATACAGTTTTATCCTGTGAGAACTTTTATTTGTTGAGATAGATAAAATATTGCTTTTACTTTTTTACATAACCACATAGTATATTGTCTAGTAATGATATAATATTCCAAAGTGTTTTTTTAGACAAAATTACATATTTATGTGATTTTTCATTAGATAGCATGTAAGTTAATTTGAGGAGCATAAACATCCTGAATCATAAACTAGATTACTGTTTTTAAATTAGCAACATGATCTCCTGAAGTTTTATTTTTCTTGTAAGCAGAAAGGTAGTCATGTTTTGTGAGAATATTTTTTTTCTCATTTTAAAAGTCACTCAACTATCTCAAGAATAACTTCTTTGCATGGTATTTTGTTCCCTTCTAACTCCAAATGAAAACATTTTGATGTCAGAGCACTGCTTGCAAAAACTTTATTCTTCTAAAACATGTTTTCAATTTTGGTTTCTTTTCTACTTTTACTGGGAATTGAACCCAGGGGAGCTTAACCACAGAATGACATCCCCAGATTCTTTTTAAAAAATATTTTATTTAGAGATAGGGTCTCACTGATTTGGTAAGTGCCTCCATACATTGCTGAGGCTGGCCTTGAACTCGGGATCCTCCTGCCTCAGCCTCTAGAGCTGCTGGGAACACAGGTGTGTGCCATTGCGTTTGACTCTTTTCTACTTTTTCCTAGGATCTCTTCATTTTGGACTGATAAAAGACAGTGAATCACTGCAAGTGTCCTAAAGAGATGTAGATTTTTTGTTTTCAGGTTTTTAATAGAACAAGTCACAGAAAGGAAATAAAATGTGATTTAACACCCTGAAGAGATACAGATGCTCCCAGACTTAACGATTGTTTGACTTGAAATTATTGACTTTATAATGGTGCAAAGTCATATGCATTCAGTAGAAAGCTCTGTTTTAATTTTGAAGTTTGGTTGTTTTCCCAGGTTAGCAATGTGAACTTTGATACTCTCTTGAGATGCTCAGCAGCAACTCTGAGCTATAATCCCTGTGAGCATGAGGGTAAACAACTAGAACTCCAGGGTGCACCATGTTGATAAGCTGTGATGTTTGGAAAGTTAAGTATATTAAGTACATTTTTTTTATTCATTTAATTTTGATCCATTGAACACAAATGGAGTACAGCTATTGTTTCTTTGGTTGTACACAAAGTAGAGTCACACCATCTGTGCATTCATACATGTACACAAGGCAATGATGTCTGTCTCATTCTGTTATTATTCTTGCCCCCCCCACCCCAACCCCACCCCTCCCTTCCCTCTATGCTATCTATCCTTCCTCCAATCTTGTCACCCTTCCACCCCGCATTATGCATCATTATTCAGTTATCAGAGAGATCATATGGCCTTTGAATTTTTGGGAATGGCTAAAATCACTTAGCATGACAGTCTCCAACATCATCCATTTACCTACAAATGCCATAATTTTATTCTTCTTTATGGCTGAGTAATAGTCCATTGTGTATATATACCACAGTTTCTTTATCCATTCATCTATTGAAGGGCATCTAATTTGGTTACACAATCTAGCTATTGTGAATTGGACAGCTATGAACATTGATGTGTCTGCATCACTGTAGTATTCAGATTTTAAGTCCTTTGGGTATAGGCCA
>JAJEJO010002991.1:162515-282696 GCA_020662805.1 Glaucomys volans
CTTCTTCCCAACTGAAAGTGCATAGTGAGACTAATGGAGAAGTCACTGCTTCTAGTCATGTTTCTTCGACCACCAAATTTACTCTTCATGTTTTGGACGGGAAGTTTGCACTTTTGTCTCCACTTGAAGGACATGCTTCTTTCATTCCTAAGGGAAAATCCAAAGTTCTGATTAAATTACTGCATCCTACTCCAAAAATCCATGGTCCAAATGTGTCTTCTAACTGCTCAGTGGCCTGCTAACCAAAATGATAAGCTGTTTTCCCCTGTTTTTTCTCCCACCAGGTATACAATGGTGGGAGAAGAGTAGGATATCATGCCAACAACCACACAATAGTCACTAGTCGTTGGTTACATTCTGCTAGGCAGACATTAACAATCCCTCAATAGAGTACGGATTAGGTCTTGTATTTCTACTCTTTGAGGGGAATTCTACAGTCTATTGCTCTTCTTGGCTCCTAGTTTCAGCTCTAGAATTTCTATCCTAGTCCCTTTCCCTCATGCATCATGTGTATTGGCTATTGTGAATTCTTCCCTCTTGGAATTTGTGATAGTTTGGATGTTGATTGTCCCCAAAAGGTTCATATGCTAATGCCTCCGTCTACAGGGCAGCATTATTGAGACATGAGGGAACCTTAGGAGGTGGGGCCTCTGGAATCTTCTGAAAGGGAATTCCCTGAAAGGGAATGTGAGACTGACTCTTTCCCTACCCCTCTTGCTTCCTGACTCATGAGGTGAGCAGTTTGCTCTGCCACATTTCCACCATTGCCATATGTCACACCCACCAGAAGTCCAAAGCCATAGTCTACCTGATACTTGGCTGCAACCTCCAAAACTATCAGCCAAAATAAACCTCTATTTATAAGTTAATTATCTCAGGTATTTCATCACAACAGAAAGCTGCCTCACACAGGGCTGACCAGCATGTATGGCTGACTTCTTATTCACTCAATATTGAGGGCACACGTGTGGAGGCTTGCCTGCCAGTCACTGTCTTTTATAGCCCAAGCCCATACTTCCCTTGTCAGCACAGCACTTTCAAAACCTTGACAGCCTTCAGAAACATTTACTCCTAGTTAGTTCATGGTACCTGTGATCAGAGTCACAACATTTCTCTAGACATGGTTCTTATGTTCATTTCCTAATTTTGCTTTCTTTCCCTCAAATCTGTTTCTCCAAACCTAGTGGCTGTTAGCTTAAAATCATTTTAGAAAATAAAGTGGGTGTGAGAATAAAAGAGAATTTTGTGTGGATTTCAAGAGCCACTGCCATTTCCAGCCTTGCTACTTGTTAGCCAGTCATGGAGGATCCAATCCTGTTCTTGAAATACTTTGCTACAAGAAACACACAAAGACCATTCATGCTAATACTTGTTGTCTCTTTCAACAATTTTTTTAGAACCACTGTATTATATCTTCTTCCTTCTGACCTGTCTCAGGAAAGAGCTTAACTAGATTCTTTGATACTATCTAGCGTAGCTCCCCAACTTCACAACCTACATGGTCTATTTTCCCATTGCCTAACTGCTAAGTTCGTGGCACATATTTTAGTTTTTTTTTTTTTTTTTTTTTTTTTTAAGTAATAGCACTTCATTTTGAAACCGGTCTTAAAAATCAGGATGGGGTGTTGTTCCCCTGGTGTTGAAGATTGAATACCTGAGAAATGCCAGAGCAAGAGCAAAAGTTTTATTTCAAGGACAGAAGAGGGAGAGAGGAGAGAGCGAGGAATGGGATGTGGGGAACTCCTGCAGGGAGGAGAGGGTCCCAAGCTGGTGCCTGAGGGAGTGGGTGTATCTTGACCTTTTTATCGATTTTAGATTTCCTTTCTTCTCATGCCCCCTTCTCCCATCCTGCCCGTGTGGTGATCAAAAGGACAGGAAGAGAGCCATCCAGGAGTACCTCTCCCTATTTTCCACATTTCCTCAAAGAGGCAGGAAAGGAGTTGCCCAGAGGGTACTCATTATCAACTCCTTGCAGCAAGGGACAATTCCCTGGAGGCAGGTGACCTTGGCAACAGGTGAGGAGGAGGGGAAGTGTTCTGGAGGTATGAGCATTCCATTTCCTTTTGAACTAGCCCCCATCTTCTGGTCTTCATCATCTATTTACACTGACTACCTGTACTTTGTTCTTATCTCAATTTCAAGGTGTCAATTTCTATCTCAGTAGGGGAAGGCCAAACTGTGAGGAAGTACACATGCAAAATTTAAAATATCTCCACACAAGGTAAGATTATCTTCTCCTTCATGTTCATAAACCAAGGTGGATGTTCTTGATTAGTATTTAGTTCTTTTCTTTATTGTCATCCAGAGACCCAAGTTTCTCCTATCTTTTGTCATCCCCTGGGGACATAAACACTTTATGTTGTGGAAGGAGGAAGACACTAAGCTTCGTGTTACTCTTCTCAGAAAGTGGCACGCAGCAGTCCTCATTCTGTTGATATGAACTAGCCACAAGTCAAAGCCACCTGAATGTGTGTGGTCTTGGACGTGGAGTCAGGTCCCATTAAGTAGCTACAGCAGAATACTATGAAAACGGAAGAAAGACTTTGATGAACAGCCAGGTGTCTCTTGTCTTATTGGATAATTAACATTCTATGTGACTATATAGATTCTAAAACACTATAAATATATCATTGTATAATGTGAATATACTGGCAATTTTGTAACAGAAGAAAATTCATCTTCGGAAAGATTAGTAGTTTTCCCAAGATCATGAAAGCCAAAACCTAGGTATCAACTCAAATTCTCTTTCCAAAGTTCATGCTCTTCTTGAAATATTGGTCAGAAAAAAAAGGACAAGCTGGGCTTGGTGGCGCACGCCTGTAATCCCAGTGACTCCGATCGCGAGTTCAAAGCCAGTCTCAGCAACTTGCAAGGCCCTAAGCAACTCAGTGAGACCCTGTCTCTAAATAAAATACAAAATAGGGCAGGGGATGTGGCTCAGTGGCTGAGTGCCCCTGAGTTCAATCCCTGGTTCAAAAAATAAAAGAAAAAAAGAATGATTATGTTTAATATGATACTTTAAATTAATACCTTCATATGATATATAGTAAATATCGAATGGATTTTTCATCATAATACATGGCCACAAATCTCAGACTATTTAATATTTTTTCTTACAATAGCAAAGTCATAAAAACAAATATCATTAATTATTTCATAACTTTAAAATTGACCAATTACAACTGCTTTCCTCTTGAGTAAAAGGATTCAGAAATATTTTTGTGTGAGTGGGAGCTCATATTTCATATTTTATATGAATATAGTTAGAGGTTTACTTAAGACTTCAGAATCAATTTCCTAATGCATAGTGTACATTAGGAAATTGACTCAGATTAAAGAACTATTTATTTTCTTGTTTTTTGAAAGTCATTGAGAAACTGTTTGGAAGGAGTCCCCGAACTAACTGTTCCAGTGCTGAAAGGACGTAAAAAGGAAATTCGGTGAAGATAAATTTTTCCTTTATTTTGTGCTTTTGAAAAATCAAATAAATATAATAAGTATTATGAAGAGAATTTTTTATTTCTCTTGGCCTGATTTATATACAGATCTAAATCTACAAGATAGTCACAGAATCACAAAATTGAAAGTTGAAGAGAAACTTTTAGACCATCTCATTTATTCTCTCATTTAGTATAATTCAAATAAATTAAATAATGGCATACACACTCCATTTTCCCCTCTTAGATTATGTAATTTGAACTTATTTTTGTGAGCAAATTATTCTTGGTAATAATTTTCTTTGTTGGAAAGGCAAGAAATGTCCCAATTGTCTGCTTTTTGTTTGGACACTATTCTATTTGGCTTTTTATTTTTACTGAGTCAGGTCTTATTAATTTCTTGGCACTTAGATTTTATTACTGTGAATGAGCTGATATATATCCTTTAATGATAAGAGAATTATATTTTCTTACTTATACAAGCAATTAATGAACTGAAGAGGGAAGTTGCTTTTGGGGACATTATGATGTCTCAATGATTAACTGTTGACTAAAGAAACAATGAAAAATATTTAGCACTTTCTTTGCATAATCTTGTTGACATAATTGTATCTATAATTACTGTTATAAATTATCCCTTTTAGAATAAAACTTGGTATTTGTAAAAATTATAATTCTTCAATGAATAACTGACTACTCTGGACTAACATAACTTTGCTTAGGTTATTTTGGGTTTGTCTGATTGAACATATTGGACTTGGCACATAGTTAATTAACAAATGCTGTGTAACAGTGTCTTTGTTAGCTTGCTTGTTTTCTGTACTAAGCTAGATCTCAGATTTAAAATATCAATGATCCTTTCCTTTTGGCCTTCTGTCATAATATATGATTCTAGATAAATTCTATTTGATGAGTTCTGACTTTATTAGAGATTTACTCTTCTAGCATTTTTCTTCAATGACTTTGGGAGATTAAACTTATTCACGTTATGCAACCTCTAAATTGGGATTTGTGGCTCACTGTCTGAAGTATGGTCTAGACAATAGCAAATTCCTCTATTCTGCACAGCCTGCATATAATAAATTGCCAGCTTGAACACTGACTTAGCTGAAACATTGCATTTCATATTTCAATGTTGCATTCCATTTGATTATACTAAATGTTGGATATGAAGTAGAATTCTGGTGTCTTGATTCCATGAGCTGGCCATGAGGTTGTGCTGCTTGGATACAACCCAGAGGACCTTGAAGCCTGCCCACAACACTGAACACCAAGTCCTCGACTTCAAGCACTAGACTGTGGATGTTTCTCTCCTGCTTGTTTAATGTTAAACACCAAAAAGAAAAGCCCAGTATGCAATGAGTCAGATTCTTTCAGTGTATTGGTTACATCCTTGAAGCTATCTTGACCATCTTGGTAATTACTTTAAGTCACTAAGTTTACTAAAGAAGCTATTTATTGGAAGGTACGGCTTTTAAAATTACATACTTTTCCTAAGAGGTTTTGACAAAGACAAATAATGTAACTACTTTTCTTTGAGCTTAAATATGAAAACGTGATTCTGTTCATGATTCATTCATCCAACAAAGACACCTATTACATACATGGCATTACTGTCAACATTGCTAAGAATATAAAGAAGTGGTCATCAGTTATAACCCTTCCCTTAAATAATTGTAATCTAGGTTAGGTAACCAGATATGCCTGTATTTGTCTGCTGTTGGCAATGCATGACTTAGCTTCTCCAAATTGTAAAGATAGAATATCATCAAGTATCCAAACTGGGACAAATAAGGATTGATTAGAGGGAACATGTCACTATATCCTGAGTTAATGAATATAGATTTCATGGAGAATGAAAAGCACAGAATGAAAAACTCACAAAGAATGAAAAGCAAATTTGGGGGAAAAAATAAGTGGGCAAAACAAACAAGTGAGAAAATCGATGACTTTGGGGATAATGAACAGTTATTCTGACAATAGTTCGGTATATGTGGATATAAACTATGATTCTTGTTGGAAATGGTGATAAAATAATTAGCTGTATATTGGTATCTGCCTTATAGCTTTCTAGTGTGCAAGATTCATAAGATAGAGGGTGATTTCAACAATGTGGAAATTGCCATGATAGATATTAATAACTCAGTTGATTCCTTATTCATTCAGTACTTCAGTCATTCATTTAGTGAATTGATAATGTGTTTTACTGGTGCAGAATGTAAGAGTGAATAAGATATAAGTAGCTCCTACTCTGCTCCTCTTTGGAGCATCCCCTAATATACTACAAATGATAAACAAATTGATAAGGGAAGTAGAAAATAATTAAATGAAATGGTGTCAAAAAGCAGGGAATCCAAAGTTGGTCAGGAAGTGAAGGAAGAATAAGAATAAAGATCTCAGAATCATTTTGAAAAATGCTATTGTTACTTGGAGAGCTCAAGGATGAGTAACACATGAGAAAATGCAGCTGAATATGCTATTTTCTGGTCAGAGAAAATAGCATATGGAGAGTCTGGTGGAAAAGTATGTTATTTAATGGCCAAAGGAGTGGAGTGGGAGAAATGTAGTTAGATAAGGAAGGCCAGATAATGAAATGCCCCGTGATACTGCCTGCATATCTATTTATTTTATTTTTTTAAAAAATTATTTTTTTTTAATTTTAACAGACTTCATTTTGATTCATTGTACACAAATGGGGTACAACTTTTCATTTCTATGGTTGTGTATGTTGTAGATTCATACCATTCATGCAATCATACATGCACATAGGGTAATGATGTCTGTCTCATTCCACCATTGTTCATACCCCTGTCCCCTCCTCCCCATTTCCCTTTATATAATCTAAAGTTTCTCCATTCTTCTCTCACCCAACCCCCTATCCCGATTATATATCATCATCCACTTATCAGTGAAAACATTCATCCTTTTGTTTTTTGGGATCAACTTATTTCACTTATGATATTCTCCAATTTCATCCATTTATCTGCAAATGCCATATTATTCTTCTTTATGGCTGAATAATATTCCATTCCATTGTGTACATCTAGGTTGGTTCCATAATCTAGCTATTGTGAACTGAGCTGCTATAAACATTGATGTGGCTGTGTTACTATGGCATGATAATTTTAAGTCCTTTGGGTATAAACCAAGGAGTGGGATAACTGGGTCAAAAGATGGGTCCATTCCAAGTTTTCTGAGGAATCTCCACACTGCTTTCCAGAGTGGCTGCACCAATTTGCAACTCCACCAGCAATGTACAAGTGTGCCTCTTTTTTCCCACAGTCATCCAGCATCTATTATTGGTTGTGTTCTTGATAATAGCCATTCTAATTGGAGTAAGATGAAATTTAGATTTGTTTTAATTTGCATTTCTCTAATTACTAGAGATATTGAACACTTTTCCATATATTTATTAATTCCCTGAACATCTTCTGTAATGTGTCTGTCCAGTTCCTTGGCCCATTTATTGTTTAGGTTCTTTGTATTTTTGGTGTAAAGTTTTGTAAGTTCTTCATAAATTTTGGAGATTAGTGCTCTATCTGAAGTGCGTGTGGAAAAGATTTTCTCTCACTCTGTAGGCTCTCTTTTCACATTATTGATTATATTCTTTGCTGAGAAAAATATTTTTAGTGTGAATCCATCCCATTTATTGATTCTTGCTTTGGTTTCTTGTGCTTTGGAATCTTGTTAAGGAAGTCTGACCCTAATTTAAAAGCACATAGAAGGATCTAATAATTCAAACATCTAGAAAAGGAAGGCAGAATTTCACAAAAGTTGTTAAATATGAGAGCCTACAAAGGGAGAGAAGGTCAAAGATTACAGAAAAGTTTCAGAGTATTAATACATCTGGTCAGTTACCTGGAACTTTAAATCAGGAGGTGGGAATGAAACGAGATCTGTTGGCTACCACATTGGTAGATATTGATGGTTGACTAGAGACTGAAATAGTAGAAAATTGAGCTGAAACTATAACCTCATGTGCAATTCTAGTTGCATTCTGTCAACCTGTACTCCCTCCACAACCTTCTGAAATCTATGCCTTTTCCACTCAAACAAGTTCTTTTACCTAACTAAAATTCAGAACAATATAGGTAAGAGGATCCTGGAATTTGTGGTTATCTGTCTTACCTAAATTGAAATGCAGCATACACATGTGTCCTCATTAAGGCCACATGTTGTGGATTATGATGCAAATACTGAAAATATGCAAATACATTATGATTATCAATGGATCTCCTAAGAACACTTCCAGGACCTAACAAGATTTTAAGAAATAGGAATGGGCAACATGGCAAAATCCGAGTGAGCTTGAGTAGGATGAAACTCAACATAAATTGTTAGATTTGATAGGTTGAAGCCCTTAGTGGCCTCTGAAAGAACTGTTTCATTAGAGTAGTCATTTAGAAGAAAATCTGATGGGGAGACAATTAGAAGTGAGGAAACATAAATACATAGTCTACATGTGCTCATCAGCAAGTCCATGTAAAATGTATGTCAAGTTGTAATACAACTTCATGACCTTGGGGATTATTTTCTTTTGGTTTGTGATTGTAATTGTAGTAACCGGAGTTAGGAAGTATTAAGGGTTTGAGATTTTGCCTATCACAAGTTAGCAAGTTAGCTAGCTGCAGTTGCCTGGATGCTAGAAGAAGACAAGTGGATCCTGGGTCAGTGACAAGGGAATTCACTACTTGGAGAGCACCAAACCAGCATGGGCTTCCTATTTATGTTGACTTCTTTTTCTCCCCTTCCTCCAAATCTCATGGATGGTGATTTGGAAATGGGCCATGTTTCTTTTCCTTTGACTGGTTCTAATTTGTAGGCTTGGTCTTGAAAACATGACTGTGGGAGTCTTTCTAGTGAATTGTTGAACCCAATGGTGTCCTTGGTGACCTTTGAACTTGAAATGAGAGTGACCCTGGGACCTTCAAACTTGCATATGTTGCCTAAAGTAGGATAAGTCTTGTGGGGACTTGTACCCTTACATAATTATGCATTTTGTCTGATTCTGGAGTTTTCAGCTCTTTGAGATGTACTTATGTGCTTATCAACATTCATATCTGTTTGACATAATAAAGAAAGTGTCAAATTTTAAAAATAATAGTTCTACCAACAATGTAAAAATATTTTATTTTTTATGGTCTTTTTACTTAATGTGTATTTCTTTTACCAAAGTAGAAGAGGTAGATATGGTATATTTCATTTGGCTAGTATTTTTTGCATCTTTTTTCTTCGCATGTAGAAGATACACATTCTTTGTCCACTGAGAAAGCCAAAAATCTCCATCAGTAATACATTCAAAGATTGTAATCTTAGGATGACGTGCTGTCATCTTCATCAGATTTAACCATATGCCTTAATCATGTTTTCTCAGTCGAGTGACTGTTTTTCTTATTTATTTGTTGCTGTGCAACAAATTACTCCAACACTTAGTTGCTTAAAACAAAACACATTTGCTTTCTTCTCAGTCAGGGGTATGGGTATGAGTTGGATGGGTCCTCTCCCCGAAGATCCCTCACAAACTGCCATCAAGTTGTCAGCTGGGGCTACATTCTCATTGCAAGACACTTGCAGAGGGAATTATTTAGCCCATGCACGTGGTCATTGGCCGGATTCAGCAACTCAGGGGATGTTGAACTGGAAATCTCATTTCCCTGCTGTGTGGACCTCTCTGACATGTCTCCAACATTGGCTTATACAGCCAGTAAGAGAGTGTGAAAGTTTGCTAGTATCTCATCTTTAGCTACCTAGTTGCAGAAGTGTAACCCCAAATTTGCTGTATTCTATTTTTTTTTTTTTAGAAGCAAGTAATTAGGCTCAGTCCACACTTGAGGGGACCACACAGAGATGTAAATATAAGAAGCCAGCGATCACTGTGAAGTCTACCTCACACACTGCTTTTTGTCTTTGGCTATATAGCCTTAGCATATGGCTGCAACTTGCTGCAGGAGAGCCTAGGAAATGCCATCTTGATTATGGTCTGCCATGTGCTTGGCTAAAATATGAGACAGTTTATTTTTAAAAAAGGAACAACATTGTGGCTGACGGGCAGTCTCTGCAATAATGGCCTTGGCAATTTATTTCCATTTTATGGCTTAGTTGATATTGATAAAACTAGGGCAAGAACATCTCCTCACAGGAAGTGTAAAGTACTGCATAGCGTGAGTTTTTTCTCCTTACTCCTCTCTCACTGATGACTTGATTCAGCCTTCTATCAAAATGAGAACTCACTTTCCAACATCTCTGAAAATAACCAGTCTTTGGTATAGTAATTCCAATGATAAAAAACCTAATTTTTTTTAAAGTCCTCTAAAATATCCTATATTTGGAAGATGTGACTGTGTATTGAGCATGAATCAATTTCTTGTAACTACTACTAATCGATTTTTCTATTCCCAATGAACTTATAATTATGTCTTCGTTACAAGCATGTGCCCATGTTATTACATAAATCATCACTTATTTTTCAATTTTTTAAACTTTGGATTTCATGTTTGTTCATAAATGCAATGCCATGAAATTATGAAATACGTCACAATCACATTTTAACATCAGCCAGGTCTGGAGGTCTCAGCTTTTATTTTCTTTGTTTCTTATAAGCTTTTATCTGCTCTCATCCTTTCTTCTTCACTGGTATCTCTCTACAAGTGTGATTGGTTCCATGTTCTAGATGAAATGACTTGTAATCATGGCTTTTCTCCTTGTTCCTCAATTTGTTTCAGGGAAGGCCTGATGCAGGAATGAGCCACGGATCCTTCAATAAACAGAGCTTCCGGGCTGCTACTCCAGGACACAAACCTAGTCATTTTTTGTTGCCCATTCTTAAGCAACTCTCTTGCTCTAAACGCTGCCTAACAACCTCTTTAGAAGAAATCTTGCTCCTTCTTCAGTGCTCGGAGTTTTTCCTCTATTCCTGGGAACTCGAAGCCAGCCCAACCCTGTTGTCCTTCGTCAACCTTCTACAAGCCATCAATATTGTTTCAAAGACAAAAACTGTCCTGGACTGTCAACTGATGACTTGGAACTTTGAAAGGCAATCACCAAGCTTGACTAATTAATGGGCTCCTTGATTAACTAAAACCACCAACATTCTCCTCTTACCTGCACATTCCTACCCTACTTTGTATTTCTTCAACTCTGATCTCTCTCCCTGTCCTTGGACCTGCATTTTGACTACAAATAAACTCCCCAGCATCCTTGACTTTTCCAAAAATCTTCTAACTCCTTTAGTTAAATGGAACCCAAGATGTCCCCAAGGACACTGTTACCTTTTTGTCCTGTTCTGGGAAGGTGTTCATTCTTATGAACAGCACACAGCAAGGGGTATAAGGTGAGGTAATTCCCGTTCTCCTGACTGCCTTCTTGCAGAATGTCATTCCTTCACACTGAATCCAATCTCTGCTCTTCTTTGTAACTATCACTACTAATTTCCCAGTATATCTTCTCATAGTCATGGAGTTTTGGGAACCAGCCGCTTATAGACTTGATTTACATACCTATGCATGCCAAAATCTTAAGGGATTTTGACAAGCAAACATCTAACCAAAGTGATACCATGACTCCTAGGCCTATTTTTCATCTCTATTTGATCTTTACTGCATATAATTTCAGTAATCCCATATACTGAAGAATGCTCTCATGTTTGAGCAGCATTTAAAATTCCTTTAAAATCTGAAATGCAGGATCACAGAGAGAGAAAACAAAGGAGATCAGTGCTCAGCCTGGCCTTTCTTCAACTGACCTTCCAAACCTGCATTCACACTCTGACCCTACAATCTGATTCACATTTCCTGCTGAAGTGCTGGTGGTACTCATAGTGATTTTCCATAACTTATTTCCTCCGCTTGGTGACTCCCACTCTTTACTGACTTGTGTTTCAAATTTCTACAGAATCATGTAGGAAGGTGTTTTTTCCCCTCCCTAGATAAATAAAAATCAGTAGGGAAAATAAACCAGAATGTTAATTCTCAACTCAATATTTAAGATAAATGACAATTTG
The DNA here is from genome assembly GCA_020662805.1 of Glaucomys volans. Lineage (NCBI taxonomy): Eukaryota > Metazoa > Chordata > Mammalia > Rodentia > Sciuridae > Glaucomys > Glaucomys volans. The sequence goes on from JAJEJO010002991.1 coordinate 173,952, forward strand.
ACTTCCTATTTATTTCTCTAAATATCTGTGATGTAGTTTTAGGAAGATTAATTTCAGGAGACTTCACAAAGCCTAGAAGAAACTGAGAGAAGATAAACACATTGTAGCAAGGCATTTTGTTCACTTTTTTTTTTAGTGGGGGGAAGTCTCTTTGTCTCCAAAGTTTTGGTTTACCGTCATGAAAACTCATGCCATAAAAATTTCAAAACCAAGATTTTGTTTCCATAATGCTTTTTAGAAAAGCTTTATTTTGGTTTCAATTGACACATAATTATATATATTTATGGGGTACAGTTTTGTGATGTTTCAAAGCATGAATATATTGTACCATGATCAAATCAAATCAGGGTATCCATCACCACAAACGTGTATGTTTTATTGTCTTGATAAGAGAGGTTGACACTCCAGTTTGGTTCATGGTTTAATTTTGTTAAAATTAATTACTTTGGTTCATAATTTAATTTTCCTGTGTAGTGCCTGCTAGTGAAAAGACCTTAAAGTGCCATGTATAATTTTTACTTTTAAAGCAAAGTCTTTTTGCGGGGAGAGATCTTAATTTTGTGAATTAGGAACAGTATTTACTGTGTTGCTGATGAGTCTGAAATAGGAAGAGACTCTGATTCAGATAATGACAGTGTGTGACATGTCCACAAGAAGGAGAACCTTCACATAGTGCACATTCCATCACTAGCCTAATTAAGAAAAATCACAATTTCCAGAGGACTTTGTCTTCTGTTTGCATAATATGGATACATATTTTATCTTCTGGAATAAAGGGAGAATGATAAGAGCTCTTTGACTTCCAAGATTTTTTTTTTCAGGAGTTGTATAAAAATCACTGCACTAGGACTAGGGTATAGCTCAGTAATGGAGCAAAGGCTCAGTGTGAATAAGGCTCTGGTTTCAGTCCCTAGCACGCATCCACGTGGGCATGCACGTGTGTGGGTGGGCGCACGCACACATACATGCACACACACAAATCTATCATTGTGCTGATTTGGGGACTAACTTGGATGTTAGCAGAGGACAGTGATTATGAGATGCCACACAGATCACAGCATATGGAAGCTCATAGGCTGTATATTCATGTCCCAGTTCTATCACTTATTAAATGGGTGACTCAATAATTCAACCTTTTCCAATTTCTTCTCTGATCAAATATTAGTACTTTAGTATTCATAACTTACATCCAGAAGCCTTTGTCTAACTGGAAAGGCAATTTTGATACATATGAAACAAATAGGCAGGCAGGCAAAATCAGTTCAACTCAGAGAATGCTGATGAAGTCACACAGAAAGAAATTCCTGAAATATGTCCTATAACTCTTTATAATTCAAGCCAAACATAAATATAAATCTGGTCATCAATACTTATGTAGTTGTATGATTAGCTTATGACTAACTCAGTAAAGGTGAGTGGTTTCTATTGTAGTATTGGTACAGACCTGTGAAGTATAGGGTACATTACTTAGAATTTGCATCAATTTTAGAATAAGGAAGTGCATCTTAAGAGTAATGCAAGTAAACATTCCCAATTATGAAAAGAAATAGAAGAGAAGAAAACAGATTGGATGTCATTTAATTTCCTCTCAAGTCACCATAGGAGAAATTCTTCAAGTTCTTCTGGAAATGAGGAAATGAATAAACATATTTCTTACATTTAATGATTCTTGGCCGAAATTTGACAAATGTTTTTTGAGTATCAATTCAAAACTCAATGACTGCCAACTATTGGCAATTGCATGCTGTAAAATGAGATTAGTGGTCAGAAGGAGAATTCCAAGTCTCACAGTTGTTGAACTAAAAGTCAGACTATGTCTGTAAAGGAAAACAAACACTACCTTGGAATAACAAACTGTCTGGTATACTTCACCATCTTAAAAACACATTGGAATATTTTTTAAAACTTTAATCTGGTATCCATTGTGTTGTTTGAAGTGGCCTCCAACTTAATATTGAATGGAAATGGTTGTTTGGTAACAATGCGTTAATTCCTGGAAAAATTGATGCCTACGCCAATCAAACCTTTGAGATTGCCGTTTAATACGGTAATGATTAACATCCTAGCACTGTAATTGGCACATAGTAAGTCCTTAAGGAATTTAAGCTATAGCACTACTGTCACCATGGGGCCAGGAAAGGAGAAGAGCAATTATCACACAATTCTGCATACTAGGATAGTTCACAGATCTCTTTTTCTAATTCTGCAGTGACTTTGTAATATAAAAGAACGCTGTGAAAATCAGTTCAGACCAGATCAGTTCACGCTAAGTAGACAATGAATATCATCTACAATTATAACTTTTCAAAAAAAAAGTTGTGTCAAATCGCGTACACTGTTTACTTACTTGAAAGCGAGGAATGTGAAGGAAGGAGAGAGAATAGTTAAGAGACTGGAATAGCCAGGAGATTTGGTAAGTGATCAATTCTTTTTTTGTTATTGTTTTAAACAGTTTCAGACTGGTTATATAATGAATTAAATTCATAGAGCCATGACAAAACACATTCTTTTCTCTAGTGTTTATGTCAGTGTTATATGGAACCAAATAACTTACTGAGAAAGTTTGCTTTTTAACCATCTAATACTTCAGTTTTATGATGTGGAAAAATATTTTTGATAGGGAAGAAAAATATGTGCCCTTCCTAAATGATAGCAATCCATTGAAATAGAAACACGAGGAACAACAACCTATTTCTTGGGGAATTAGATCTTATATTCATGCTGTTAATAATTTCATTCTTCATGTCACTAACCAGGTAATTATTAATTCACATGCTGAATCTCACCAATTATTTTTGTGTTAACCAGAGAGGGAGTGTCAGATTCCTAGGGCTACTGTAACAAAGGGAAACAATCCATGTCATAAACAAATGAAATATATTGTCAAATAGTTCAAGATCAGATTTATTGTCCCAAGTCCAAGATTAAGGTGTCAGCTGGATGGGCTCCTTCTAAGGCTCTTATGGGAAATCTAGTCTGTACTCTCTCCCTGTGCCATCCAGCAATCCTTGGAAGTCCTTGGCTTGTAGATGCATCCTCCAATTTCTGCCCCCATCTTCACATGAATTTCTCATTGTGTTTCTGTGTCTTCTCAGGGTAATGTTTTTAATAAGGACATCAGTAATAGTGGATTAAGAACTGATTTTCCGCTAGTATTACCTGAACTTTTCTTTAAATTATGTTTGTTTTTCTGTATTTTATGGGTGCATTATAATTGCACATGATGATGGGATTTGTTGTTACATATTTGTATATATACAAAACATAGCAATTATAATTTGGCCAAGATCACTCCCTAGCACTTTCATGACCTCATCTTAATTTAACAAATCACTTCTACAAGACCTTATTTCCAAATAAGGTCACATACTGAGGTGCCTGGGATTAAGATTCTGACTGTGTGTGTGTGTGTGTGCACACACACACACACACAGAGTCAGAATTATATACACACACACAGTCATGTTATATAATATACACACATATATAGTATATATACAATATATATACATACACAAATATATAATACACCTGTACCCCATATATATACATTATATAACATATAATATATTATGTATTATAATATGTGTTTATACTATGTAATATATTGTATGATTATAATATATGCACATATATAGGGGTAAAATGTATGTACATATAAATATATATATATTTGGTAAGAGTGTATGGTTGTATGGGAGGACACAACTCATAGTTCAGCTTCTAATAGTTGGTGACCTGATTATAATTTTACTTTATTTATTTATTTCCAACTTTGTTTTCTTCTTTCATGGAGAAAACCGATTGACCTTTTGTTCCTATAGATGATGAAATTTTGAAATGTGGTGTTTTGAGGAGAAATGGGAAGCATAGAGATCCACAGCTCAATTTAGGATATGTCTTCCCAGATTTGGATGTCCAAGAAAGCAGAGTAAAGACACAATGTGGCACGCATAATCCCTAGAATGAAAAGGAATACAGCAGAGAGTTCATGGGAAATCACAGTGCCATTTCTAACCAGCGGCCAATGTGGAAGGACAGGTGGAGGTGGAAGGCAGGTTTTAACGATAAAGATTTAAGGCAGAAGGGCCTCTGTATGGACACTATTCAGTGAAAGCAGGAACTTGGAGAAGGGGATCGAGGGAGTATTTCATTCAGTGTTCACTAAAGAAATTATTGGGTTAAACCATGATGGAAAGTGAGAAATGGAACTCAGGAACATTCTGAACACTATAACACATAGGCTCATAGCCTACCCTAAAGACACTAAGATAAAAAGCCTTGATGTAAGGCAGAATGTTGACAACCAAAGATGTGAAAGATAAACAACCTGGACAAGCTACTTAGTCGCTGTGGAAAAGGAAGAGGAAAAGAAATCCAAGCACTAGGCCAGATAGGAGCCTAAAGGTAAGAAGAAGAGGATTGAAAATAATAAAAAAAATTATAGATAAAAATTACAATAAAAAGTGAGAGCCAGCCTGGTTGGTCCATCTGCTGGAAAAGGGAGATGCACCAGAAGGTGTGGAGGGGCTGCTTGAGATAGAGGCAGGAAAAAGGAGGGAATGTGTAGTCCACTCTGGTGTTGTGTTTTTCATTTCAGAAATTCACCTGAACAACCTAGCTGACTTATCACCTTCAGGGTAAGGTGGGGAGCCCAATTTCAGTGAATTTAGAAAGATTCTCAGGGAGAAGAGAAATGACTTCTCTCTTTCCTCAAAGGGGGAAGAGAGGAAAATATTATCTGTCTTTGTTCTCTGGTCCTGGGGCAGGCAACACAAAGATCTGTTTATAGTTTTGTTGCTCTCAACTATGTGCCTTTGATATTAATGTTCCAACAAATGAGATTGGACTAAAATTAGTGGCCAACATTTCTGCACAGACTGTGACAGTGGCTCTCATTCCTCTTGATTACAGAGTTAAGTTCAGTAGGATAGTGCAACAAATCAAAAGGAGGTTTAGGGCAGCTCATTCACAGGTTCCCACTCAGAAATATATTCCCCATCTAACAGCTTCCAAGGAAGGAAGGTGGTTCCAAGGACCACCCTTATTATAGTTTGGATGAGAGGTGTACCCCAAAAAATGCATGTGTGAAACCATGCAAAAAGGTTTAGAGGAGAAATGATTGGGTTATGAGAGCCTTAACCAAATCAGTGGATTAATCCCCTGATGGGATTAACTGAGTGGTAACCAAAGGATGGAACTAGAGGTGGAGGGTCAATGAGAGAGTGCCTTTGGAGTATGTAAGTTGTATCTGGTCAGTAGAGTCACTCTCTCTGCTTTCTGATTATCATCTGAGCTGCTTTCCTCTGCCACACTTTTCTGACATGATGTTCTGCCTTACCTCAAGCCCTGAGAAATGGACCCTACAGTCTATGGGTTGAGACCTCTAAAACTGTGAGTTCCTAAATAAACTTTTCCTCTTTTACAATTGTTATGGTTGGGTATTTTAGTCAGAGTAGTGAAAAAGTTGACTAAAACAAATTGGTACCAGGAGTGGGGTCAATGTTGTGACTGACCCAACCATGTGGTTCAGAAATTTTGCAGCTTTTTGGAATTGGTGGAAGGAATTTTGAGATGTTTAGCATCATGAGCTGGAAATGCTTTATATTGTTGTAAGCAGAGCTTACCAGCTAATTCTGATGGGAGCCCAGAAGATCAGAATACCTATAAGACCACAGAAAGTAAAGACAGGGCTCAAGAAGGTTTAGAGGAACAGTGGGCCACTCTTGGTAATTGGAATAGGGGCCATTCATGTTATGTTTTAGCTGAGAAGTTGTCTGAATTTTGCCCATGTCCTGAGAGAGACTTTCTGTGAGACTGTTTTTAAAAGTGGTGGACTTTTTAACCTGGCAGAAGAAATTTCTAGGCAATATAGCATTCAGGCAGTGGTATGGATATTGCTGACAGGTTTTTGGCAAAAAGCAGAGCAGAAAGATTTGAAAGTGGATGTGAAATGTGGGAGTAAACTTGGGCCAGTGAAGATGCAATTGTTGAAGACATTACTGCTACCTAGAAATGCTAAAGGCTTTGCCCAGAAACAATAAGAAAGATGGCTTGAGGACATCTCAGGAATTGGCAAGATCATATCTATCTCAGACGCAAGGAAGAAAAAGTCAAAACTCTCTTGAGAAGAGACCAGTGTGGCACCCTTCTTGTACAAGGGACTTAGGAAGTTTTTTCCATCATGTTTAGCTACCCAGGAACTGAGAAGCTGCTTCAGCCAGGGTCTCTGGAGGCATGGCTACAGTTCTATGTGGTATCAGACCTTGGCATCAACCATGTGATGCTGGGTCTGCAGGAATGCAGGATGCTGGAGTTAGGGTGTCTTGGAGGCTTCCACCAAGATATCAAAGGAAGGTCTGGGAGGGCAAGCAAAGTGAAACACAATCCGAGTTCCTGAGGGCCACTCCTGAGAGGATGATGCATGGAGATGTGAGGGAGAAGACAAAGCTGTAGTGGAGACCCCCAAGATTAAAAAATACCAGTATTATGGAATGTTCACTGAGGAAGGCTGAAGGAATTAAGCTGAGTCAAGGCAACAGGAAGGTCACTTGTGTTACATCCAACAAGGCCACAGTCGGGGAGATACTTTGGACAGAATATCACAATGCCATGTGCCCCAGATGCCAGATATAGAGCTACAGGATTTTTTTGCATAGCTGGATTTCAGTCTTGCTTTGGTCCCATCCCTTCTTTCTATGCCCCTATTTTTGTGAATGTTTACTCTCTACCTTTATATTTTGGATACTTGTAAATCGATTTTGATTTTTATAGGTGATCACAATGTGAGCTTATCCTGAATCTCACAGAAGACTTTGGACTTGAACTTTTGGGAAATTATGGAACTGTTGAGACTGTGGGACCTCTTAGAAATGGATTAAATGTCTTTTCCATTGTAAGATGGTCATTCACTTTTGGAGGCCAGGAGTGGAATGTAATAGTTTTGATATGAGCTGTCCTGAAAATCTCATGTGTGAGACAATGCAGAAAAGTTTAGAGGAGAAATGATTGGGTTATGAGAACCTAATCCCATCAGTGGATTAATTCCCCTGATGGGATTAACTGAGTGGTAATTTAAATCTCATAGGATGTAACTAGAGGTGGTGGGTCACTGGGGACATGCCTTTGGGGTATATATTTGGTGAGCTGAGCTTAGTCTTACTCTGCTCTCTGATCATTACGTGAGTTGCTTCCCTCTGCCATATTCTTCTGCCATGATGTTCTGCCTCACCTCGAGTCTTTAGGAATGGAGCCAGCTGTGGATTGAGACCTCAGAAACTGTGAGCCTCCAAATAAACTTTTCCTCCTCTACAGTTGTTCTGGTTTGGTCTTTTAGTCACAGCAGCAAAAAAAAAACTGACTAAAACAGACCCTTCCCTGAACCACATTGTTCTCATTGTTCATTTGAACATGGTCTCCATTTATGGGGTACATGAAGCATATGGGAAGTTCTTTGGGCAAAGTCACTTAGAAGTTGTGGATACCTAGAAATCTGGATTATACATATAGAGTGAAAAATAACCTGTGTTGTTTATTTTGATTCATGGAGCCTATGAAAATTCTTGAGGAAGTATAGATATAAGAAGAATCTCTGTTAAAGAAAAATATCACCATTAGCTTCAAATGGACTTTTGAAAAGTAATGTTTGAATGAAAGAAAAAGGGGTAGAATAAGTCATGTATGTGCTCTCTTGACAGGTATCTTAGAACATACCTGCAAAATTAATTATTGTCTTTCATCACCTACCAACAGGATTAGGTTTTGAGAAATTCTTGGATGATTCTGTCATCATGTGAACTGCATATAATGCTAGTTACACAAACCTATACAGTACAGGCCAAACAGTCCACATGCTTTCTTGATGCAATCAAGAGATGCAGCAAAGCCAGGCCCAGTGATGCACGCCTGTAATCCCAGTGGCTCGGGAGGCTGAGGCAGAAAGATTGAGAGTTCAAAGCCAGCCTCAGCAAAAGCAAGGCACTAAGCAACTCAGTGAGTCCCTGTCTCTAAATAAAATACAAAATAGGATTGGGAATGTATGTGGCTCAGTGGTTGAGTGTCCCTGAGTTCAATCCCTGTATCAAAAAAGAGAAAAATAAATAAAAATATAAAAGAGAGAGAGAGAGAGAGAGAGACGCAACAAACACGAGATGTGTGTACTGTTGCCAGGGTAACACAGCACATTGTTTTACAGGAAACAATTTTTTAAAAAATAGATGAGGTGCACCTTCTAAAACAATAAAATGTATAGTATAGTAAGTTCATAAACTAGTAATATAGTCATTATCATTATTGAGCATTATGTGTTGTGCATAATTTTGTGGAATGTATGTGTGTCATCCTTTTCTTTGGCTGGCAGTGCTAAATGTTTGTTTATAGCAGCATCACCATGAACAAGTGAGCAAGGGTTTCACTATGACACTTCAATGGCCAAGACATCACCAGGTGAGAGGAATTTTTCAGTTCCATTAGAATTTTATGAGACGACTACCATCTATGGGCTCTGTCCTTAAAGTGAAGCATTGTAATATAGCATGTGAGTGTGTTCACAAAACATTCCTGATTCTCAGAAAGCCTAAAATGAAGATCATAAACAAATACAAATTCAGTATGTATCAATGACAAGAAATTAGCTTGAAAGGTGGAAAAAATGAAAGAAAGCAAAAAATTCAGTTTGGGTAAGAAAGAGCTATGAACTGATTTTAGACATTTCCATCTACATTTGGCATAAAAAGGAGATCATTCACATATGCTTACTTCTATGGGGAGCATCCCTAAAACTGATAATGGAATCAGGAATTCAGAAGAAAACTGAAGAATGAGCGTTCAGAAGGAGGAAAAGATCTATAATTTCTTTTATGTCACTGTACATTTCCAATTTTATATATTGTACTATCTACTTGAAATTACTAATAATATGAAAATAGTATGAAAATAGCCAGGAATAGCTATACTAATTGGGCTGCGAGGATGTAGAGCAAAATCACTGCATTTCTTATCTCTGGGAGATTATATATACAATATAAAATTAATACAAAGTGATAAATAAAAAGTCATATGTATAATTAAAATATTTATAAAATAAAACAATTGTATATTTTATATATGTGAGATTAGGAGATGGAAAGTTATGGTGGTTAAAGGAAATTTTAATACTTAAAATGATTTTGATCATTAAAAAATGATTGACAATTCTGGATGCCTTGAATATATTTATCTATTGCAGTGTGTTTTGTGTGCTTATTGCTTTTGAAGTTTTAAGTATTAAATATAATTGGGTTTTGGTCTCCCTAAACAGTTCTTTTCCACTGATTTCTCACTCCTGTGGTTGATGTTTGAATTATATATGTGCGCAATAGATACACCTAAGGTTCCAATGATAAGAAGGCACCTGTGCTCCAAAAGACATGTTGTCACAGAGTCCTTTTTGCACAATAACCACTCTGCAATCCTGTGGGCTCCTGTAATCTAGAAACTAGGAACTAAAATGGCATACCTAAAGGGTCATCTGTCAGAATTGTAGTCAACCTGGTAAAATTTGTTGTATTTTCCCCTATTTTCCTCTACCCTTGTATACTTTTAAAAATTAAATCACTGATTCCTTTGGTCTCTCACCTTTCGTCTTTAATCCCAGTTCTGGCTCCCATAGACCACTGTTGTGATGTCTATTGTAGGCATCTTTTTTGTATATGTCCTTTTGTGAAATGTGCATCATTTGGTGTTACATGAATTTATTTTATGTAAAGGTATTGTGTCCATATCTACTTCTATTATTTGTCAAAAATTCCTCACTAAACTGTTTTTAATATTCACACATGGTGGTTTGAGTGTAGTAAATCCATTGTTGTAACCATTGTATGGCATTGCATGTAATCTATTCACTATATTTTACCTGCTCATTCTCCAAATGATGAACTCTCACTGCCTCCAATTCTACCATTGCGATGAGCATCACACACAGTCCTTTATGTCCTTGTGTGAGAATATCCTTGAGCCATCTACCCAGCAGCAGAATTGCTGAGTTATACAGGCCCTGATCTTTCTATCTTGCATATCAAGGGAGAGAGAGAGATTTACTCTCCAAAATGGCTGCCTTCAGCAGCAAAGTAAAAAAGGCTCTTATACCCCTGAATTCTCACCAGCACATGGCATCATCTGGTTTGCCAGTCTTTGTTTAAAAGGCGCAAAGTGACACTTGTTTTAATTTACATTGATCTCATTATTAATGACTAGTGGATTTGAGTGTCTGTTTGTGTGCTTGCTTTTCTGATTTCTTCTTTCCTGTGATTTGTATGTTCTTCCTCTGGCCAATATTGTTTCCTTGCTAGTTTGTGGAAATGCATGACCTTTGTTTATTTATTTACTTTTAAATATTTCAAATATGTTCTGCCATCCTACCCTCCATTTTGTAACTTTGCAAGTGCTGTGATTCATTGACTATAATTCTGTAATTTGATATAACAGATTTTTTTTTTTGCCTTATACTTCTGGTGGGTTCCTGTAATCTAGAGTCACAAAATGAAAATGACACAAGTATTTTTCTTTAAGATACTTTTCCAAGATCCTGTCATATGGGTATGCCATTATAATTCCTTTATAAGCTTTAAACTTTACCTTTTCTATGACATTTACCTGTGAGTGTGGAGTGTGTGTGTGTGTGTGTGTGTGTGTGATGTTATGTGGGAATCCAGGTTTATTTTTCTTTATCTGTATCATGAGACCTTTCAGAATACAGAGCAGATTGTAACTGCAAGTTAAAAAAAGTGGGGTGGGGAGATCGATTATAGCAAATATTTTTTTAAATGGCATTTTCTATAAAAGTCTTCTGCAGTCAAAATAGGTAAAGACCAAGGAAAGAGAAGATCCAAATTTATATCCTGCCAAAAAAAAATTAAAAACAGAAAAAAACCAAAACATTATCCAAGCATCACTGTTTTCTATTTGATATTTCTAGATTTATAGAGAATCAGTGAAACCTCAGACTCAGCTAGCAGAAGCCAGTGGTTGGGAGTGAGTGGGGGTTTCTTTTAAATATTAACGGTCTTCATGTGGACATTGATGATAAAAGGAAACCTCTTTTTGATAAGAGGCAAACACTTGTTTCAAGCAGTCTGACTTCACCTTTCCTGGTTCCAGGTGATTGACTCCCTGCTGTAGATAGCTGCAGCACCACACTGACAGGGGTTCAGTTTTGACAACCCTTCATTCCTAGGTCTCTGGCCTCAATTTCTTTACTATTTATATCTTTAGAGGCTGGCACTGCTTTTGCATGTAACAATGTAACAATGACTTCTAAATCTAGAACCTTTTATCTTCTGCCCAACCTCGCAAAAAATGCTGATGTTCAGAATGTTGTACAGTAGACAGACGATCCATCAAGTCAGACGTGCTGGCAGACTGGCTGGCTTCTGTTTTGATGGAATTCAGAGCTTTGCCAACTCAATGAATATAGAAAAAAAAAAAAAAAAAACACATCCCGAATTAGACATACCCTTAAATAAGTTATTATAGGAAATTTGCCAAGAGCTTTTCTTCCCTGTCTCCCAGACTGCCTGTGTTCAAGGTCAAAAGGTCACAGCCCATTAGGACTAGCAGAGTCTTGCAAGAGGTCCCTTCCACTTCACAGAGTTAACTTTTATGCTTATCAAAGCAAGCCTGAGGAGTCCGTCTGCGTTTACTGAAGGATTTACCAGCAAATTTACCAGCAACCCTGCCAAAGCTTCTACCCTATTGTTCAAAACCAGTAGTGTTATCTCCTCCTTGAGTCCACAGCACAGCTTATCTTTCCTCAGAAAGACAGATAAGGAGGCACTTGAGGGGCCCACACACTTTCTCTGGAGCCAAGCAAGAAAAAATCAAGTCCAAAAGCTAACTCAGAGAAGGAGGTGTTTTGAAACTTCTCTGCTACTGGGTCAATCTGTCTGATATCTAAAGAGTTCCTGCTTTTGTTTAAGATATTTCCTGCTTTGAAGAAAACAGCAGAGGTGAAAGGGTAAGAAAGCTCCATGGGGTGTGAAGGAGAAACTCACTCGGATTAGAAATCACAATGAGGTGCCTTCCTTTTAAAATCTGAGGAAGAGAAACTTTTGCTGTCTTTGAACTGGTTCAATTTCAATCATGCTTTCATGATTTACTTTTAGATTAACTTATAATGATTTAGAATAGAATTTGCTAAGGAACTTGGGCAGTTATGGTGTTATTTTTAAAAAGATGTACCTCTTCTGTGTGTTTAAAACATGAAATATTTTAGCTCAAATTCTAATTAATTCTAGAGGCCGATGATCGCATGGGGACCTTGAATGTTGAATGCACACCAGAGCATAGTTTAGTAGCATCACACATACCTGGAACTAGAGGTCTGATGGCCTTTACCTTCATGAGCTCTGCTAGAGCTATGGAACTGAGGTATGAAAGGTATCTGAAATGTGTCTGAAAGGTCAAGATTAACATTGTGAACCCCCACTTGGATACCAGTGTGAATCCCAGAAACAAATCTCATGCCATAACTTAGTAGGTTAACTTGATTTCCCTATTTTCCATATAAGAAAACAAGCCCAGGGAAGTGCAGAGAGCAGGCAGGGTCTGCAGTATTATACTTGACTTGCAGGTGGGAAAACTAAGACTTACTGAGCTTAAATACATTGCCTATGTTCAAAATTCAAATAGTTTAGTCTTTTACATCCTGTTTAATAGAGAGGTGTTCTGAGAAATTTAAGTGTCAGAAACTTCTTTCTCGCGGTGCAAAGTGGAGGCATAGTCATATCTCTGCAGCCTGAGACCTGTCAACAGGAGAGCTTGCTATCTCTGGCCCTTAGCTGCCAGCTCTGGCTGCCATTGTTTTTGAGTATTTGTGGTGTTTCGTCAACTTGTGTTATGCTACTGAACTAGATCAGAAAAGGATTAAAGAAGTTCTCAACCAGGGAAGTGATAGTAGGAGTACAAGTGAGAGACTGATTTGAGAAATGTTTTGGAAACAACATGTTAGATGGAACAAATGTAAGCACCCTTAACTACTCAATTCCTCTTTGATTGTATACCTTGAAAAAATGGTATCAGCTGAAGAGATATTTCCTATGGGTCATTCTCTTTTGGTCCAAAGGTTCGTGTTTAATAAATAGCCCCCAGTAATATTTGAATCCCAATTCTTAATAATGAACATTGAATTATTTTCTACATGTATAACTTTCATGACCAAACAATATTATAATTAGATATTTGCTTCAGATAAATTGAATATCAGAAGATTAAATACTGCATGTGATATTTCTAAATGATGCAACTCTTGATTAAAACAACCATTTACAAAGGTGACCAGCAAAACTAATAATGCTATTGTACCATTTCAGTCATCAATTTTATTTCTTTGCAATTATAACACATCCTTTGAAGAGATCAATAAGTTTAATGAGCCATTGCCTTACAAAGAGGCCTTTACTATCATAATGCATGCAAATAAACTCTACTGCAAAGCTTCTCATACTAATTCTGCTATCATTACAGAAATCAGAGACACTGGAAGAGGTGGTCTTCCCTTCACCCATCCTCTCCCTAGCAAGCATTTCATCCTCCATTCTTCTCTTCAGAATGGATTGTTTGCACATGATAAATCATCAGTACACAGTTAATCCTTATTATTCCAAAACTCACCTATTTACTAAAAATGTATATGTAAACCCTAATCAATACTTACAGGAATTTTAGTCTTTCATGGACATATACAGAGCAAAAAATAAAAAATTATCAGTCAATATATGGTTTCCCACCTGAGGTGAACAGGTAATGAATGCTTTCCTTTCTCATTTAAGCTCTTGTTTAAAAAAGCTGCCTTCCTTTAACTCCTGGTCTAACTGTGCCAAATCATTCACATTTTTGTGCTCTTTCTTTTTTTTTTTGTACTTTCACTATTCATAAATGTCCCCCAAGTATTCCAGTGCTCTTAAGTGCCCTAGAAGGTTGCCGCCAGGTAGCTTCTAAAGAAAATATGTGTGTTAGATAAGCTTCCTTCAGGCATGAGTTATAGTGAAACTGGCCAGGAGTTCAATGTTAATGAGACAACAATTTGGTACAGCAGGAAACAGGAAAAGAAAATTCAACAATCTGTACCTGCAGCCACTCTGGACAGAGCTAAAGTAAACACATCTAGGGCATGGTGAAGCCATGCAAAGGAGGGTTAGGGTTAGATTTATGGATGGTTGAAATGGCAACAGATTTTTAAAAGTGCACTAACACTGTGAGATAGAAAGCCAAAACGTTTATGGTCATGTTACCCAAGGTCAGGAAAACCTTAAGCCCTTCTTAGTTAGGAAACTCACATGTTTGAAAGACAATCTGCTGTTAAAACTTGAAACTTGAGATGAGGCAAGACTGTTGATCAGGAGGCTGTGGAGGAAATGAAAGAGGCAATTCTTAATGTCTACGTGCAGATGAGACTAGTTTTAAGAGATTGGTAGTGAACAAACCTGTAGAAAAGACATTTGTGTTTGAGGAGGATGTTGCAAGCAGAGGCTTCTGGGAACCTGACACTGTTTCTCACAGGAGCAATCACCCAGAATCTGCTAATTCAGTGCTCATGATGACTTTACAGAACATACTACTGCAAATAGAAAGAAACAACTGTGTGTGTCATATATGTAGCAAGAACTCTGAACTTTCTAAAACATATTTTCCAAATTTTAACAAAGAACATTGATAAATGCTATAAAAATTCTTGATTTGGTAATCAATTAAATAATAAATTAATAGTAAAAATAAGTCCCATAATTTCATAACAGACTGGACGAAAGAAAATTACTCTTTACAAAAACAAAGTTCCCTTACCGGATTTCTTAAAGCTATCAAAATAGTAATTTTTTTGTGGTTGTACAGAATGCCTTTATTTGCTTATTTTTATGTGGTGTTAAGGATTGAACCCAGCACCTCATACTTGCTAGGCAAGTGCTCTGCCACTGAGCTATAGACCCAGCAGAGCAGGTGATATTGTGAACCCTTTTCTACATTAACATGCTTATCTCCTTATCCTCTCTTTGAGGATAAGGCTTAATTATGATACCATTTCCAAAATAAGAAATTAAGGCAAAGAAGGGTAAAGTGTCTTGTCCTAAGTGAAACATTGATTAGAACTTGGGCAAACTGGCTTAATTTCCTGAACTTTCAGCTACTATATTTTGCTAAATTTTTTAAATAAATAATGTTCTAAACAAGACAGATCAAATGCAAACTGTACAACTCAACATTCAAGGTTTTCTGTAATGTTGTTTATATGGTTTAAGTATCACTTTCAAAGGCCATGTTGAAATTTAATTGCCCCTGTGACATTGGGAGGTGGGACCTTCAAGACATGATTAAGTCATGGAGTCTTCACCTTCATGAATGGATTAAGGCTGTTATTCCAAAATGGACTCAAGGATGTGTTTGACTTGGATTTTATTATCGTCTTGTATGGTGCTATTTCACTTTGTGGCATGTTATCTCACATCAATAGGACCTTCTCTAGATGCAGTTTATCAAAGTTGGACTTCCTAGCCTCCAGAGAGTAAAAAGTAGTTTCTTTCTTTCTTACGTTTCCCAGTCTATGGTATTTTATTACATCAATATAAAATAGATGAAGACACTGGATTTGAGCCACCTGTGGAGTTTCAGATCTTTTCACCTTAAAAAATGCCACTTAGTAATACCAGACACGCACCGAGTCAGGTGCTTCCTGCAAACCCCTATCCTCCATCTTGAAGGCTATCCATCTTTTCCCCAGCAGGTCAATTCCCAATGGATGAATGAAACTCTGCCTCACCTTTTTAGAAAATACAGGGAAGAAAATCATAACTAATATGCCTCACAACTTTGTTGTTGTGATTTGCTCAGATTTCTATATGGACCATAGCTTGAAGAAGGAATATGTATAATATGTTCAAGGATTTGTTAGATTCAGAGACTTGTTTATTAGTTATATCTTGAGTTTATATTTGAATTTCCTACCCAAATTCTTTCAAGAGAGGGGTATGGATTGACTGAATTTTCCTCCTGCAAAACCTGGGAAAGTATTTTAGACACCTAAAGTTCTAACATGCATTGTGGGAAAGTTATTGCCTGTAAAAAATTATATTTATTTTGATACTGTGGATATCAGAAAGTCAATATATGGCGAATTATTGATCAAAATATATTTATGTTGACAAATATATTCTTGTTGACACTTTTTTATTATCTCCATGAAAATATGGTATTTAACTTTGAAATAATGAATTGAACACTTGTTTTTTAGTTAGAATTTATTGACAAAAATAAAACCAAGTTTACTAAATAATGTGTAGTAGCAAAATAAATTCTCAAATGTCTGTCAATTTGTGGCTAATGACTAGCTTACAGAGTTTGAGCAATCTCTTATCTTTTTGTGTAAATACGAAGAAATTTATTTGGTATCAAGTCATACAGAGTTGGAAAACAGCAGTTTTTCATCTGCTTTGGAAGTAATCCAATTATAATAGAAGACATTTAAAAAGACTTAGATAGTGATCAAATCTGAGTCCACAACAAAGGGCTGTACATCTGACCAGAGTTGAAGCTTAATAAATAGATGAAAATTTGCATTTAAGAATAGGTAGAAGTTTATCATTCATAAATATTTATTTGGTTGATGGTTTTCACCTTTATTGTGATGTTGAGAAAGCATAATTCTAGTTAAGTGGATTGAGGCACTTCCCTTATCCATATGTGGATTGGTCTTTTACCTGAATGTGACTTGCCCAATCCTAAATCAAGAGGCAATGGGCACCTGCTGTAATCTCCCTGAGAAAATGAGGTCATTGAGGAAATTTCTTAATCCCTTCATACTATTTTTCTATTGTTGCTGAAAAAATACTTCAAATTTAGGAATTTAAAACAACACAAATTTATTAATATTCTGAAGATGTGAAGTCCTAAAATTAAGCTATTGGCAGGGCTGCATTCCTACTAGAGACTCTAGGGGAGAATCAGACCCTTGCCTTTTCCACCTCTGGAGACCACTTTACAGCCAGCTATTGGCTCATGGCCCTCATCCCCCATCTCTAAGGCCAGCAGCATAGCAACTTGTCTTTGACCTCTACCTCTATGTTTATGTTTCCTTCTCCTTCCTTTCTTCCCTTATAAGGTCTTTTGCCATTATACTGGATATGCTTGCATAATACAAGATAATCTCTTCATCTCAAGACCCTGGACTTAAATCACAACTTTGAAGGACATTTTGCCATGTAAGGTAATAGATTCTCAAGTTCTGGACATGGATATCTTTAGGAGGGCATTATTCTGTATATTATACACTCTGAATATCATTTTATTGTCTAAAATAAGGGCCATCAACAGTGTCTCACTCTTGGAGCTGAAATAAACTCTTAACATATCGCAACATAGATAGGTCATTCCACTCCACTGAATTATCGTGTATGAGTCTGGTGATTTATTTATTTTTTCAATGTCTCAGAATAAAATATTCCACAGATAAACATTTCCTATGTAACAGATGTTTAGTATTTTAAGCTCTTAATTTTATTTATGTATTGCAATGATTTAAAAAAGGGAAACTTTCCACATTGCTTTTTAAATATTATTCATTTTAAGTAGTCTATTATGAAAGACAATGGGATTTTAGAATCAAATGAACATTGATTATCATTTCACTCCTGTTGCTTACCAGCTGGAAGATCCTCAACACCCTTAACTGCTCTGAGTTTGCTCTTAAATTTGAAAAATAGCAACAATAGCCTTTATCTCTTGGGAGAGTTTGAAGGATTTAAGTAAGAAAAAAAGTAAGACCTGTATTAGTTTCCTGTAGATGATATAACAGGTTGCCAAAGAGTTGGAGATTTAAAAAATCAGAAATTTATTCTATCACAGTTCTGGAGACCAGAAGTCTGAAATCAAGGTGTGTGAGTGGAGCCTGCTTCTTGTGAGTCTCTCTTGGCTTCTTGTGTTCCTCAGTTTGCAGGAGCAGAGCTCTGTTCTCCATCTTCACTCAGCCTTCTTCTCTGTGCACTTGCCTATATCTTCTTTTTTCAAGGATGTCAGTCGTTGGATTTAGGATCCACTCTAAGCCCAGAATAATTTCATTTCAAGATCCTCAACTAATTATACCTATGTAAACTTTATTTCCAACTAAAGTCACATTCTGAATTTCAGATGAATATATATTTTGGAGGTGCACTATTAAACAATTTACAATACCTATATTCTGCCTAACACACACACACACACACACACACACACACACACACACACACGCCCTCTTTGTTGCTTTCTTCTTAACATCAAATTTTCATCATGTTGCATCACACCATTTCAGAATTTCATTCATTCTACACATAATATTAGCCAAATGCAATGGACTGAATATTTTGTCTCCATGCCAAACCCATATTTTGAAATGCTACCCCCAATGTGGTTGTATTAGGAGCTAGAGTCTTTGGGTTATAAGAAGTGATTCCTTATAATTGTAATTACTGCACTTATGATAAGAGGCCAAGATCTTCAAATGAGGAAGTCATCCTGGATTATAGAAGTGGGTATTAAGCCCAATGGAAAGTAAAGGGAGAGACCAGAGTTATACAGCCTCAAATCACAGAATGTCAGTCATCACCAGAAACTGGAAGAGATGAGGAATACAATCTTCCTGAGAGCTTCTGGAGGGTGCTTGGCTCCAATGACACCTTGATTTTTGACTTCTTACTTCCAGCACTGTGAGAGGATGTATGTTTTATTTTAAGCTCAGTTGGTTGTGGTACTTTGTTACAGCAGCTATAGGAAACTAATATCAATGTCCAGGAGAGGATTTTAGGATGAGGACAGGAGATCTGGGTTCTTGAGAAACTTTCATAGGCAAAAGTCTTCTAGTGGTGGACAAGTTGATAAAAAAAGAAGAAATGAACTGAGAAGAAAGAGAAGTGCTGTGGTTATGAAATGGTTAAAAAAGGATGGAATTGAAAACTTTAGCAAAAGCTGCCAAAGTATAAAGTAGGAGGGCTCTAAATAGTGATTCTTGTGTTTAGCTACATGGTGGATAATGGAATTCCTCTAGATGTAAAACAGAATGGCTCAGCTGACCTTGTAAAGAAACTGTGATATTACCCTTCATTTACAACTAGTCAGGTTTATAACTTGCTTGTAACGCATAGAAAATGTTGAAGTGATGCTGAGACTTCCACAGCTAGTTCAGATCACTTGCTGTAGCCCTTGTGCTCAGGCCTTGGGCCGTCATACTGCAGCATACCACATAGCAAACCAGGGAGGGTGTGTGGGGAAGGCCTCAGAATGCAAAGGGAGCTCACAGGCCTCACCTCTCCAGGTTGAGCCCTGATCTAACAACATCAGGGGGAGAACAACCCAGGATGACTCCGGAACTCTTTTCCCTGACCCACAAAATTCTCATGTGATCAAACTTCCTGACTTATTTCACACAGGAAGAGTCATGAGTACATGAGGTAAACAGGGGAAGAAAAAGAGTATAGTTCCATTATATGAATCCATTCTTTGTCAGAACAAAAGTAGAAAAGGAATTTCATATCTACTTCCATTCATTTAATCTTATTGAGCTAAATTAGCACTATGAGTTTTCACCATAAAAGTTCTGGTTACTTTGCATTCTGGGATATCAGAAGGTTGCTTTATTTTCTTGCTTCTTTTTTGTTGGAACCAGGGATTGAACTCAGGGGCACTCGCCCACTGAGCCACATCCCCAATCCTATTTTGTATTTTTTATTTAGAGACAGGGTCTCACTGAGTTGCTTAGCACCTTGCCCTTGCTGAGGCTGGCTTTGAACTCGTGGTCTTCCTGCCTTAGCCTCCGGAGCTGCTGGGATTACAGTCTTGTGCCACCACGCCCGGCCAGTTGCTTTATTTTCTTATGGAATTAATGAAGATTAAACTTACATGCACAACTTAGCGATGTACTTCTGAATTTTCAGCACACACGTCACATCATTCCTGAGTTTGGGTTGTTAGAGATGTATGAAAAACTAAGATTTGTGTATAATTCCAAATCTGAATTGATGCTCAAAAATCCTTGAAGCTAGACCTTTTTCAGAATTCAAGTTAAAAATTACATAACACTTCTAACAGAGTTCAAGGGAGTACTAACAGAATCTGACAATGAATTTATGTAGCAAAATGTGTTATATTTATACTACTTTATAAATGCAGACTATAAATACATTTGCATCAGATCATTGGCTTGTGGTCAAAGACTGAAAGAAATGTGTTTTAGGGCAATCTGGGTTTTGAAATCATGGATAAGGGACTATGAACCTACCTCTATCTGCCCCTTCTCTCCTCGCGCCTACCACCTGCACTTCACCAAGGGACTGAGTCCTGCTGGTGAAAGTTGTAACCACAAGACAAACTGATTTCATTATAAATTAATCATCACAGTACTCAAAAGGGCCCTTGAAATTGCCTGGCACTTCCACCAAGTTTCTCTGGTCTTTCATCAAAATTCCAACTGAATTGTTTAATTCCCGCCAAATTTTTTATTATTTGCTTTTAGTAGATGACTTCATGTTGTGATTTGCAATGAAAATAAAAGCCATTAGGAGAAAAAAAATTTAAGGTTCTTATAACACAAATGCTCTCTTACATGAGGAAATTCCCCATACTTCCTGATGAAGTTCAGTTGTACTCTCTGCTGGAGATTTGACCTCCTTCTACCTTTCACATGATCTGTTAGCTCTCTCATATATTAGACAGAAGAACCCTTAGTTTTTTTACTTTTTATTATGAGGAGAGTGATTAGCTAGGTAGCATTGCAACTTTGGAAGACAAAAAAGAAATGAGATTGAGTTTATGCTTTTGTGAGATATTAAGTAGGTATTGGAATAGAACTATAGAGATTAATTCGTAAGTTTTGTGAAGGTTGTTATTATTAGATGTCAGTGCAGTTTATAGGAGAGAAAATATAGAGTGAAAAGGGAACAGGATTTGTGTTAGATTTCTGTTACTTTAGGAAGTAACGGAGGCAACATAATAAAGAAAATAGTTTTACTCTGGCTCACAATTTTGGAGGTTTCAGTCCATGGCCAGTTTGCCCTGTTGCCTTTGGACCTTTAGTGAGGCAGCACATTACAACCAGAGCACATGGCAGAACTTCCCATCTCATGGTGGGGAAGCAAAAGAGGAAGAGAGTGTCCACAATCCCATTGGATGGAATGTCCACAATGACTTGATGACCTCCTAGGACCCAACTCTTAAAACTTCCACCACCTCCAAACACTGCCACTCTGGGAACCAAGAGTCTTTGATACAGGGGTCTTTGGGGGACATTTAAGATCCAAACTATTGAGAACTTAGATCTGGCCACAAATTAAATGACAAGGAATAGAGGATGGCCAGAGAGGAGGAAAACCAAAACACCATCCTTTACATGGAATTACAGATGCAAACTTTCAGGAATGGAGTGTGAAGGGTCAGATAGTGCTGTGGAACTGTAACTGCAAAAAGTGAGGGAAACATGTTGGGTATACCACATCATAGGGTAATGAAGGTATCTCCTCCAGGGAACCATTGCAGTTTCCTAGGTTCACCCCACAAACCTTTTAAGTCCTAAATTCTCTGTTAGGCTGGGAGACTAGAGGCTGAATAAGCTGTATTTCATGGCCTCAAATTCTCAGTTAAGTGAGGAACTTGCCATTTAGGGATTAAAAAAAAATAAAGTCTTGTTACTGCACCTGTATGAATATGAGGGAGTAAGGTTGAAAACATATTTTAATAAAGAACAGTATTTACTAACAATGTCCTTTTTTGTGAATAATGATCCAGTCCAAGGTATCCTTAAAGTTAGAAGAAATGAGTAGAGAAGGGCATAAAATAAAAGCACAAATCATGTAGTTACTGCAAAACAGTCCCCAAATATACAGTCTGCAAGATCTCAAGTCTCTGCTTTTAAGTTCTAAGGTTCAAAACATCTTTCTCTTTAAAAATACTATTTTTGGCAAATAGAAGGCTTATTAAGAATTTTTTTCTTGACATTTTCACCTTAAAGTTCACATATTGAGATAAAATAGCACACCATAATCCCAGGGACCAATAGCATGGCCGTACAAATGCTTCAGGGTGCCGTATATTCTGACTCTCTCCACAGTGTGGGGTATTCAAATACATTTAAAAATATATTCTCTATGTCTCCTGACCTTATGCTTGTTTAATATTTTGTCACAAAGACAATTTCAGGAAATTTACTGTATGAAAATACATCCCAGATTTCTTGCATGAATGCTCATAATCGATGCTCTGATTTATTTCTTAGTTGAACAGATATCGCTTACCTTTTGAATGTTAAGCCTTCTGGAGTAAGTGTAATAAGAAAATGAATTTCTTTTCTGTTATCTTTAAGGAAGGATAATTATCATGTAGTATATGATCTGTTTATAGTTTCTGTGGATGTTATCTAACCTAAAGAGTGAGTGATCCATGTGAAGTAAAGCAGATGGTGCAGTGTCTGGTTTGTGTCTGAGAGTAATTATACTAGGGGGCTATAAAGACCTAGAGCATGGGCCACTTCTCATGCGAACTGGCATTCTGCAAAGAGAACTTTCAAATTATCAGGCATTTATCATGGAACTTTGAGGTAGAAAACATATGACAAAATTATTGTCTTTCTTGTGTTTTTCATTTGCTCTGTTTTGCATCACACAAACACTTCAGCAAAAGTAGACTTTGCAATGAAGTGATTATAAGAAATTTAAAATGCAGGACACTTTATTCACTATGAATTAAAAGTTTTGGGGAAATGACCATTGAATTCTGTTTTTAATGTTGACACGAGTTTCATTCTGTGATTACATTTTTATGTCCCTTGTGTTGGCACTGTATTTTATAGATTTGGCATTTGGGCTTTATCTCTGACCCGATTTCCATGTTGTATTGTAATCATCTGTTTGTGTGTCTGCTTTCTCACTATGAATCTTTGAGTTTAATGACTGTCATATTGCTGTACCCTGGCACTTCATGCATGCCTCTGTACATATTAAGCTTTCAATGAAAGTTCTCAAGATGTTTATCTGTTATAAATAAAAACAGAGAAGTAAAAAATAAAAACTTGTCTTCTTATATACAGTATATTTTTATTTCTTAAATTATCTTCAATGAGGATATAGTTAATAAAACATGTGCTTTCTATATTATTTAATTACCACTGTGACATCACTATTAATAAATTCTAAAATAAATGCGAAAACTGGTGTTATTTTATAGTTACATTTAGTATAACTATAGGTTTGCATCTGTCAACAAGTCACTGGGTGTTTGTCCAACTATTATCTCATAAAAAGCATGCTTAGAATTTTATTTTTAACTATAATAAGTTGTTAGTGTGAACTTTTCTCAGTACATTTCTTATGAAGTGTTACAAAATAAACCTCAAAATTTCATATTTAAAGTTCAGTTATGTGAAAAATTGCCAAAATTTAAGTGTAACAGAAGAGAAATCTGTACTACTTGTGGCTCTTAACTGAAGATGATAGTGAATTCAAACCCTGGAGTCAAATTTGCATTTAAATGAAATGATGAGGATCTTTCTCAGAATGCCTTACCAGATGGTAGAAATTATAGTATCTCCCAAGAGTTTTCCTCTATTGAGATGTCTTATATACATTTACATGCAAAAATATTTAGTGAACTGTCTGGGTAAGGAACTCTCTGGGTTACGTCTGAGTAATGCATGTATATACCCATTTAGTCACCACCCAGAGCAAGGTACAAGGACCAGTGCACCAGAAGGCTTCCAGGTGACCCCTTCTGCTCAGCACTCCACTTGGGAATAGCAGCCAGTAATTTCTTTGAGCACAAATGAGTTTGCCTATTTTTCAATTTCAGGTGTATAGGATCATGTATGTACTATTTTGTGTCTTTTGTAAGAATTGTATGCAGAAATAGTTCATTCTCTTTTATTTTCTGCTTTAAGAAAGTGAATTTAAAAATTTTACAATTTTAAATTTCATATCACATTCTTCAATGTATATGAAAAATTGTATACATGCCAATTCTACAATTTATGGATATTTGGGATGTTTTTAGTTTTGTCTGTGATAAGCAAAGCTGTTATGAACATTTTGGTATACTTATTTTGGTGAATGTATGTACTCATTTTGATTAGGTATAGAGGAAACAACTGGGACATAGGAAATGAGATTAAAAATCATTCAATATAATAGGCAAAACTAGTGAAAGTAATCAGGATGTAGGAAATGATGTAATATGAAACATTTCCCAAAGTGGTCACATCAACTTACGCTTTCATTAAGAGTTTTAGTTATTTCATATCCTGGTTGACACTTGAGGTTGCTAGTTAAATCCAAAGGGATTCATCCTGAAATTTTCTTTTGACTAGTTATGTTGATTATCCTTTATTTGTTTGTTGGTCATATCTCATTTTGTGCAGTTATTCAATTTTAACTGGATTCTTTTCTCCTTTTTCTTATTTTTTTTTGTGAATTCTCAATGTGCTCTAGATACTATTTCTTTGCTGAATTTACATGTTGCACATACTCTTCCCCAGTCTGTAGCTTCTCTTTTCACTCTTTTAATGGTAAGTTTTAATGAACAGAATTTTTCAGTTCTAATTTAGATCAAGTACTGTTAATTGTCATAGGGAAAAAAATTTCAAGTTTTTCTTTAAAATTTGTTTTTGTGGATATCATATTTAGATTTTTTCTGTATATATAAATGGAAAATGTAACAAGTATAGTTAAATCCAATTGGTCAGGTGCAATTCTTGCATGTATGCAAAAAAAGGAATGAAATAATACATGACATAAATTCTCTGACATAAATTCAATACTTTTGTTTTCTTACAACTGAAGAATGGCTGCATAAATTTTCCTTCAAGTTTCAGAGAAAAGCTTTAAATTTGCTTAATGGAAGGCAGTTGAAATATTAGCATAAAATAATTTCTTTAATGTCCTAGTTATAGAATCTGTTTTAAAACAGTCATGATGAAAGTTTATTTTTTTTTTAATTTTAGGAATGAAATCAGTGCATTGTAGTCATGCTAGTATCTGGATTGTATTTATTTGCCAAATAAATTAAAGAGTAATATTAGTATTGTGCATTTCAAATCTTTATTATAAAGCATTTATTGACTGCTCTGGCATTTTCTCAGAAACCCATGTTTGTTAATTTTGTGTCAGTTTGGCTCAGGGTAGAGTGCTCAGTTGTTTGGTCAAGCACCAGTCTAGATGCTGCTGCAAGGCATTTTTAAAAATATATGAACAATCTGAAAGCAGATTATACTCCCCAATACCAGCAGGGCTTATACAATCAACTAAAAGTTTTGAGAGCAAAAACAGGTTTCCTGAAGAAGGAATTCTCCTTAAGTCTGCACTGCAGAAATCCTCCCTGTGTTTCCTATCTGCTGCCCTGAGGAATTTGAACTCAGCTTTGCAATATCACCTCATACCTGAATTTCTAGCTTTTCAGTTTGCTCCATAGATTTCAAACATACCAGCCCCACAATCACAAGAGCCAATTCCTTAAAATAAATCAACACTTAGCAAGCTCTTGTTTCTCTCTATCTGCTTGTCTCCATCTGCTTGTCTATCTCAGTTTCTTTCTCTCTCTACATATATTCTATGTACATATATATGTGTGTATCTTTACATGGACACACACATATATAGCCTGTTGATTTTGTTTCTCTGAAGAATCTGACTGACAGACTAAATAGACTCACTTTAATATGATTCTCTTCAGATCAATTCCAAGGCTTGTCTTGGCATGCAGATGTCCTCAAATCTAATTTTTTCATTATGAAGGGAATGAAGATGTTATATAGAATTAGTGGTATTATGAATGTTAGTTAACAAAATTTGGGGTGTCAAATTTCTGAATGCATTACTAAATTGAGGGTTTAGGTGAAGGAGCACACACTAGGGCTAAGGGAATATATAACTGGAGGTAGCTCATGTGTCCATGTGAACGGTTGCTTTCCTCAGAATTTTATAATGATAATGAGAAATCTTTTCAATTAGTTGACCCATCAATGTGTTTCAGGTACTGTGCTGGTTGCTTGAAACCCCATGTCTTTAGTTCTTCTCCCAAACATGAGGTACACGTGTGAGAGTCCCCATTTGCAGGTACTGCCTGGAAGAGGTCATGTGACTGGTAGTAGAGTGCACTAGAGAACGCTCAGATTCATCTTCCTGAGAAATCATGCTCTAAATTACAGATGCATTCATTTATAATAATATTTGAAAAGACATGGTCTGTTATGATGATATAGTATATATTTCCAAGAATATCTTAAAATATTAAAAATTGTGACTTAAATGTAGGACCATGCATTGTAGACTTCTTTATCTTGTGGAAAACCTAAGTCAGGTTTCTCAAGGAAATCAGATTAATGGGATTAATGGAAATCATGTGGTCCAAAAAAGAGAAAATGAGAATATATGAAATTTTTATCTCTAAGTTATTTTTAATGAGGATTTTATTTTTTAAAAAATTTCAGTTATATTAAAACTTTTTATTCTGCTTTTAATATCTTGTTAAGCAGTGAAAATGTCAGTGATGTAAGTGTCAAAGAGGATGAACCTCTTGACATGCTGAAAGACAAAGACTTGCATTTCTAAATGGTTCTGCTTTTTGCCAACTCTATGAATATGCACTCGCATATTCAACTTGTTACAAACAAGCAACAGAATATGATTAGACTCTGATCACAACTCCATGGCATATGTAAATACCTATCAGGAAACATCTGCTTTGAAAATTTATATTGTATTATGCACATGGTTAATTTTATCACCTATTTCCTACTTTGGTGCTTCTATTACACTTGAGATAGAGTATCCTTAGGACATGTATGCATTTCCAAATTTATTAGAAATTATATGCAATTTATTCATTCTTTATTTTGTTTCCTTACGAATGTTCTTTGTCTTTCTTGACATTTTCTCAATTATCTGCTTCTAAATTTGCACATTTATTATACTGCCAATCACTGTTTCTATCAAAGATCTTTTGCAAATTCCAGTTAATTATATTCCAGTAAAATGTAATCAACCATTTATGAGGACTTTAGTCTTTCCATGTACATAATACAAGACATAATTCACCAGTTTTGCCTATTGTATTAATTTGCAGTAAATACCTAAATATTAGAAGCAATCTTAATTATTCAAAGAAAAGGATAAATGCTGAAAAACATTCTCTAAGATGTGATAGAAAACCAGTTACAATTCCCTAACTTCCTCCCTAAGGGTAGCCTATTTTAGAATTATACACATAATAAATTGCCTGTTTGCCCCATAATAATAATAATAATAATAATATATATATATATATATTTATATAATTTTTTTCTTTCCTTCACTCTTGATTATGGAGTCACTTAGTCACTATTCCTCTTGCTTTCATGTATCTCTTTCCCACATCACTTCCTCCCTTATTTCCTGAAAGGGGAATGAGATATTTGATTGGTAAATCAGTGGGGTCATAGCTAGGCCCACCCTTTCCATTGGGTGCTCTGGTCTGCTCACAAGATGCAAGTTCTGATCTGCTCTCTGCTCTCCATCAAGAGACTTGTCCTTGCAGTAGAACACATGGTTGTACAGCCTTGCCAACCAGGCTTCTCTCCCAGATCTAAACCTATATTCTCTGCTAGGCATTAGTAAAGGCAATCCTACGTGTTGATCTTCATTTCTGTAATTCCCATGTCTCTGACACAATTAATTTCAAATGCATGTGGAGACATATTACTTGTCGAGACATATTACTCAGGAGACATATTCTCCCCCTAGTCTCAACATTGTTCTTTTGCAATTTCAACTCTTTTTCACTGATAAACTTTTTTTTCACTGATAAACTACCTCTACAAATGCAATTAAGTCTGCCCTCATTTAGTATTAATTCTGTCATTTTCCTTCTATCTTTTTTTTTAATCTTTTTTTCTTTTTTTTTTTTTCCTTAACAAGAAACCTCTCAGAGTATATTCTGTATTTGTTCTTCACCAGTTCTCCTATCTTACTTCTCTAACTCTGTTGAAACTATTTTAGAAAGGTCTTCAAAGTTACCCAAATCCTATTACCATTTTATTAGTTATCTTCTTCCTTGGTAATATCAGGTTAGATTTGGCTATAGGATCCTGATGATCAAAATTAATAAGAAATATGTTCAGATACTGGACAAGTCTGACATGGATCTGAACACCATTCTCATCTTTACACAGAAAGCCCTGAAAATGTAATGGGCCATGTCTTCACTTGAACAGGTAGACTAATTCCCTAGAGTCTCAACGAAGATGAGAAAAAAATCAGTCAATGAAGAAGATTTTTCAGGTGTTGTTAGTTCCCTGTTGTAAGAACTCAGAACATTGAAAGAACTGGATCCATCAAATGGTGTTCAAGCTGCCATTGAATAAGAACCTCTTAGTCAGGCATTTTAAACTGTTATCCATGAAATAACAAGGATTATTGTATTCTGTGACTCTGAAAGAAGATAATAGGGCATGCTTTAGAAATCCCAAATTTATACTTCTAATCTTCCTAGATTATACTCTAAATTTCAGTGGATTCCTTTTCATCCTTCTAGACTCTCACACTCAAAATTTAAAAAAAGCTTTCACCTCTATCTTTTTTTCCTTAAAATGGCTTTCATTGACTGCTTCAGCTTTTAAGAAGCAAGAAAATTTAATATTTCATCACTATTCACACTCATGTATTTCTTCCTTATGCAGTGCTATAAGTGTGCACTTGTTTGACAGCTCCAGATGGGACGGATTTGAGAAATCAGAGATTGAAGTTAAAGTAGAGAAAAGTCTGTTGATAATGACAGTGAAAATGTCAAGAGTTTTGGTGGACATAGAGGTAATGGAAAATATCATATGATTGACAGGAACAGGGTGGATTATGTTAAAAAGAGACTAACTGGAAATAGTATTGACAAGCTGTTCTAGCCGAAGCAAGGAAATTTTCCCCCCTGTGGGTGATATTCCTAGGTTTTATATTTCTGAGCATCTTTCTATCATATCTAGGTCAATATGATGTTGTCAATACAGGGGAGAGGAATCAAAGATGGTTATGTGCTGACAAAGAGTCTAGAGGAGCAAAAAATTGCTAGAGGCTCATATGTACTACGAGCTTGTGAGTTCCATGGGGATTTAAGACCATATCAAATCGGCCTATCTCACTTGGATCCACCTGTAGTCATTCTACATCTCCTTGGAAATCTGCATTCGAGAAAGATGGTGAATTTAAGATTTGTGGCAATACCACTGTCTTTCTAGCAGAGAAATTACTAAAACCAAAGATAAGAATGTAAGCTCCTCATCACTTACTAGAAATGAAGACGTTGACACATATATTGCTCTTCTTCTTGTTTGGCTTGACATCATAGAAATCATTTCTCTGCCTTCATAAATCTATAGCAATATCATTTTGACAGATCTTCCAGAAATTCATTAGTTACCTATTTGCTAATTGTCATACAGGTAAAAATAAGTTTCATCAGAAATGAATAAAAGTCTTTTGCTAACTTTTTTATTTAAAAAAATCAAACAACAAAATTAAAATAACAATAATAACAAAGGTATCTTTAATATTCCTGGAGCTATCAGAAAAATGAAATCCTAATTTGAGATCACTTGAATTTGTGACTAAGGTTGTTGGTCTTTCAAAGTAAATATATCAGCTTTGTGGGCTTTATTTAAAAAAAATAATAACATTGGAAATTTTATTTTCTAAAGTAAAGCCAGATTATTCCAGAGTACTGTGCAAAACAGAATTTTGTGTTCCTGGATATACTTGCGTGTTTATTTTTATTTTAAAATAAATGTACCATCTGTAAGATGATGGAGGCAAAAGAAAAAGTTCATGAACTGAAGGAAAAACAAAAATACTCAGCAGAGAGAATGAAACTGCTGTAGGGTTAAATTTAAAATTCATATTTAGGGTTTGGAAAGTTAGCTTAGGGTTAGAACACCTTGTTTTCAGACATAGGACTCTGGGTACAGTCTCCAAAAACAATAGAGAAAAAAATATCTAGATTTATCTCAACTGAAGAGTGACTTGAGAACATCCTTCTGGATTACTTACTTCCATAAAATTTTAAGGAAAATAAATAATAATTATTTCAATCAACATGATTCCAATCCAACTTTTTTTAGTCAACTTTATTAATGTATTTCAATAAAGGAAAGTAAAATATTGACCAATTCTTGGGAAATTAATAACTCTGCTGACAACATTTGATTTCAAAATAATTCCAATTCATTATCCTGCCAAATGGCAGGAATGAAGTCAAATATCTTGGTATTTGAGGATTTGGGAAAAGGTTTGGAAAATCTGATTGAAGTTTTCTATTTCCTCTACCCCTTTCCTATCCTTTAAAGCACTGATATTTTTTGGGGGGGAAGGTAGATGCCAAATTTGGGGGGGGGGGTTTCACTTTTATTGTACATGCACATGGTTTTTAGTTAATTTCAACCCTCTAGAGATTGCTATATTTATAAATTAAAGAATAACAGCACTGTTGCAACTCACTATTCTTTTCCATGATACATAATACTTTTTTCCCCTTTCTTGAATTAATAACAATTCATCCATGTTTCCCTTATGTAAGTGTCATTCTGTTGAGCTGATGACTCAGAAAGTTGATAAGAGTTTCTTTGAAATGTTTCCTTCGAGGTCTTGAATGTTCCCATACAAATAACAAGATATTAAAAAAGGTTATCTAATGATCATATAATAAAACACAAATACAGATTCACAATAATTTAAACGATTATAAGATATGACTTCATGTTACTCCAGTGACCTTCTTATACATGTTGTTGATTAGAGATTTAAAATCAATAAAGTCTCCAGGTGCTTGACATTAATGTTTGAAGAAGTTAGTCTATTTCTGTCCCAAGAAACGTGAAAATATAAACTTAGATTTACTGGGCTCTTTAAGAATGTCAACAGCTATTGGCATTAACTGCATGGTTCACCAGTTTCTCATGAATTACAAAATTCTTCCATAGAGGCAATTTTGACATATGGAAATAAGGTTGTTTTATATAGGTAAGAACATGGGCTCAAGAGTCCTGAGCTTGAGGGTTAATCCTGTCTTTACCACTTACTGTTCACATGACTTTAGACAATTGAACTTCCCTGTGCTTCCAATTTTTCTTTTACAATATAAATCATTTCTTAGGGTTTGATGATTAAATTAAATAATACATGTGAGGGGCATTTACTCTATGATTATTATTATTATTATTATTATTATTATTATTATTATATCAAAAGTCACTGAAACTGGGCTTGGAGGCACTCACCTGTAATCAGAGCATCCAGGAGACTGTGGCAGGAGGATCACTTGAGCCCAGGAGTTTGAGACTTGCCTGAGTCATATACAAAGACCTCCTCTCATTAAATAAATAAATATGAAAAAAGCTAACTGAAAATTGTTAATATTTAGCATAAGGTGAGAAACTAAATTTTTAACTGAGCCAACATATTAATAATATACTACCATGAATAGTTGCTTATTTTGTCATTTAACTCTCATGACAACTCCAAGTCATAATTAATATCCATTAGACGCCTCACATGTTAGTACACCTAACAATGACTTTATGTCAAGTGTTTTAGAGTGTTATTTATACTCATAGACAAGCTAAGTGTTTATTCACTAAGTACTTGATATAAAATTATATTTCTAAAAATTACTTTGGTATTCAGTGGTTATTTACACACATCCTTTGGAAAAATTTATTGACAATACAGAGCAAATACATTTTTAAATGCCTTTATAAAAGTACCAGAGAGTATATGAGACAATGAGGAACTCCTGGCTCAAAACGGTAAGAAAAGCAGGAATCCAGATAAGTGGAGGAGGTACACATGAAATATCCTCCTTTGTCCCAAGAGAATGGACTAAAAAGATTTGGCTTCATATAGGGCTGTTAATGAGAGATGGGGACAAAGTCAAGGTTCCCACCTAGGTCCACAAAAGTAAGAAATGTATTAAAGATCCATCCATCATTATGCTGGGTCAACCAAGGGTTATATATATTTTATTCTGTTCCATTTTTTCTGTTCCTATAAAAGTATACCTGAGACCGCATAATTTGTAAAGAGTAACAGTTTGGCCTATTGTTTCTGGAAGTTGGGAAGTCCAAGAGTATGATTCTGGCATCTGCTTGGCTTCTGATGAAGACCCAGTACTGCTTCCGCACATGGTAGAAAGCCGAAGGGCAAAGGGGCACTACATGGTAGCCTTACTGTATACTGGCCTTTCCTGGTGGTAACTAATCCCATACCACAAGAGCAAACACAGTGACAAAATGGCACAATCCCTTCACAAGGGCAGAGCCCTAATGATGCAAACTCACAGCCTCTCGGCACTGTGCTTTGGGGACTGAAATGCACCATGAGTTTTGGAGGAAACAAACCATATTCAAACCCCAACTTATACATAAATGCAGGTGATCACAGATGATAACTGAAGGTGGAAAACAGACCCTGTACATTTGTAGCCCAGCCTGGGATGAGCGTACCCAGTATTCCTAAAACTATAAATTTTAATTGAAGTCTGACTGATAGCGTCACATCCTCTTGAGGACAACTTTATTTAGTTCTGAAAGGGGCTCACAAATGTTCTTTATTTAATGATGAGTGTATTCTTCTGAGTTGTGTGCATAATAAAACAGAATATCACGAGTGAAAAACAGCAGATTAAAAAAAAGAAGCAGAGAAAAGCAAGATTTACACAAACAGGTTTTAAAGACAGTCATTACAAGTAATAAAAATAGCTTTTCTTACTCTCTTAAAGAAATAAAAGTTTAACTTTAAAATCTGAAAGAAACCGGAAATATAAAACAGCATAGCTCAGAAAAAAAAATGAGTTTCTGGAACTGAAAAATCAAATAACCCAATTGCAAAATTTCAATGGTTGAACATCAGAATAGCATAATTAAAGAGACAACAAGTAATTTACTATTAATGTCTGAAGAAGTTCTCCAAAAATGGTACAGACTAAGCCCCAAATTGGAAAATATGGAAGTATTTGTTAAGAGATACAGAGAACATTGCTAATACATTTCACAGTATGATCGATGTTTTAAAAGAGTCAGAAGAGAATGGAACAGGGCAAAATTTGAAAGTGTAATACTTAAGAATTTTCCAGAAATGATAAAATATAGTCATTCACGCATTCAAATGCCCAATGAACTCCAAGTATGATATATAATACACAGGTTACAGTAGGAGACCAAATAACAGAAGGAAGATCTTGAAAGCAGCCACAGGTGAAAGGGCAGATTTCTTTCAAAACAATGATCATTAGACTACCTGTTTGTCTTGGTATTTATGCAAAAGAACTAAAACCAGCATACTACACCAATACATGCACATTAATGTTTCCAGCAGCACAATTCACAATAGCCAAGTTATGGAACCAGCCTAGGTGCCTCTATATACACAGTGGAGTTTCATTTAGCCATCAAGAAGAATAAAAATATGCCAAATTGCTGGTAAATGGATGAAACTGGAGAACATCATACTAAGGGAAATAAGCCAGAACCAGAAAGTCAAAAGTCAAATGTTTGCTCTTATATGAGGAAGCTACACAGAGAAAAAAAAGGAATAAAAAGTTTTAAAAAGGAATCTCACAAAAATAGAAGGGAGATGAATCGGTAGAGTAGAGCAAGTGGATCAGGGGAGCAAGGAGGAGAAGGAAAGGGAAGTTCTGGGGAAAGGAGTTTGATTGTTATGTGCATGTGTGAAGAAGCCATAAAGAATTCCCTTATTATGCACATTTATAATGTACCAATAAAAAGTAAGTCTTTAATTTCAAAACAAATTTCAGGAATAAGGACAAAGTAAAAATAGGCTGAGAGAGACAGAAAAGAGAAGAGGAGAGGAGAGGAGAGGAGAGGAGAGGAGAGGAGAGGAGAGGGGAGGGGAGGAGAGGAGAGGAGGTCAAAACCTGAAGACATTTGTCAAGAGTAGATCTTCATTTCAAATAGAAGGACAGCGCGTTTAGATGGGGAAGAAAAATAATGGTGCATAAAAAGAGTGGTAAAGATGGGTAAATCTCAATCATGCTTTCTCAAGATGAACATTACTTACATCTTGAGCTGGGCATTTCTTTTTGTAGTGGGAGATTTCTTGCTTATTTTAAGATATTTATCATTTTCCTTGTCTTGTACCCCCTAGATGCCAGAATCAACTCTCCCCTCTGAGGCCCCAGTTGTGACACCAAAAATGTCACTAGGTGTTGTCAAATGTCCTCTGGGGAGCAATGTTGAGAACCACTGACCCAAATTTGAGGACTACTGATTTAAATGGACATTTATTCATAAAATCATAAATAATGAATAAATAATGTCTAGGAAAGAGTAAATGACAACACACGAAACCTATAATATATCAATCAGGAGAAAGAAAGGGATCCAGTAAAAGAGAGAAAAAAAATATATACAATGAAAAAAAACCCAAGAGAAAGAAGGGAAGGAGTGAACAGTGAACATAGGGGAAAGAGAACATCAGTTAGAGTAGAGATGGAACTTTGGTAAAGCAAAATGGAAAAAAATGATCCCTTCAAGGACAAAGATTTGCAGAATAGATAAAATTCTAACTCGATGCTACTAATGGCAAACCCATCTAAAACGAAGAGACTTCATGATTTGAAGGTGAAAAAAAGAAAGATAGGATCTTGAAAGAAACCTGGTGCAACTGACACCCAGTACTTTAAAAGCATCATGGCGGATTAGTCACTGGTTCTGCCCTGAGTGTTGCAGACATGTGATGTGGAGGAAGGTCAGGCTTTTGTTGCCCTTAGTGTGTTTGTACAGTTTGTTTTCTGCATGCAAAGCCAGAAAAGAAGCACTGCAAGGAAAAAACCAGGATTTTACTATAGCCAGGAGCAAAACCGATAACAATGATGACCAAAACACTTCCAGTAGGTTCCGCACTAACACAGACTGGCTTTCATCTTAGTGACAGAACTAAAAACATTTTAGACAATATATTGAAACTCTTTTAATGAGAAAGCAGTCCTCCTGGTTTGTCTCAAAAACATTTCCTAATTAAAAAAATAATTTATAAGTCTGTGTTAAGTAACTTTTAGTAACTCTGTAGTTACGACCTGTCATTCTCTCCCCCTGTCTAGCACGGCAGTTCTCCCACTCCCGCTTATACACGATAATAAACAAGGACCCACATGTGGAGAAATTTTTTCCTCCCTGAGAAAGAAATCTGAGCCTGTTTAAAAAATTGTTTAGCATAACCCCGCAGAATCATCTGCTTAGCTTTATTTATTTTGGCCAAGATGCTGTCACAGATGGTCATTATTACAGAATGAAGACACGTGATTAGTTCAGGAGAGCTCCTTGTGGAGTGGGGGAATGATGCGTGAAGTGAAGAACTCCAGTTAATTCTGTGAGCGAGTTTATATGTGACCTGGTCAGCAGTTGGCAAGGGTGTGTTAGCAACTTGGAAGGGTCTGGTTTCCTTTCAGAACACGAGGTAAATTCACTTAACCCTAAGGGAAGCTGTTGAGATAACCAAGCAATTGTTAATGGAAGGGGGTGAAATGGCAAGGTAAAAACGCCTTCAAAGGGATGTTTGGAGGATCTGGGGAAGATAAATGCAAACGCAGCTCTTTTATCACTTTCTCATGCCACTGTACCTTCAAGGTAACCTGGGGAATTTGGACCTTGAGGTTATGTTCTGTCTTCACACGGGAATTCTTCATGACCTTGTCAAGTCTGAGAGCACTGTGATAAACAGCCCAGAGCTCTCAGGAATGACCAGGGCTTCAAAATTCTATAAATAGACTATGCAGTTAACTATTAAGCTCTCAAGTCTGTCTAGGAAGTGAACAATGAAGCAACCAACCTGAAAAGCTTATTTTAATGCAGTTCCAAATCAGTCGAAGTTTGGATCAACCTTCTTCCTCGTATTCGTTATTAACAGAGTTGCTTGGTTCTTCTCCTGTATTATCGAAGTGCACCCTTCCTTTTATATCTTCATACTGTCTTCATTGTTAATAAAAAGTTATGTATGCATGGGTAGCATTCCCATATAACAAATACTTCAACATGAATTCCTTCCATATAAATATAATTATAATGAGGACAGACTGTTAAGCATATTATACAGACTCACTTTATGAAATTTGCTTAGGTTTGTAAAATGAAGTTTCGGATCTTTAGTCCATTCTGTTTTCTCTCTCTTAGTTTTACTAACATACTTCTTCAGTGCTCTAAACATTAACCCTTTAGTCCCTGAAGAAATTTGTTGCTACTCTTTTTGGTTTGTTTGTTTATTGATTCTTTTTACTTATATTTTACATTTTTTTTTCTTTGCAGTGCTGGGGATTGAACCCAGGGCCTTGTGCTTGCAAGGCAAGCACTCTACCAACTGAGCTATATTCCCAGCCCTATATTTTACCATAGAATCCATTTTGACAAGATTTTTAAAGTCTAGAATATATCTTGTTCTAATTCAGTCCCTAGTATCCCACCTTCTGCTCCCATCCCTCTATTGATCTTTCTGCCATTTACTCATAGTTACTTTTTTAAAAAGAATTTCTTATGGATGTGCACTGTGGTGAGATTCACTATGGTATATTCATATGTGTACACAGGAAAGTTATGTTAGATTCATTCCACTGTCTCCTTGGATCTTCATTTTTTCAAGACTTTTCTCTCCAAATCTCAATTCAATATTTTGCAAAAAAACTATTCAACTTTAAGAATGGCTTATATCATATTCAAACACAATAATCCCTGAATGATAAAACAGCAATTGTTTGTTTTGGAATTTTTTTTCCTCCATAGAAAGACTGGTGAAAACATTTGCTAGGCAGAAATTTTCATTGGATAACGTTCACAGTAACTGGATCAGGCCACTGCTGTTACTCTAGGCCACCTTCCAGGACATGTCACACCTGTTATATGGAACCAGCCATGACAATGGATTTTATTTAGATGAATTTTTCTTCTGGGTTAAAAAACATGTTTATGTTAACAACAATATTCACTCTCACTATGGCATGAAGGGGTTCTACACTCAGTTGCCATTCTCATTTCTATCATCCTTCCCCATATTTATCCTAGGCCAAACCTTGTATTGTCCTCTCTTACAAATTATGATAATTTTTAAACCTATTTTCTCTGAGTTTTCCTTCCAGAAAGGCTGATTACTAGTGAGGTAATTCTGCTGATATACTATATGAAAAGCAGACCCAAGTCTTACATTAAAGAAACACTTTAAGAATTAAGTGGGTTGGGGTGGGCATTCAGTTCAGTGGTAAATTTCTTGCCTGGAATGTGCAAGGCCCTGGTTCAACTCTCAGCAACCACCGATTCTCCCCCTACACAGAAAAAGAGTTAAATCTAGTCAGTGTTAAGCAGTCCTGATTCTTTGCTTCTGTTTTTGCCACCTGGAACATACACATTTTGTCATCTAATCTTCTCACAGAATGAAAAACATTTTTGTGTATGTCAATTCAGGGATGAGGTAGGTGGGTTGTCATGGATATGAGCAACAGGTATTTCATATATTTGATAGAAGGCATTTTTGTGATTAGTTCTCTAAAGATAAAATGAATGAGACCCCAAAAGCAGAAGTTACCTGCCAGTAACTTAAATTTTCATAACAAGAAAATAAGTCTGTAAAGAAGATAAAAATAGGTAGAGGTTTGTATTTGCATTATGATTTTTTTTGCATATTCAGATTAAGTGAATGGATGTGCATAGAGTCTTTCCTTTGTTTAGTTCCTATTTTGGTGACAGAAATGAAATAACTCAGCTTCCAGGGATTGACATTCTAGTGGGGAAGTCAGCTATGCTTCTGGGAGCGATTACCATTTATGGTGATTGAAACTCAAGCTTCATGAAAACAGACATCCCCATCTGTTTTGTCTACTGATGAATTTGCACAACCACAAATGGGGATAGAACATACTTAGCTCTATATAAGTTTATACTGAGTAAGTATTTGTTGACTAATAAAACCAATATATACATACTCCATGATAATATTATGCACCATAGGATTTATTATATGGCGTACACCATTGTGTTTATTCCTAGGAGCAATGAGGATGGTGCTCACTCAGGAAAGGTGCCTCCATGAAAGTAGGGTCTGAAATTCATTTGACTTTTAAAACTCATTCACATATATGTTGGTTAACACTACTAAACAATTACATGCTCTGGACATAGTATACCTAAGTCCATACAGCTGTATTGCTTTTTAAAACCAAAGTCAGCATAACTATGTCTCTCTTTTATACAGTTGAAGACCAAATGTAGACTTGACAATTAGTCATGCAATGCCACCAGCAGCACATCTGCATAGCGTGCTAAAGGGAGGAGGCACCAGAGACTCAAAATACACCCTGGAATATGTCAGGAAGCCACAGCACAATACAATGCTAACTGAAAACATTCCAGAAAGCAATTATTCTGTGCCATGTCCATAATCAGGATGAAGCAAGCATGGGAGGCACAGGGGAAAACTTACGGCTTGTGTTTTTACCCCTTTTCTCAGCTATCTTCTCTTGTGGGAAAATGGAAAGCTGAGTCCATTGTAGGACAAGTAGAAATCCTAATAATGACTCATCATCTAGTGAAAAGTATGCATAATCAGTGCAGAGTATCATTTCGAGCATTTGTACTATATGCAAGGAGTAGAAGCAATGGATTTATAACACTGTGTGCTAGGGAAGTGAGAAAATAAAATTTGAAGTTGAAAAATATCCCCTCACATACACATACTTCCATAACAAGGGAGATTTAAATTGCCTGCAAACTTTAGAGATGTTATTAGAAAGGTTTGCACATTGGGAGGTAAAAATAACTCTGCTAACCTCTGTTAATTCTGATAAAACTCTGCTGATAGCATGTGAATAATCTTTTTCTGGCTGTACATTTTCTTTTAAAAGTATTACATGCATTGAGCCAGAAAAACTGTGCATCAGTAAATAGCATCTCAGTTGGCCATACTCCAGAATCTTCTAATTTGAAAAATATCATGTGCTGAGAATCAAATTAATCTTATGATAAATTTATTTAATTAAGCTCCACTCTTATCAATTTTCTTTCTTACTATGGAGTTTACA
This sequence comes from Glaucomys volans, assembly GCA_020662805.1. Classification (NCBI taxonomy): domain Eukaryota; kingdom Metazoa; phylum Chordata; class Mammalia; order Rodentia; family Sciuridae; genus Glaucomys; species Glaucomys volans. Next base: position 213,024 of record JAJEJO010002991.1, read on the forward strand.
CATTCTTTTTGTCTTTTACTGTCTGATCTTAAAATTTTCAAATAAGATTTGTCTCCCTAAGAAATTTGTCATCCATTTATCATTTCTAATGAGGGGATTTGACAGCAAAGTAGAGATACATTATGGAATCCTGTTTTGTTTCCTAAAAATGAATGAACAAAAAAACCATAGGGTTTACATTAATATTGTTAAAAGATGAAACATTTAAAACCCATTTAGAGTGAATGAGATGAGTGGAACCATCAAAATACCTACAAGACTTGCTCCATCAGAATACAAGGCCTCTAAATGCTTCATGTGTCTTCAGTTCAATGAAATTTACTGGCACAGATTAAATATCAACCTAAATAAGGTTCCCAGGTTTGGCGAATAAAAATATAGGATACTCAGTCCAATTTCAATTTCAGATTAATGAAAGCAATTTTTTAGTAGAAGTGTGTCCAAGCATCACATAGTATTCTGAATATTTTGTGAGATATATTAAAATATTTGCTTATTGTTTTTCTGATATCTGAAATTTAACTAGGTTATCTGGTAATTAAAGTCATTCTTGATAATACTGATAAAATTATACCTTTGCAAAAGGGAGAAAATTCCACACATGAGAGAAAGGAAGTGAGCTAGTTGTATAAGACTAATTGAGACAAAGCTGAGGCTTTCGAGGGAGAGACCTAGTTTAATAAGCACAGTTTGAGAATGAAATTGTGCATGCAGCATACCCCAAAGAATGAATCTTGCTTGCCGGTAAAAATTGATTTCATTCAACAAACATTTATTGGATGGTTACTCTCTGCACAATAATATAAAACCAGTCTGTGGTTTTCCTTATGAAACAAAGACAAAATAAATTTAGAGCTGAGACGCATGCCTGCTCCTCTACCCAACTGACAATATGATGGTGTTCACACATTCCATTTGAAAACGCTTTGCCCTCTTTCTTCTTTGTTCATTGCTGATTTTAATTTGCACAAGTCACTCTATAGGTTAGCTTTCCATCTGCATGAAAAGGAGTGATGTGGCAAGGCCTGCATACCTTCCCATGATTCTTCATTCTCTAACCTTCTCCAGCTTTTGAACACCATACAACATTAATCGTTTTCCAATCATCACCTTTCTTAGATAATTTCAGTCTGATTTTTGCATACATATGGTCTTCCTTTCAGATTTAATACAGTTTTTATTTTTTTAATTTAATTTTTTTAACTGATTTTGCTTTAAAAAATAATCTCAGGCATTTGATTTACTAGATGAAGAATAAGCCCACCAAAAGCTTTTAATTTGCTTGACATTTTACTCAGAAATTGTCAAGATTATTGATAAATCAGTTCATTATTCCTAGAAAACTGAAAACTAGTCATGGATAATCAAGGAAGGTTTTCCTTTTGTTAATTATCATTAATTTATCATTTTGGAGGAACTGCACAAATTCCCTCTAGTTAGTCATTTATTTAGACCATTCTGGATTCTGTGATTAGATTTTAAAAAAAGTCACATTAAATCCAATAAATAATGTTGATTTTTTTATTTTAATGAGCTTAGCAGTAACTCAAATGCCCAATTGTAACTTAGGTTTTGCCAGCATGGAACCTCATCTAACAACTACAGCAATAAATATTATGTATTTGAATGAGTAATGTAGAAAGTTTCTTGTTTATATCATGCTTTGTCAGTGACTTTCTTAAAAAATTGGCAAGTAATATGTATTTTCAAAAATTTAGCCCTTATTGTCATATCTTCACTTTTTTATTTTGTAAAAAGGTGCTCATTGTTTATAGTTTCTCAAAGCCAACTTTAATTTTATACATTGTCCTTTTACCCAAATTAACTTTACACTTTGTAAATCATTAACTAATTTAATTTAAATTATTTTTCCTGAGATGGACAGAAAAGTCCCATATGTTGGCTAGACTAAGTAAAAGAGTGTAACTTGAAATGTCGACAAACATTTTTGGGGAATCCTTTGATTCCAAACAACAACAACAATAAAAAAAACAAAGAAGACAGACCCTTCGCTGTGGTCTCAAGTAGCTTGGTGCCTAAACAACAGGATGAACACACTGACATTTACGGGTCTCCAGTTGAGCCAAGATATCTTAATGCGTTCTTTGGCATCTGAGAGCACACAGGCTCTATAAGACCGACTCAGATTTATGGTTTGAATGCAGCCCACCATATGGACGGCAGCATTCCCTATGCAGTGCCTTCTTCTAGCATCTGTACAGATGTGCTCTTTTGTTTTGATCATTCCTTTCTATTTGCAGACTTCATGTTTTTTCCTAAAGTCTCTCATCTATTGTCTTCTCATGCAGATGTTCCCATTCCCATTTGAAATAGAGCAGGAAAGGTCTTTCTACACATTTTACTCTCATAGCGAGGTTCTTGCATGAATCTGACTCCCATATTCCCCATAACACTGAGTATTTTCGCTTGCCCTTAAATCTATTTTCCCATAGAGTGGGTCAGGAATATGGGGAAAAAGGCATAATATTTTTTTTTCTTAATATTGATCTAAATAATATTGTCTATGTTATAATTTAGCAACATAATGCTAATGGAAGAGTAAACATTGAATCACATTTAATTAATAACTTTTGAGAATCACTAAGATGTCATTAATAAAAGAAAGCCATTTATTTTTAATGATGGATGTATCTAAATATTTTTGAAAAATTTAATTGTTTATAAAATGGTTAAATTAATAATTAATTCAAGATAATTTTCCTTAAAACCAGCCTCAATATACTGGATGCATGTGAATGGGATAGCTCTCTTTTTTCCAGAAGGTGAGAGTTCCCTTAAATTTCACTCATCAACATCTCCTTTGGGGAAGCTTTTTGATGTATGAGTTCACAAGGACTCTTTTTATGATATTTTATGATTTCTTTAAGTAAAATTTACAATAATAACTGCACTGGAATTAATTATTCACTGTTAATTAAGTTGCAAAACTCAAGACATTTTTGGGAGTAAAATTTGAATTCAAATTTATGAAAGATGTAATTAACATACTGTGAATAATGAAATTTTACATTCGGAAACCTAAAATGTTTTTGAATTATGTTTTTATTTCATCACATCATCATAATTTCATATCCATTCTCGGTGTAATGCTTAATTCATGTCATATGATGCTAATGTTTGTTTTGGGGATATAATCCAAAGAGTAGGGCTCCACGATGTGCATCTTGTCTGCAAAAATCGGTTAAAAGGAACTTATTACAAACTTTTGAAATATTTTTATAAATAAAATATAGAATACCAAGTATTTCAACGTAATGCTGGTTATTTTAGGTTACATATTTGACACATTATTTAAATTTGTTATCTTGTTATAATAGTTATTTTCTTAGAGGATATCATTTAAGATTTTTAAAAAGAAGAACTAGAATTTAGGAATATTACCAAGAAATTGAAAAACAGAATCCTCTGGTTTTATGTTTTATCCAATTTTTACACTCGTCTTCGTTCACATTTAAAATTGACAGTATTTGTTTTAGAAACTCGTTTTAGGCTAAGATTCCTAAATTATTAAAATTTTCGTTAAGATGTCAACTTTTTGTTAACTGTACTTAATCTTGTCACTTGTAAATGAGGTTATGTTTATAACAACAGGTGTGAATAGAATAAGTTTAGGGAAACCATATTGTCTAGGGAGCCACAGTGCAAAGGAAGCAGTAGAAGAATGCAGAGGAAATAGCACTGGGATTTTAAAGAGATGGGTAGAAGGAAATGATCAAGTTGGTTAAATAGAATTCCAATTGGAGACCTACAGTTGAATAAAAAAAAAAAATTAAGGATGCAAGAACAAAAATACTATTTTCCAAGAATAAACCCTTGAGACTTTAGCTATTTATTTTAGTATTATATATATATATATGTATATATATATATATGGCTTCATTTAGATGATATTTATTGTGTTTATTCTGTGAGACTCTAGCTTAGTACTGTGTGTGTTTCTTAAATCTCAAGACCACTGGATACTGTTCAGGAATGCCTTCTTGAAGTCTAATCAAACAGCAGACAGAGTTAGAGTTTGATGATGTTTATTTCCTAGAATGAGTACACAACTTGGGACTATACAATGTAGGTGGGGGAAATGCTTCCAAACCAAATGGATGTTTCGTAATTACTCTTTAGCTCCATAAAATAATTGGACTTCATGGAAAAAGATAAAAATTCTTTTGTTTATTATTGTAATCATGAATTGCACCATGGTACAATTGCAACTAAAGTTTATTGCTATCAATATTATACAAAAAGACTGATAATGATTTCCAGCTGAGATAGTTTATATAACAGTAAATATTTATTTCAGAAAGTCAGAATTGTATAGGAAAGCATAAAGAACAAAACAAAAGGGTTACTTCTAATCTCATTATTTAGTTACAACAATGATGACTAAATGAGTTTTACTCTTTTTCTCTTGTATGTTTCTGTTTGTTCTATATATTCATGTGTGTGTGCATTTTTGAGTAAAACGTGATTATCTGGTGTAGAGAGTTTTGTTATGTGACGGACACTTAGTGTGGTATGGGAATTTCTGTCATATTTGCATGGTGTTTAGCAGTTCAGCTCTGTAGTCTAACTATGGGAGATAGAGTCCCTCTTTCATCCCTTGCTGCCTGTGAGGTTTTGACAGGTAAAAGTATCTTCTAAGCCTCAGACTACCAACACTGGAATAACAGTATTTTCCCTTATGGATTTAAATGGGGGTGATCCAAGTGACATATTTGGTTGGGAAACATGACATTTGCTGTTTAACGGCTGCTTGGTGAACAATTATTGTTACATGCTTTAGTTAAAGAAATGCCCCTTCATTTCTTAGGAAATTCTTTTATAAATTGGGGAGGAATATATACACAAAGCACTAATTTTCATCAGACTGTGATCCTTCAATTTTTCTTACAGCCATGTACATAAAGAAATTAAATCACAAAAGTAGAAACTTCGCAGTAAATGAACAATGAAAATAATAACCAACTGAAATAAGAAAATGGCTTAGGAAAAAAATTTCAACTAAAATCTTCTGTTTCAGTGGACTGATTTTCCTCTGTGTTACATTTGCTGCCTTTACAGGAATATGTTCCCTGTGCAAAAAAGAGATTATATCTAGTATTTGTAATCTGGAGTTCCAGAATGTGATCAAGGTTTTCAACTGGTTACTAAACTTGTGTTGATATAAAATTTAACAGATTAATGAAGCATTAAACATTGTTTAAAATTGTTGCTCCTAAATGAATACAGTGGTTAATAATTTACTGACTTGAATGTTCTTCCTGTTCATGCTTACTGACTACTGACTCCCTTAAATCTCAAGATTCAAAGAAGTTAATTAACCGAGTTACTATTTGTAAGCATGTCACTTCTGGGAATTAATGTGTCTACAGTAAAATCTATGTCATTTTTTACATTGACTAATATTACTGGAAAAGGTTGAATCATACAATTTAGTTAAGTTTTAAGTGCCTCAATAATGTTTTCTAGAACCAGGAACTTCAAGTCTTCTCAAAGATCACATGGTGAAATGCCTATCGTGAATTACAGGTTGATTGCAAGTATCACAACAAATGGTCGTTTTCAATTTCCTCCTCCTCTATATGATCATAGTCAAGTGTGTGATTTATAAGAGTTTTTCTTCTCTTTCCAGCTCAATATTTATGTGAATGTTTCCAGTCTTGTGGATTCCTTGCCTCTCTCAGGTGTACCTTTTCCCTAGTGCTGGGTAGAATAAGAAAGATCTATAAACACCATTATAAAATATTAAAATCTTTAACAGTTCAAACATTGATTTATATTCAAGGATTCAAACAATTAATATCATTTCCTTTGTTTAAATATCTTTAAAGATTGGTAGTGTTCTAGTGGAGGTATCTATGGGTTTATCATAATCAAAAGGCCAAATATCTGTGAAGCAGTTAGTAGGCAGAGATCCTAGCAGTAAAGGAACCAATTCCCAGCATGCTTCAGTATTTCCAGCAAGTAGAGTTGATGACTGAGATATTTTATTTTCTTCATACCATGAATATGTTTGATTCATAATATTAGCATGATAAATATTTATCAAATGAATATTATATAAAGCAATATGTATAGTTGATATTTATTGTGTTTATTCTATGAGATTGTAATTTAATACTTTGTCTTACTTAAATCTCAAGACCACTAGATACTGTTCAGGAATACTGTTCTGCTTGAAATTTAATTAAATAGCAGTCAACATTAAGAATTTATTGATATCTAATTCCTATAATGAATACATGTTTTGGGACTATGCAATGTATGGTGGGGGAAATAAGTTATTCCCCTGAAATAAGAAATCCTTTCAACATCCTGACAAATGGATATTCAAGTTATATTTGTGTCTAAACCAGGAAATCTCATCATAGCATGATTTGCCCTTTCTGCATCAGATCCTATTTCCTTCACTGTTGTCTGAAAGTTTTGGGCAAGGAATCTAAATGTCTTAATAATCAATTCCAAGATCTACACATTTATTATCAGATAATTATAATGCTTATTGGAAGATCATTATGAAAATCAAAATTTTTTAACTCAGAGCAAACATTCTAGTATAGATATGGGCTCAGAGTTTCTGCTCAAATTACTGTAGTTCAATGGTAAATGGATTATTTTTTCTTTCACTTAATCAGGTGCTCAAAACAAAGTTTCCTACTAGGAGCACCATAGCCTTGCCCAATTATTTTTTTTATCTTGAACATTTTATTTTAAGTTTGTTACTAGAAGAAGAGATATGTACCTCTAATTTATTACTACAACTAACAGGTGACTTTATCATGCAATTTAGTTAATGAAACCCATTTTCTTTCTGGAGAAATTTTAGTGCCCAGAGACCTCCTGTCTCCTGTTCAAATCACCCTGCTCTTTCTTTTCATATTAACCTTCATTTGGCTCATTCTTTTAGATCCATGACTTCTCGTGCCTTCCTTTTGTTTTGTTTTTCTGGATTATATATATATATTTTTATATATATATATATATATTTTTTTTTCTTTTTCAAAAAAGACCCATGAAATGTAGGACCATACAGACTCCTGCAGTGTAGAATTCAAGTTTAATTACATTTTCTGAGAGACATGATCTTTTTCCCTGACATACAAGGGCACTAATGCAAAACCTAATGCCAATCTATTTCCTGTATAGATTATTTTCTTCCCTTAGGAATAAAAATGTTATGATTTTCTTTGGTGTTTGGATTTCTCATTTTTTCCTTGTTCTTTACATGTTAATCTGCTTTTATTTTAGAATAAAATATACTTCTGAATTTCTCTGAAATTAATATCATGAACTTTTAAAAATCATCTGTTTTTTTTTTTTCATTATTCCTATTGCTTCTGTGATTAATTCATTTTCTCTGTTGAGATTTTATACCTGGAGAATCTCAGTGTATCTCTCATATTCATGAATTAGCTGCTGTATGAGTTGATTTCCTTGCCAACAGAGTTTGCTTTGCAATTTTACAGTCTTTTGCCATAAGGGGCCCCTCCTGTGTGGACAGAGGCCTGATTGTCAGCCAAGCCAGTTACAAGGCCAGCTTCTCTTTAGATTAGGAGGCTGCAGAGCAAACAGGCTAGCAGTGACCACAGGGTGGAGGACATTATTTTGAGGGTGGAGTATGTGGCTGTATTATGTGCAGCAATGCCCAGCTCACCGAGGAGATCCTGAGCCATTCCCAGCTATTTTCTGCCTCTAATGCACTTCAGTGCCATTGTAGGACCACCTAGGAAGACCTTCTGTTCAAGAAAAAGGTGAGATCTTAACATGAGGAAAAGACTATGGCCAACTGTTCTGTATATGCTGAGGGCTTCATGACATGGTAGCTTTGTAAATTGGCCTTTACTTAAGTTCCACTGAGGTCCCCTTGTACCAACTCTCTTCTGCTCTCTATAACTGACAAGTCCAGATCTAAAGGCACTTAATTTTATGTTTTCATTTTTACTGTTTCAATCACCTTCAATCTTCTTTTGTAGATTAATGAAGATGTGGTTTCTTTGATCAAAGTTTTACTTCTATACAACTTTTTCTCATTTCCCTTTTAAATCACTAACACCTCTCTTTTCAAATACCTTCTTGCTTTCATCACTCCAATGGGCTTACTTACTTATTTTTTTGTAATGTATCTTTCCTCCTATTTGTTTAGTGTGTTGGGAAGAGATTATTTAGTATGATGCATAATAAAAAAAAGTTTTTGATAAATATGATTTAGCTATGGATGGGATACCCCATTTGTGGGTATTGGCAACTGTATCTGTCATTTAAAATTTTATTTTATTTTATAGAAAGAGATAATAAACAAGGAAAGTTTATTAAATTTCCAAGTTCAAGGAAACCAACTAGGTTTCAAGAAATCAACTTAAGGTAGAGTGATACTCTGGGGCTATTGTTATTTATGAGAAACAATCATACCCCAGGCTTTAACAGGGCTTAAAGTGGGAAGAGGAGAAAGTGGCTGGTAGAAACAAGCAGAATAACAGATGAAAGGGTTGTCTCATAAGAGCTGAGGCCTTTCTAGAGACAGAGTTCACACAAAATAAATACTTCATCTTTCCCTTCCCTTCCTCTGATCTGCTGGTGGCTCCACTAAGTGACTCCAATGGTGTAGAGGTTGGGAAAGTTCACTGATGTCTTTTATATAGGTCAGCCTCCAGGAATAGAGAGCAGAGTAGGAAGCAATTCCAGGTGGATCTGGATGGACTGATGGTGAAAATCCAGCATAGCTCTGCCTTCCACATTCATCTTGTGTTCTACCCAGATGAAGTGTTCTGTGCCCAACACACGTACTACCCATAATTTCCCTTCAGCTACATTGATAGAAATCCAGTAATCTATACATATGGAACTTAAAGTAGAAAGTAATACCAGAGTTTTCATAAAAGGTAGGAGAGAGTGGGATCCAGAAAGTGAAAAATAGATAATTAAAGTAACACTTTTCTATTGCAGTCTTTATTGCTGATGCTAGTCTTGAGGACTAATTTGACAATTAGAGCCTCCATTCTTCTCTACTCAGTGCATCTATTTTTGTTCTGATGGTGCCTGAGATGAATGGAAGTGTTGAGGTATATCTGAGTATATGGTGGTCCTGTCTTTACTACACTGCTCTTGTCCAAGACACTTAAGCAAAACAATGCCAAGAAGTACCCCAGCAAATTTCTTGGGTTCCATGCATAGACCTCCTTGTTCCAATTTTGTAACAGAAACTCAATTTGACCTCGGTATTCTTGATCAATCACTTCAGTCAACAAGTAACTTCTTCTTCTTTTATGTGGATTCGATTATATGAGGAGCCCTGAATGACTAAGAGGGAGTCTCAGCTCTTAAAAAGACCATAACTGCTTCCCTGATGGAAGCACTTCTCCTTAAGGGAATATGACTCCTAACCCATTTAATCAAAGGTTGTAGGGATTGGGAGCAAAAGTTCTTCCAAAACGTTATTTTGGTAATAATAAGAAGACCTGTTCTCATGTCTGTATTTTGGTTCTTTGCCTCATAAATTCTAGTTATGCACTCAGTGGCTCCATGTTCTGAGAACTAGTTTGGCATTTAACATATCCTTTGGAATAGAATTCTAACCTTGAAGATTATTTTCCATTTAGTGAATTGAGTCTTGAGTTGGCCATGATATTGTTTCATCCAGTCCATTAAAACAGCAGCTCTTGGGTTATGGGACACCATGATAAGATCAGCACAATTTCTGGTAAAAGCCATTTCCTACACTTTAAAATGAATCACTATTTTTTTTTGGAGATATTGTTTGGGGTTCCAATGGGATGGAAAAGGTTAATAATGTAATGTAGACCCTCTCAGGGGCAAATAAATAAGAACAGAGTAGACAAAGGGGAGAGTATCTGTCAGAATAAATGAAAATATTCCAGCACACAAGAAAACTTGAAGATTAAAGGACTATGAGAAAAATAAATTGCCAGGGGAAAAAGCAGGTAGCTTACTAGTCACACACATTTGGTTGACTTTGTTCTTTTAAGATTATTAGGAACAACAGGACAATATGGGATTCAATTAAAAAGCAAATATAAATGGAGAGAGAATAATAATAGGTCAACTCTTTTGAACTTCTATGACATTCTGATGATAGGTACTCACATCTAACACAAGGGTAACATGGTACAAGCCGTAAAAATAGTTTAATTAGATTGTTGTGATCATAGACTGTGTCCAAGAAATTTCCCTCAGTGAACGAATCTTTTATTTGTTCAGCTGAGTAATGACCAGGTGTCATATATTGGCCAAAGCACCAGGCGCAGAGGAGGGAAAAGCTCTGGGTCTCAAGAAGCCAACAGTCCAGTAGCCAAACAGACATGCAGAACAGCATAGGTAATACAAGTGGTCATTACTGTGAATAAAAGAGGAGGAAATCTGGCTCAGGGTGCTGGGGTGGTAAGGGAAGAGGGTCAAGGAGAGTTCAGGTGAAACTGTACCAAGTATCTGACTCTTATTGGGAAAAAAAAAATGGTATTATCCAATAAACAAGCAAACAAACAAGCCAATCGAGGAAGGAGGTTATTACAAGGAGAGCTAAAAGCAGGTGCAATCATAGGGAAGTAGGAAATATTTAGGCCAGTACTTCAGTAAAACTGTCAAAGATCATGTGAGAGGGAAAGAAGTAGGGCATAAGACTTGTGAAGATATGACAGACAGGAAGCTGATGTCAATTATTCCTGCTGTCCATTCCTTATCCTGTATAATGACTGGCATCTGATTGTGCTTACAACCTGCATCTATGAGAATTAGATAAACCATAGCTGGATATTTCCTTCACTTCTTGTACTAATTTGCAACAAAGTTTTTGATCTTCCAATAGTTATTAAGCTTACATTGAGCAACCTATTGTTGAAGAGTGTATCATCAGGGCCCCCTAAAAAATATTAGATGAATCATTAGGTTTGTTGAAAATTCAATCACATATTCTTGAATAATATAAATGTATATGTGGCCTATTAATAACTTATTAAAGTTATTACTGTATCAGTTTTCAAATGGATTTCTATGTATTTCAAATATAAGAAAATTCTTAAGTACCCAATATTAGGTTGGCTTATTATTTGTTATTATTTAATAATGTCTAAAATAACATGTATAATAACTTGAAGGTTAGAAGCAGAGGAAATTTGGAACACTGTATTGGAGATTTCCAGATTTTCAAAATCAAAATCCTTATAGATATGATCATGCCACGAAATTTTGGGGCATTTCTAATGTTAAAAGTGCTTAATAGCATTGATTTCTTGCCCTAATGTAAATTTTTTATTTCATCTAATTTTTTAAAAAGTAGAGAGTAGTATGTTTTTGTGACTAGAATACAATTTACTAGGAGAAAAGCAATGACGTACAATACATATAAATACATACAGTTGTCCCTCTGTATCCATGAAGAATTGGTTCCACGACCTCCATGTATAACAAAATTGGAGGACACTCAAGTCCCTTTTATAGGATAGCCTAGTATCTGCATAAAACCCATGGACATCTTCCCATGTAGTTTAAATCACCTGTAGATTATTTATTTGTATCGCCTACTACAGTACAAATGCTATGTAAATATTTATCATGTGTATAGCATAGGGAATAATGACAAGTAAACAATCTGAGCATGTTTGGTACAGATATAACTTTAAAAAAAATTTTTGGTTTGCAATTGGTTGAACTCTCAGATGCAGAACTCATGGATTCAGAGGTCTGACTTGCTAAAATTAAAATGTTATTTGAAGTTCTTAGAATTATCCTTTTTTTCTGGCATACTTAGTCTGCTGTTATAACTTACCTCATGCATTTTAGTTTTAATTAACACATTAAGTTTAGTGATGCTTTCTGATTTCTACATGTAAGATCACAATACAATGGCAAAGATGGACACAATGCTTTATATGAAACACTTTGTTACTTTTTAAAGAAATCCACGAGAATATTTTTTTTTCCTAAACTTTTCCATTTCTAGTTCTCTTTTATCTCAAATGCTTTGGATCATTGAAGACAAAACTAAAGTGTGTCATTTTTGGAAGGACATGTGAAGATTGTCCATTGTTTATATGTTTTCATTATACAACAGAGTGAGCAGAGTCTCAGGGTCTGGAGCAGGGAGATTCGGCCATGCTTACATTCTTACACTGAGCTTGGGAACAAACAGTTCAAGTACATACATGACGTTTTCCCTAAATGTGTTTTTGGCAAGATTGCAGAAATGTTTTAAACCACTGACACATTTTGTTTTTATTTTTTATACACCACTGGTAGCAAAATATGCTAACATGACTGTTATTTTTTCCTGTTTCAATTGCTTATGTGTGAAAAGTGTGTTTTGTACAGAGACAAAACAGTTTTTGGTCTACAGAAGAAAAAAAAAAAAAACTAAATGCAACCCTGGATGAGGAGCTGGGAGTGGCACTTTCTATGTGCCTGGTGCTCCAGTTTCCAAACCCATAGAACTCACAACCTTTTCCTGTATAGCACTGTGTGCATGTTCATACACGTCTCTGCACACACATTCATAGATGTGCATGCACAGTTAATTACCCTCTCACTTTGAAATGTCTTCAGAAAAACAAAAGAAGACCACAAAGTTTGTGACAGTGTGAGCATCAGGAGTAATTCTCAGGGGACGGAATGATGCTATTCTAAACCAGTTGTCAATTCAGCACATTCAAAATTTGGCTAGATCTTCTGTACAAACAGCTTATGTTCTCTCCTTCCTCCTAGTGTCTGCTCATTGTTTTCAACTTAAATTAATTTTAGTGATGTGAAGAGGGAGTCAATGTTACAGCAGCTCCTTCTTCTGAGGCCCTTTGCCTTCAAGGATTCCTTTCTGGTCTGTATCGTGCAAGCCACCCAGTTTGGAATCCTTCCTGGAACAAGTTGGAAAATTTATTTTGAAACGAAAGAAAAAGTAGACATTAAAGTTTCTATAGAAAGTATTTGATAATAATTTTGGCCTTGGGAAAATGTTATATAGCACTTAAAATACCCGCATGTATGTATGGTGACATAGTGCAAATGATAGCTGAGTATGCACTCCTTCTCTATATAAAATTGTTGTTGTTATTATTATTATTTGGGGGGGTTCCAAGGATTGAAGGGGCACTTAACCACTGAGCCACATTGCCAGCCCTTTTCGTTACATTTTTAAATTTTTAGACAAGGTCTAGCTAAATTGCTTGGGGACTCTGAGTTGCTGAGGCTGGCTTTGATTGTGACCCTCCTGCTTCAGCCTCCTGTGCCACTGGGATTACAGTTTTAAAAATGCTTTTTGTGTTCCAATAATATGCAAAATTATAACACCCTGCATTCATCCTAATGGAATATTTTAAATTCCTGGATCATATTCTTTTTCTGGTTAAAATTTCAAGTTTTTAATGTTTTTCCTTCCCAATTAAAAAAACAGAATGAAATATGCCAACTTAACCAGACCACAAATGAGAAACTTAATTAAATAACATACAAACAGTTGACACGAATGTGACTTTCAGAAATGTTGTGAGATGGATTATATATAAACCAAATTATGACACTTTTATTTGAAATTCTCTTGCATTCTGGAAACTAAACAGTGTCCAGTTAAAACCTGTATGTACCTCAGTAACTCTCATGATGCTATGATCTCATGGTAGAGCACAAGTATTTCCAATGCCTTTAAAGACTATTTAAGTAAAAATAGCAGTGATTGGTGAAGAAGAGACCAAAGAATTAGATTCCAATATTTCAGCAGAGAATCATTCAAAGGGCTACGCCTTCAACAGATCTGTTCATTTACTGCCCAGGAGGAATTTATAAATCCAATCTTGGTGTAAGGACCCTTGTAACAGAAAATCTAGCTATGAGAGATGAGAGAATTGTGTGTGTGTGTGTGTGTGTGTGTGTGTGTGTGTGTGTTACAACCTCTTTGTGTGTTCTCTAGGGAAAGAGAGCAGAGTGAAAGGGGCTGCTCTTTCCTACTTCTAGGTTGCTGCCTTCTGGATTAGCAGGAGGGCTGGCAGCCATGGGAGAGAATCTGGACATGCATCAGTGACTTCTGGAATATTTAGCCTCAGTGATTCAGTGTCACAGTTCCAAGAGCAAAGCAAGGCCTGAGTGATGTCTTGGCAGTCCTTTGGATAACTTATGTAATGAACTTTTTTTTTCTCTTTCAAGCAAAAATATTTATTCAGATTTATGTCAATTATTTCTTGTCTGTGCAAACTTGAGCTTTTTCACAACTTTTGGCTGCTATTTGGCCCTATAAATTTATACAAAACCAGCCACAGTGCATTGAGTGGCATTCATTCACATTCAGTCTCTGGACCTATTCTATGAAATTTTGTCTCTCAAAGGAATATATTTACTTCCACCCAGAATTTGGGAAAAATTTTACTTATTTTGGTATGTGCTGGGGCCTAGCTCCATCAGAGATGATTTGAGCATTTATACTACCAGAGGCTAACTTTTAAAACAGATTGAATACATGTGAAGTCCAAGGTCATGCAAAGAAAAGATTGCCACTAAGTGGGATTTCATGTTCATGCATGTTGTGTTCATATATGTTACACATTTCACATAACATAATTCCATTAAGAAGCTGAACAAAACCATTTTGCCTTTTTAGTTTCTGTAGCAATGAATCTAAGGTTGGAGAAATGTGAGTCCTCATATGAAACTATCCTGTTTTTACCTGGATGAAAACATTATTTTTTTTTATTTTGCAATTTTTGATAATAAATTTTATAATGGTTTTATGTGTATAAATATGGCTTTAAAGATAAGATACAAATAATAAGGAAAAACTAACAGTTTTGACCTTTTAAACATTTAATACTTTGCATAAAAATTAATTTCATTCATTTTCACTATTAGAAAATATTTGCTGTTATGCAATAATTCATTTATCCTATTTTTTGTTGAAAAATCATACAATATTACTAGTTATTAGATTTTATAAAACAAAATATGACAATTTTTTTAAGTTATACAAATTTCTGTAGTTGTGCAAATTTACAATAATTCCTAGGATAAATCCTTAGATCTAGGAGTAAAATCTGATTATTGTGTTTAATCAAACTAACTTAGAAATGCCAATTATTTTTTCAAAATGGTTTTAATAATTTAGGCTTACTTCAGCTGGGGATGATAGTTCTTGTTCTTTCATGTTCTTGTCAAATCTTTGTATTAAAGAACAAGTAGAATAAATATGTATTTTCATTTTTCTGAAACTGATAGCTTGAAAAATAGTTTCTTTTTAAGATTTAAATTTATAAACTTTGTTAGTAATGAGATTAAGTACTTTCAGCTATTTCATGTATTTTCATTTGTAAAATCACCTCAAATTTTTAAATTATTTTGAAAAATCTTCCACTAGGTTTAGGATATAATTTCATCAGATTTCATATTTATATTATTTTTTTTCCTCAGTGTTAATTTTGATGATAGTTATAAACACTACCAACCACTTCTTTTATTGTTTTCAAAGTGAATTCACAGAGGTAAATTCATTTTATGCCCACCATAATTGAGTGACACAGAAAGTTGATGCCATATTTCCCTTTAGGCAGGAGGAAACTGTGACTTAGAAAAATTAATTCACCTTTCTGAGCTGACATTTTTAACAATTGAAGGAAATTGGTTGAGAAGTTATATTTTCTGAGATCTCATCAAGCAGGTAATATTTTAGAAAAGGTTTACAAAAATTCACTTATGTGCCACAAAACTAATAAATTATATATTCATTAAGCAAAATAAACTGAGGCAGTTTAATTGCTATTTAATTTACAATGGAAATATGCCTGCTTTGGGTGACAGATGGCTCTTGTGACTGGTGCTTTATGCTTGTGCCATTTCATGGGTTTTATAGAATTTTTAAACATAATGGAAATGAGAAATGATTTTGTCTCACTCCAACCCCTTATCCTAATCTTTATTCATATGCTATGTAGACAATAAATCTCATGCATCTAGTTGAAGATTTTATTTCAGATGGTTCCTGTATTTAAATTGCTCTTTCCTCTTGATAGCATGAAGAGAGAACTTCCTAAGTTAGGAAACATTTTCTAACGAACCTGGAAACATAATTTTTTATACTATTCATTCATTATTTCAACCAACCAACCAAGGAATAATCACTTACTATATACCATGTGTCAGTGTCTGGAAGTTCTAGTGAATATCAAGATAGCTATGGTCTCTGCCGTCATTCAGACACTGTATTCTTCTGGGTGTGTAAATACTTAATTGCACAATTGTAATACAGTTTCCTTGGAATTGTGCTTCGTGAAATGGGAACTTGCACACCAAGACTAACTGACTGAAAGGAACCCTGGGTGGGATTAGCTTGGGAAGAGATTTCTGCAGCAGGGATAGTTTTCCAGATAGCATGACTGAAAAACTGACCAGCACAAAACCAAATCTGAAGGACAAGCCCCACAATGCAATGGTCAAAACTGGGGCTTTGGATTGAGCCTTTCGTGAATTCAAATGGGAGCATCTTCATTTCCTGACTGATTTGACCTGTGTCCCAACGGAAAGCTTCCTTCACTTCTCAAGCTCTCATATTTTGAGAAGGAAAGAAAATTGACATCTTGAATATCTTTAGTCAGAATTAAAGGTGATTTGGTGAGTAAAGCATCAAGAACAGGATCTTGATGAGATCTGTCAAGTTCATAGCTAAGCCCTGGAGAGCTAGTGTGAAGAACCCTGAGGGGACAGCGGGAGGAGCCAGCCTTGCAGATCTGGTCCAGAATTAATTTGGACTTAAGGGTCTTAGGAAGAATCTGAAGGGTTTTAAGCCAAGAAATTACAGAAACAGATTTTTATTTTGGAACAATTTAATACTTGGGTGCAGTCACACAGTACCATAACCATGAGAAATATTTTACATGGAAAAGATTATGAAGATAAAACTGAATAAAAGCAAATAGGTAAATAATAGCAGCAAAGAAAAAAAAACCCTCCAAATCATTAAGAAATAGCTGCTATATATTTTTATAATTTTTCTTCATGTAGAGAAAGCCTAAAGGCCAAATAGTGTCTTTCAAGATCCACGTGCATCAGAGAATATCTCTGGGCCACCAAACCATTGCATAACTTATTTATAATTCTTAGAAAAAAATGTATTACAATTCCAGTTGTTGACAGATCCACATGTGCAGAGAAATAAAAATCATATGCCTAGGATATGGTCAGAAATCTTAATTACACCTAAATTCAGTATTGTAACATTTGTGAATTTATGTACTAAGCCACTGCCTGTTACTTATTATATTCTGTGATGGTGTTCAATAAACAATTATTGAACCAAGTTTTATGTGCAAATCGCTTTACTTTATACTTACTGTCACATCGTATTGATTTTATTCCTGTGTTGTCTTACCACATAATATAAAATTGTATATCCCCTGTTGGATTATTTGCTCTTTTCTATTTCACTGTGTACCAAATAAGTACCATTGACATTGACTTTCTTTTGTTCCTGCATCATAATTCTCTGGGTTGAAGTTAGTAAATACTGTTTTGTCCTGTATAATATGTAACTGCCAGTGTTTTCCAAAAGGATGGTCCAAAGACCAATAGTGCAGGAAAAGCCTAGGGAGGGAGAGTCCCTATTGCAAATGCAGATTCCTGATTCCTATCCCAGACTGACTGAACCAACATGTTCTTGGGATGAAGTCCTGGAATTTGCATTTTAAAATTAATTAGTGTATTCTTATGTGAATTCAAGTTAGAAAAACAAGTTCTGAATGTGTATGCAAATCTTTTCTGCTGATTGAACCAAACTGGATTATCTCATTGTTGTCATGTCTTTACATATTAGCTGACTGATAAAACAGTTATTATGAGAGAGTATTTAATCAGAAAATCTCACGGAGCACCAGTGCAGAAGGTGGTAACATAGGCTAACTAAATAACTCTTACAAAGACCAAATGATGAAAATTTGAATATTATCTCCCTGAAAGACACACTCAGATAATACATGGACCAAATGTTCACATTCTTCCTACAGTTCATATTCTAAAGCCCTAATCCCCAGTGTGATGGTATTTTGAGGTGGGATTTTTGTGAGGTAATTAGCTCATGAAAGTGAGTGGCATTGGGTGCATTGTCATGAGTGGCATTGACATTCATATACAAGACAGAAGAGAGATGATACTTCTATCTTTAGCACATGGGGAGACAAGAAGTCAGTTGCCTGACAACAAGGAAGCTGGCCCTCTCCAGGAGCTGTGCTGGCCAGCACCTTGATCTTATACTTCTCAGCCTTCAGAACTATGAAAAATAAATGTCTGCTATTTAAGCTTGTTAGTCTATGGTATTTTGTTATAGCAGCCCATACTGAGGGAGACAGATGGTGCATATTTTGCCCCATTGAATTTTTTCTTTTGGTGTGATATTTTTGAATGAATGACCTGTAATGACTTTTATGTTGCCCAGAGCTAGCAGGGAGAGCTAATTTTTCAGAATCAAATTTCTAAAGGATATAGAAGAATGAAACAAGATAGAATATTCAAGCTTAAATTTCAGATATAAAATCCCATACTAGATTAAAACATCAGTTATGTAAATTCAAGATGTGGAACGAGGTGAACTAAGGGCAATTCATTTGGGCAAAGTAAATGACTTTCTGTCGATTACAAGCTGCATATAGATCAATAATGTGAAGTAGTTGCCCAAAATGGAGAAATGGTTTTAACTTTAATTACAATGCTTTAGCAATAAAGGTAAATATAAAAAATATCATAATGTAATCAACATTGCATAATTTTAATTGCTGAATATTCTATTCCAATATTCTATTGGAATATTCCAATATTCTACTCCTTCAACATATACATGTATAATTCAAATAGTTTAAACATAAAACACATTATTGCTGAAATGTAGCCTTTTCTATTTAGTATTATATTATAAAGCTAATGTGATCTTAAGCTTCATTGTCTGTAGTATAAAGCTGACAGCAAGGAAAATCATGGCAGAATTTCATTCTGTGGATGGTCCTGATGCAGGAACACATCTGGAGATCAGCTACCAACCAGCATGGAGTTTAGAAATATGGGATCAAGGTCTTGCCAGGAAGAGAACATTCTTAGGAAACCATGAAAGATCTTTTTATGTACTTGAGGGTTCATTGTGTGGAAGCCGAATTCCCAAGTACATTTTTAAATTTTCACTATTTGTTTCTAGAGAGCACAAACAGGATCCAGTGAATTCAATTTGACAAACCGTTATTGATCCTCTATAGCATTTTCAAAATTGGATTTGGAGATTATTTCTGTATGAACCAGGGAGAGCCCAGCACCTTCATCCATAAATCTTATGAATAGTGGAGAAACAACATTAAAATCCCTGTCAAATTATTTTAAAACCCCTTTTAAATGCTTCCAGTGTCCCTTCCTATTATGTTAATGTATGACTGTGGTATATTATTTTATACATTTTACTTGTAGTACATATTCATGTTTACTTAGTTAAGTGTATCTTTCATTGGTAATGATGATCCTCCAGAAACGTTCACATATATTCACAGAAAACACATGTTTCAGAGCAAAGGGAATAGCGATAAAAATTACTAAAGCCAGTGCGGTGGCACACTCCTGTAATCCCAGCACTTGGGAGGCTGAGGCAGGAGGATTGCAAGTTCAAAGCCAGCCTCAGCAACTTAGTGAGGCCCTAAGCAACTCAGTGAGACCCTGTCTCTAAATAAAATACAAAATAGGGCTGGGGATGTGGCTCAGTGGTGGAGTGCCCCTGGGTTCAATTCCCAGTACCAAAAAAAAAAAAACAAAACAAAACTAAAATTAACCTTAATATAAGAGATTTTCAAAGGGTTTAATAGCATAAACAGCCTGATTGACAAGTAGGAAAATTAAGTTGCTATATGTAACAAAATATATTTTCACTCTACATGATTCAGCAAAAAATTTATCCCTGCTTTATTTTTTGAAAGAGATGCAATAATGCGCACATTTGCTTAATAATTTGTGTGACTCAAAATTGGATGTTATCTTTTATCCTCAGCTTTATAAGCATGGTGATTCAATAAAAATTTATGTTAAACTAGTAGGTTAAATTTCCTGAATTGTTCTTTGCTTAAAATTTCCTTCAATATGCTATGTTTCAACAAGTCAAGATGTTTAAAAATGTAGTATAATCTAATATTGAATATAGAATTTGCCAATTATAAAAACACTGAAGATGCAGAGTTTGTTTCAAAGGTCCTCAAAATTTATTATCTTACTAAGTGCTAACACTCACGTTATGCCACATCTCCTATTTAAGAAAAACAGTGTTTTAGTGTTTGATCATTCTGTACAATGTCTTTATTTTATGCAACTTTTAATAGAAATGCTATAAATATTTTATATGTAGTATTATTTAGTTGCATTATTCTTTTAAAATATTAAGCACAAAATAAGATTGACATTGCATTTTCTCATAATTTCATAGAATTTTGGTCTTTCTTTAAATTGACAGACATACTGATGCATTAAATGAATTAGTCTATTTGTCATGGAAGTAAAAGCTCAATTAGACAGCTAAAACAATGTACAATTTTTTTCTGAGCTAACAAAGTAAAATTCATGGGAAAGGTTTCATTCCATTCAGTTCTGATGTTTTCGTAAAAGGCCTTCTCTAAATCTATTTTTGAATTACATTCCTGAGATAACTTTACCTGTTAGCTACAATGGAATGCATATTAGATGCCTTAAACTGTCATAGAAAACTTGACAACAATACATGATGCTACTTTAAGCAAATCTTTATAATAATGTTAAATTATATAGCATTTTCTTGATAATATTCTTCTCATGGTTCTCTACCAAGGAAAAATAAGAGCCAGAAGTAATTAATCAAAGCAGTGCAGTTCATAAAGAGTATGAAAAAAAAACACCACTTTTTCTTAATTGATCACTTACTCTGCACTTTGCACTCAGCACTATAAAGGTCTATTTCATTTAATCCTTACAGCATCCAATTAGGTAGCAAATATTTTTAGCATCATTTACATGATGAATCTGAAGCTGCGTACCTTGCTCATTGTCAATCCTTTAGGAAATAGTTATCAACACATAGGTTTTTAGACTTGAGAGTAAATGCCTAATCTCTTTATAAGTTATTCTTTGATGCATAGTGGCCCGAATGGACACTAAGTCACATGGACACAGAGAGGCAGCCTTTGAGGCATTCAACTTTCAATAAGCCTTTAATGAATGTCTGCTGGCATTATGTACCAAATGAGGACACCCTCCCTGTTCTTCTCCCCTCCTCCCTCTGTCTTCTTCATCCAACATGGATCATCAGGCTAATTAGAAGAGAAAATTGTGATCATCTTTTCCAAGCAGAAGATTCCCTTGAAACCAAACTTCCCTTGAACTATTCCTTTGAATTTAATCTTCTCAAAATAAAAAAAATACCATAGTTTTCTCTAAGACTGTGGTATGCTGAAATAACAGAAAATCTCTGTTCTGTGGCTTAACCGAATAGGGACTCATTTTCCTCTCATAACTGGAGCAAGGAAGGGGTGGTTTTGGCTACTCATCAACTATGTGATGGTCAGTCCTCTGCAGTTCTCTTGAACACTGATGGAGGCTTTAAGGAAGAAACAAGCCACAGCGGTGACTTCTGTGACTTTCATCTTTCATTAGGAACAAAGAGCTTTCCTGAAGTTTCTGCATGTGTTTCTGTTAAAGGTTTCATTGGTCAGAATTGGGCACTGTGACCATATGTAAGAAGAACGATAATCTGGGAAAATGGCAACTGGTCAAAGCAGCAGACTTCCATTGGTGTTTCTTGATGGGGGTACTTTCACTGATTTCCATAGGACAATTCTTCAGCATGATGGATTGCTGCATGTCCTAATCACCAAGAGTTAGTAGATCTTCCCAATTATTATGAAATAAAAAATACATTTATAGCACTGCATCCATATCCTGGGTGTAGGAATTGTCCCAGTCTATATAAATTGTCAAACTGGGGCTGGGCAATTTGAGATCCAAATCCAATAAGATTGCAAGGAAAGATGAGGAAGGAACTATGTGTTGGGAAAGCAACATTATCAGTCATGTTTACTATACCCACAGATTTTGTAGATTTATAATTCAAGTTATGAATTAAAAATTATAACATTTTAAGGGATTTCAAATAGTTTAGCTTATCTAGCACAAAATAGATCCTTCCCTTGAATGAACCACCACTGACCCCAAAGAGGTTTGTTTGAAGACTGAAATAAAAAGTGACAATAAGAAATTATAACACATTTAGTAGAAGTTGGAAGCCATGAGCCAGGTACGGGATTAAATAAATGAAGGAATACATCAAAAAACTGAGGAGAAACTGGAAGTTTATTTCCCACAAAATACTTACTACAAAGAGTTTAAGACTCTATTGGAGAGGCCTAGTTTAATCCAGTAATAAAGTTAATGGGAGGTGGGTAATGGACAAATAAAATTATCCAAAATTCAATAAAATAAAAGGACACATCACCACTTCTATGTTATGTCTGTCCCAAATACTAAACTGAAAATTTATTTTCTTTTTCTTTATTTTGAGGTTGGAGATTGAACTTAACCTGAATCTAATAGGGGAATGGCAACAGAAAAATCTTCATTGTGAGAAACTCTACAAGAGCTCATACTTGTAATCTTCAAAAGCTCAAGATTTTTGGGATTGGCTTATCTCACTTAGCATGATATTCTCCAACTCCATCCATTTACCTGCAAATCCCCAAAAGTCAAAGATCGAATGTTTTCTCTGATAAGTGGATGATGGTACATGATGAGGGGGAGAAGGGGTGAAGGAAGAATGGAGGAAGGATGGATTGTGTAGAGGCAAGTGAGGGGTGGGGAGGGAGTGGGGGAAAGGAAAGATAATGTATTGAGACAAACATCATTACCCCATGTATATATATATGATTACCCAAATAGTGTGACTCTACTTTGTGTTCTACCAGAAAAATGAAAGCTGTACCCCATTTGTGTACGATGGATCAAATAATAATAATAATAATAATAATAATAATAACAACAACAACAATGACAAGAATAATACTTTTTTTAATAAAAGCTCAAGATTATGAAAGCAAATGAGATTGAGAAGCTGTCAGGGACTAAAGGCAATGTGACCACAGCATGACACCTATGGGTCTGATCTATTCTTGTTGCCATATGACTATTACTAGGACTAATTGGAAAGAGTTAGTTAAGGTCTGAGCTGGCATGGTAGAATGTATCATCAATAATGTTCTTGTTTGGCTGGTTATAAGTATGGATCCTTTCTCTCTTTCTTTCTTCTTTCTTTCTTTCTTTCTTTCTTTCTTTTCCTTTCTTTTCTTTCACTTTTTTCTATTATTTTGGTAGAAAATGCATACAAGTATGATTTAAGTATTAGAGAGGGATAAGACATCAAATTAGCTCCTTGTTTTCAAATAATTCAGGAAAAATAATTTTTATCCTACTTGCAAGTAAGTTTGGTAGGTTTTTCTGAATGTTTATAATTGTTTCAAAATTTAAAATATTTCTGGTATCAAACTGCTAGTTTTATGTTACAAAGCTTTTGGATGGAGGTGGAATTTCTCTAATGGGAAATGATGAGACATAGTATTTTGATTTGGACTTAGATGTTAGTGTGAGAAACATGGCATTCCCTTCTCTTTCCATCTTTGTTTGGCATTTCCAAATAGACCAGTATACCTGTCAAGAAAAATGCCTTTGCAATAAGTGTATGTGACAATCCACCTGTCTGATGGCATGGTGCCTATTAAAGTCCTTTCTAAAATCTTTCAGGGAACCACTCAGGGTAAAACAGATGGAGTTTAAGTTTTGATATTTTCAAAAGATATGGATTCTAAAATTTCTTTCATGAATCAATCCTTGACAATGGCTAAGGCAAGCAGGAAATGTGGGTGTAGCTGAAGGATTTAGAAGGTCTGTTTTCTTATCAAAAGTGGTATCCAAGTTTTCCTCCCATCTTAGTGTGCTAAAATCTTCTGGCAATGGAGGCATTATATTTTCTTCTAATTTCTGTAATGAAAGCCCTTTTTTGCCTTAGGCTGGTTTGGCTTCTGGGCCTCAAGGTCTTCTTTATAAAACAGAAGTTATATTGATAGTATTTACTGCACAGAGTTATTACATGAATCAGGAAAATAGAGAATGTGGATGCAAAGAGCTTCAGTAAGAAGTGGCATGCTTAGATAAATAAGACTAATTGGTGGATATCCCTGAAAAGGCTCCACTTGGTTTTTCTCATTTAGGATATCACAATCTTAAGGTTAAGAGGGAGTCAGGAGTCACTCAATATCTAAAAATGACCATTCTGTAAGCTTAAAAAAAGGAACAGAAAGATTCTTTGGGTATGAACAAACACAATCCACAGAATAGAAACCACATTTAGTTTACTGAATTCCAAATAATTGAATGATGCTCACAAGGAATAAGGTAAAATGACACACAACAGAATTTTGAGTTGATGTCTTTGTTCTCCCCTTTGATGAAAGCCCTCAGCAAGGATGGCTAAGAGACATGTGTTCTGTAGTCTGTGTAATTCTGAATCTCTGTTGCTTCCTGGTATTTGCTTTATACCAGTGAACACGGAGATGTTCAATTCTCCCATTGGGAATGTTAAATATTATAGAGCTATTACTCATTATCTGTCTGCAATTGCTCAATTT
Organism: Glaucomys volans; assembly: GCA_020662805.1. Classification (NCBI taxonomy): domain Eukaryota; kingdom Metazoa; phylum Chordata; class Mammalia; order Rodentia; family Sciuridae; genus Glaucomys; species Glaucomys volans. The sequence continues at coordinate 237,680 of JAJEJO010002991.1, forward strand.
GGTTTTTAATACTGAAGTTCATATTAATTAGATTGCAAAGGAGGAATCCACTGTATCCACACCCTGACCTCATTCCCTAGTAGGCTGCGAAGGCATCAGGTTCCTGCTTTGCTTGGATTGTTCTGAGGCTCTGTTTTTTATTGATCTGGAGAATCTGATTCTGCGTCATTGCACTGTTGGGGATAGGTTATTGCTACTGCCTCGTGGGAAGAGTATCGACTAAAACACATTTATGACGGATGCATGTCTCCCCGAATGACCCTGCTCCATGTCAAGCCTTTATGGAATATGTACGTTACTATAGCACAGAATGCAGCTGCTGTATCTTAATAATCCACATTACAATGGCATAGATTCACATTCATTGATTCTTATTACTAATTGCCTATCATTTTAAGGGGAATTTCATAGTAAAAATAGATGGAGAAATAGAATTTCTAACTTCTGCCTCTGCAAAGCACCAGACACTGTAAGAACATCCAAATCACGATCGCTGTTAGCATTTCCCAAGCTGTCTTTTGGCACAGAACAAGTCAGAGTTCTAAGGATCTGAGTCACAGTGACCAGCCCTCATGAAGAAAGAATTTTTAAAAAAACGATAGTCTTTGTCTCCATGGTGCTTCCTTGAAATTTTGCTCATCCCTCAGCCTCTTCACAATGCTGCACTCATCACTCAACCATCACTGTGTAAATGAGCAAGCTTTGTGCCATTCCGTCCCACTCCCTGCACCTTCCGAAAGGAGCATCAGTAGGTTCTAATGCCAGTGTTAATAAATGGAATCAGAAAAGCAGAAGTTCTTGGTACAATTTATAGTCATCATTACATATTTAATAGCACACAATCTTTTCTTTCAAGTCGGGGTTTTAAAATGAGATAATTTGTTTCAGCTTGAGTTAATTCTATTGAGAGTACTAGAACACACTATCCTAAAATTCAAATATTGAATAATTGAATTAGAGAAAGTAATGATACGACTTTGTTTCAAAGTTTATAGAAGTGCCACTTATAAGTCAGGAATGAAAAATTATTCTAAACAAATCAATATGAAATTTCCTGTCAAGAGTGCATTTGATATGTGAAATTGGAAACTTGTTAAGCAGGAGGGGCTGAAGTGGAAAGCCATGCATTTTTCACACATAACAAAAGCCTTGGAGGTAGAATATTTAAGGCTGGTACAGCCAATGACCAATGTTGTCAGATAAACACTGTTTCAGTTTTCTGGTCAGTCATACTTAGCATGAGGCCTTCAGCCTCCGGCTTCTTCAGCATATGATGAAGTAGTAGAAGGGTGTGTGGGGGGAAGGACAAAGATGGAAGTGCATTTGGGAAGTGAGTCTACCTTTCCCACCATCTTTACAGAAAGTCATTCCAAATGACTTCCTCTTAAATCACATTGGTTAGAAGCATGACATGTGGTTACGCCGGTGGCATCAAATTTCCTGAAGCTAAGTATTTTTAACTGGTCATATTGTCCTCTCATGGAAAAAATGAATTCTGTCACTAAAGGAAAAAAGAAAGAAAGAAAGAAAGAGATGAAGAAAGGACATTGGGCAAGACATTAGCAATGTTTGTTGCAAATATCTCAAACAGGTCCTGTATCATGTGGTTCTAGAATCATTTTTGAATGTTGGTTTGGGAAATGTGTGTCCTGTACTACTCTTTACAGGTTGAGAGGAATTTCCTATAGATGAGATAGATTGTGAACTGATGCTTGATGATTTTTATTTTATGATTTCAGCTACTTGTTCATAATAATCATGGTTCTTAATCTTTCAACAAATAGAAAAAAATGTACATCTAAAATAATCTCACTCTTCCATTTATGCTCTCTGTATTTGAAGCATTCACTGCCTCTGTGCTTAATGGATTAAAGGAAAAATTCATATATTTAAATATTACTGCTGGTATGGAGGCACATGCCTGTAATCTCAGCAGCTCAGGAGTCTGGGGAAGGAGGACTGCAAGTTCAAAGCCAGCCTCAACAACTTAGTGAGGCCCTAAGCAACTTAGCCAGACCCTGTCTCAAAATAAAAAATAAAAAGGACTGTGGATAATGCTCAGTGGTTAAGTGTCCCTTGGTTCAATCCCTAAAAAAGAAAAAAAAGTAACTTAAAAGGAACTTGAGTAGTTACTTACAGTTTAGAGTCAGGGTTAATTATTCATATTTAGAAGAACAATTAAATTTGAGTTTTATTTGTTTTATGTCATGCCAACATTACAAATTTAAATATATTTTACAATAGGATTTAAGACTAATGTGATTTATTAGAAAATATGTGAAATATTAATTTCATAAGTGTTTCATTAAGAAATATTTTTCTGAATTATCTTTACTACTTAAAGCTTCATTTCAATTTATAGAGCAAATAAAATCACAAGTTTGGGGTAAATTTGGGCACATATATTGAGCTATTCCATGTAAATTATCAGTTGAAATTAATGACTTGCATTTGAATTAATCAATTAATTATGAATAATTATAAAATTAATGAAATTTTTAATTGCATAAACATGTTTTTATGATTTTAATATTTGTTATAACAGCCATCAAACAAGGTTCTAAAAAAAGGATACAGCAGATGTTCCAGAGATTATTAATTGTGCCTATGTGGGTTTTGGGGAGAGGAGGTGCTGTGAACACCAGGAAGTTTGGTAGAAAGAATCGTCAAAATATATGCCTCTTTATGCCACTGAAGAATATTTGTTAAAATACTAAGTGTTATCAAGCTACCCAATTTTGGGAATACAATTTTATAGAATAAATGGGTTACTGCAGAAGGACAGGGAATAGGAATCATCCTTGCAGCCTGGAGAGGAGGCTGGCAAGGAATAGGCCAACAAACTCAGAGAAGGAAGAGGTCAAGTGTCCATTAAGGCCTGGAAAGAACCCCAGGCAAACTGTCCTTCCATATGACTTGCTGCCTGCAAGTTACCAAAAAAGAAGAAGAAGAAGAAGAAGAAGAAGAAGAAGAAGAAGCAACTCGAATGAAGCATTACTTTATGATGTAATTTGAACTGATGATCAGTTATGTAAATTCACTGCAATGGCAAGATAAATATTCAAATATGAGGGGAAAGAAAGACAAGAAGAAAGTGTGACATCAAGAAAAAAGGGATATCAAATTACTGAGGTGGGGGAAAATGTAAAGTACTTACAATGCCTAAAAATGAATGAAAAAACGAGAGTTTGAAGAAAGTAGAAGTACTGAGTATTCTAGTTGAAAAATATATTCATACTTAATGATAATTACAGCCCTTGAGATGGATGAAAAAAATAGCACTGAAAGATATAATAGAAGAAACTTGCCTTTATATTAAGAAGAACTGATGTTCATGTCAAAAAAGAAAGATAATATTTCAGAAAGTATAAATAAACCAAGTAAACCTCATTGGTATTGGCCATATAATATTCTAGCTAATTATTATTCTTCCTTGATTTAAAAATTCCCCCAGGGGCCAAGGCATAAAAGCAACAAGGAAAACAAAATTGTCTTAGTTATATTTGGAACCAAAATAAAAGAAACCATTGTCTAATATGTTCTTAGAAGATACAGTAGAACAAATGACCTAAGAATATCACTTGAGCAAGTAACCATTCAAGCATGAAGTTAGAAAGAGGGTATTGTCCAGCATACTAAAATTAGCTACTAGAATTCCTTGAAGAGTTGCTCTGGGTGAAATTTTCCCTGAAAGCATTACAGTATTATTGCACTGAATTATCACATAATCTTATCAAGGGAATACAATTCTTATCTCTAATTCATGGTGAGGAAATTAGGACAAGTTTAGCTATTTAATTATCCAACATTTGACATATAGTTCATGAAAGAGTTGGAGTTTGAACTCAAGAAGTTGGGCTTAAGAAATTGTATGCTTTCTTGCTATCCCACACTGCCAACATCCTGGAGTAATGTCGAGAAGTGAACCCAGGAGCCCTCTGGAAAAGTCAACAAATGCAAACCAAACAGATAGTAAAATTTGATCAGAGATCAGTGAAAAGATGAATTAATTATGGCTGCAGAATAGAAAGTCCTTTGACAAATTTAAAATGGGAGTATAATTGTATATTAGAACAACCAACACAAATGTGTGAAAGAAAGAGAAAGATGTGGAGATGGTATAACAGTTATAATATGCTAATCTGTTGTATCAGGGAGTAAAATGATTCTGCTCAAAATTGACATAGGTGCAATTAAAATGATGGTGGCTCACAATCCCAAAAAGTCATAGGCAGAATATTCTGTCTGAATGTGGATGCTAACACAGAACAAGGGGTGGGAGGAGTAGGGAAGAATAGAAGTTCATTGGATTAAACTAAGGGGAATAAAGGGAAGGAGGAGATGGAGATAGGAAAGACGGGAGAATGAATGGAACATCACTTTCCTTTGCTCATTTAAGAGTGCACCACAGTGAAACTCCATGCCATGTACGACCACAAGCCTGTGATCCTAATTAGAAAAAGTTAGACTCCACAGATGTACATATGTCAGGATATACTCTACTGTCATGTATATCTAAAAAGAATGAATAAAAAATAAATTCAAATAAATAAATAAAGTGAAATGATGACTCACATCTATCCACATTAGTTTTAGTCTTCTTTCTTCAAGAGTTTCATAGGAATTAATTTTTCTTTATGTGGAAAAATATTTATTTGACATTTCAAAATTTCATTAGTTTCAGGGCAAATTCTCTTTATTCTGCTAAATTCTAGTAAAATGAAATAAATGCTGATCTACATTTTGCTGGTATGGTTTTAGTATTATTTCTTTTAAGAATAATGCATTTTCATGTCGTGAAGCTCACATGAACTATTTTGAGTTTTGTAGATGTCTTCCGAAAATAATGTTGAATTCCAAGGTGATAATGCAGGAAGATAATTAATAATTCCAGCATTGAACCTTATTGGGGGAAAGACCTGTGACTACTTTTCCCCATGCATCATATAGCTATGCTTACCTATTTTATAGCAAACCCCTCTCCCTGTCCCACTCCCAATCCACAGAAGGAGATTAATCTGATAATTCAAATCCAGAGAAACCACCTGCACATTATTACTAGTGGACATTGACACTGCAGGTGCAAGAGATGGCTATAACTTTAAAGTGAGATGTCCAGCTCCAGGATTTCTCATTGTTTATTCCCTTTACACGTCATATTGCAGAACTGATAAGCAAAGTCAGGACTCCTTTTAAATTTTGGTGACTTTTCTCTGCCTCTCATGCTGTGTCTGAGTGGGTAAGAAAACTCCAGCCACATATTTCCCTCCCATGAAGGTCTACCTGAGACTTCTGGTATCAGTGTTTAAATGTGAGGAACATATTCAGAAGTTTCCTTTCAGACTTAAGGCCTAATCCAGTGGCTTCAATTTACCTGCCGACCAGCAATTTTAGTTGCAGAATACAGAAACCAATAAAATAATAATTTTATTCCTTCTCCATTTTTTTCCTTGAGTACTTTGCACCATCATCAGATGGGAAGGATCCTTGACTGTGACAGGATTGAAGCTCTTCTAGCCTTCTGACTGCAAAGTGACTCAACGCCATCAAAATCTACCCCCCTAAAATTACTGAGGACAATTACTGAGAAGTTCTGCAACAGCTGGTTCTAGGCCCATGTCTATGCTGAATTTGCTGCGTGGGTATAGAGATGAACCATTTTCATTCTGATCTTAAGTAGCTCATTCAGTGCTTGTGCACACATGGTCATTTTTCAGTGAATGATAATGTGTTTCTAACTATGCCATTCGAAGAACATTTTCTTCAGGTAGAGTTTCTTTAAGGAGGCATTTAATTTATGACACCCATAGCCTAAAAGACATTATTTTAATTTTATTGGTGTGGAAATTGAGCCTTCAAGAGTTTGAAGGGTTTCTCCAAGTCTCCATGGTGATGAAGTAGCACAGCTGAGATTCAAAAGGATGTATGCCAACTCCAAGGGCAGTTCTTGGCCTAACACCATTGCCTCTAAGTAGCCCTAGTGTACGGAGTCCTAATTTTCGTTCTTGGACAGCCAACATTATCTCATGTGACTCACTATCAGTTCTGACCCTGGGCAGCCATTTGGATGTTCTTGGGGATGAGACACATTGGTCTGTGACTTGTCATGCAAGCAAAGTCAACTAAAAAGTATCCTTATAAATAATGAGTGTCTTCTCTATCGTGTTGTTTATTTACAAAAGACTTGGAGTAGGATGAGAGAAGGAGAACTTCAAAAGAGTCAAGGCAGGAACATTTGAAAATTCTAGCTTTCTATTAAGAATATTAATTTATATTTTATTAATTATATAATCAGTTAGAAATCTGTATCCTCAGGCTATTCATTTCTTCATGGGAGACATCAAAAGTTGAGTTTCCAGCCACAGAGATTGCGCCCAACTTGTACAAAGTTTTATCTCCAAATATATTTAGTATGGAAAACTGTTGACTGATCAAAGAGGAGAATAAAGCCAATTCAATCCCATGCTTTTAGTTTTATAAATATTCTTAATCACAATTGGATGTAGCAACCTTGGGATATTCTTCTCTGTAAGAATAACTAATAAGATATAGAGTATTGGTATAATTTTTATAAAGATATTGGTAATTTTCATTACATTATCTTAGTTTAACCTTCCTCTGAATGATTCAAAGCAGCAGAAAAGCAAGAGAAGAGTAGCCGGTTTTTGTTATTCTGTATTGATTCCTTTAATGACCATGATATGTTTGAATATGCTTGTGTTGATTCTACAAAGAGATTGAAGCAATTTATTAGACTTCAGATAATAAAATAAAATTGAAAAAACATTAATTCAGAACCATTGAAAATAGAGCTAGAAATACAAAGAACATATCAGAAGAAGATTGTGTAAAGATAGGTATGTTATAATTTTCTAGACGATCACCGAAATTATATTTACACACTTATTTCTGTGCTTTCTGGAAGCCAAAGAGAGACTGAGAAATAAGAGAAAAGATAACTAGGCAAGTTATATTGTCCAAAAATGAGCGTTCTATCTTCATATAATTGTTATTGCATGACAATCATATCTAAGACTTATTATTTGAACTTACAGCATATGTACTCCAAGTTTTCTCAGTGAAAGCCTGTACAATCTGCATCCAATATGTTCATGTGATCTCCAGGACTTCAGTCCTTCTGTGAAGACTGCCATTGGACCCAATGTCCCTCCCTACTTTTGGATACCAAGAAACACAGCACAAATAGGTCATAACTACTCTGTTCATTTAAGACCATGTCCCATAGAAGCCTTGTATTTCAGGACAGCAGGACCAAGATTATTCCTTGTTTTCACACTCATTTCTGTTTCTTTTCTCCCGAGTTCTAGATAATTATCAGTCACAATCTGCCCTATTCTTCTAGATTACATTGTAATGAAGTTCAGCTGCTTGATTTCCACTTCCAAGTGCATGGTCTTATGAATTGAAATCTCTCTCCAGAGGTACAAAACATAGCAAAAGAAAACAATCTGGCCCTGGAATATTCTACATTTTATTGAGTGATGGGAAGCAGGAAGAGGAGAGGGAAGTTTGTGGCAAAGCAAAACTATCTCCTTTGTTATATCCCTGAGAAAGATCTTCTGATTTATCAGCAGGAAGTTCCATATTAGGAGTTTCATGTATCACAAAAACTCCCCAAATTCTCCCAGTTCTAAAATATTTCAACTGATCAGAAGCAGAGGGTTTAGTGCTTTTTGTTTTTTTCAAATGATACCTCATTGGTTTCCCAATCTTTAGCATCTTAGTGTGAATATGTTCAACAAGTTCTCTCAAGTCAGAGAACTTTCTCAGAATATATTTCTGGTATAATGAGGGACATATGACACTTCACATGTATTTTGGATCAGAAGAAGTTGCAAAAAATGCATTTTCAAATCCAGTTTAATGCATAACAGCTGGACTTTTAGATATAGGATAGCTCAGCCAGAAGTTTGATTTATGTTTGATTCAATTTGATATATAAATGATGAAAATTACTGTAGTTACTTCATGTATCTTGTAAAACCCTGACTTGTTAGCAGATTAGGAAATTTGAGACCATCCCTAGCATGTCTAATTATCCTTATAAAAAACTCCTTGTTTATTTATAGTTTTAAATAGATGCAGAAATCACTTGAAGAAATAAATGATAGAGCATATAATCTTAAGTGTGCTATAGAAATGACCTTCCTATATAAAATTTTGTATTTTCCATAAAAATACAATATAAATATTTTCTTCAAAACAACAAAACTTAGAAGTGATTTAGTTATGTTACATTCATTATAGTTGATCTAAAATGACATTCTAATTTGCTCATTAGGAATATTTACTAAATATAGAAATTACATGAGACAAACAATTTTATGAACTCAGAACCAGAAAGCAGTCACCTCCATTCTTTTCTGTTTTCTTTAATAACAGAAATATTTAATTTAATAAGAATATCATGAAAATTCTCTTTTATGGAACAAGTTTGACTATTGACAGTTTAGAAACATCACAAATATTTCACCCAAAGAATTGTTCATGTGTCAGTTACCTGTATAACATAGTCATAGAAAATTGTGGTATGTGAGTATTATGAATACAACATAAACATGAACTTTAAAAGTAACATAGTTTTCTGAGTTTTATTAATAACTTTGATAGCCTTGAATAGAAATGCAATATTTCAAAAGTGCAAATGGTGTGCAAATTTAAGAAAAGAGAAGGAACACAATTCATTTTTCCTTTTACTAAATCCATAGACAAGTTACTGAGGGACAATTTCATGGGAGACAAATCAGTTCAGATGCTCCTGGAGATTTTTCAAGGTGGAATGTGGCCAGTGCTGGACAAGGTAACTTACCATATCTCCGAATGTCCTCCTGAGAGACATTCCTCTTGCCTTCCCTGAAGCAGGATGAGATCTGAAATGTCATGATTGTGATCACGGAGTTTATTTTGTCCAGCAGAATGAGAGAATGGGTTTTCAGTAAACTCATCCATTACCTTGACCTCAGAGTGATTGACTTGATAGTAACTGATGAAAATAATCAACTTTGAATGCGGGACAAACATAAAATATAATTCTATTTTCAGAGGTCTATCTGTGACAGGAAATGGAAATAAAGTTAGGCATTTTCAAGTTAAATGATAGTAATGAGAAAGATAAAATTTTACCATCATCATATGACAAAAATTGAAGGCATGTGTCTTTATTTAGGTTTGCTTTGATTCCAACAGGACTTTCTTTTCAAAGTCTGTGAATATTGTTAATGGAAGTTTAAATACAGACTAGGACATTTACAGAAGATTTTTAAAAAGCTCCTATGGGGTTTGAAAAATGTATAAATAAACAGTGTTATTTGGGGGAAAATGTTGACACAAACCATCTGAAATATTAACCTCAAAGAAAGAGACAAATGAATAAAATCAATTAAAGGCTTGGTTCTAGCAAATGGGGAGAGGAGTTCACTAGATAAGAAAATATTCATAATGAAATACTTTTTAAATATAGAATATGAATATTTTAAATCATGCTTGGTCTAACCTACTTAAAACTAGAAATATTTTGGAATATTTTCATATTCTACCTAAACTATTATTTATATATCCCCATGGTCTTTGTAGTAACAGAGGTTTTTTAAAAAAATTTCTACCCAATGTAGGGAAATCATGTTGGTTTGTACTTACTCTTTTTATTCTAATTCCTTATAGTAGAACTAAATGTACCAAAGACATATTTATAAAAATGTTCAGTTTGTAGACAAAATATAATGGAACTGGAACAGGTGTTATTTACATTACATAATATAACTCATAATGGAGAAGTTGCAATAGATCTTTCTGGAGTGCAAATGGAAGCTTCTGAAGTATCATTTAGGACATTATAGGAGAGAAAGATTAGAGATAAGACAATCTCTAGGTGTGTTTATGTGCATGTTCAGGAGGTTCTGATTAACAGGCAGAAAAGCAATGAAATGCAAATCTTGGGACAGTGGAGAGAGAAAAACCTATGAATAATGATTCAGAAACAAATTAGAAAGCAACACATTTATTTGTTTTCTTCCAAACTGAGAGAATCAAGTAGGAGTTTAGTGCTCGTAAGAACAGCAGGTATCTATTTTTAAAGAAGTGCATTTCCAGTGAGTTTCCTATTCAGGCTTCTTCTACTACTTTTCATTCTGGTTTAAGGCATCTGCAACCACTTATTTCATGTCACCCAGAAAACATCATAACAATATTTTCTCAAAGCATTGGTTTAATTACTTAGATTAGTTGTTATTTACATACTGCTTCAGCTTTTCAGACATTTGATTTTGTTTCAGAACGTTTATTTCAATATGAAACCCACCAAGTTATTCTTTGGTGTGGCACTTGAAAAAGAAACTTGAATCATGTTGAATGTGGCACCAGGTCTCCTGAGCAGTCCCACTCTCGATGCAGCAACTTCAGCCCAGGCCTTCAGTCTTTCTGACCCAGGCCTTTTCCATTGCACTAACTAGATTCGTTTTCACCCAGGAATTCACCTCTCCGCTGGCTGGCTGCCATATAGATTTCTTAAAATGTACATAGAAGCATGTCACTCATTTTCAAAAGTTTGTGAGTCCCTATAACTCACAATAGATTCAAATAAATTATCATGGCATGAAGGGCCCTGTTGACCAGAGCCCTGGCTACCTGCTGAGCTTCATCTGCCTCCATTCTCCTTAGTTTGCTTTGCACTGACTGTACTGAGAAGTCCATCATTCTCCAAAGATGCCATGAGGGGCAGCTCCCCTGGCTGGGACTTGTCTTCCCTTTGCTGCTCAGTGAAGTCCCTCTGTCCCTCAAAACATACCTGGGAACTCTCCTTGTTGACTGAGAAATGTGAGTAAGCACTCCTTCTTTTCACTTCTTTGATACCTGGTATGCAAGTCTGTTAGCGTATCAGATATTATAGTTTTAGCTTCTTTCCAATTCAACACTTTCATAGACAGCTATTTCAATAATTGCTCGCTGAAAGATAGAATACATAAAAGAACACATGGGTGCTCAGCAATATTAACAATACCACACTGTTTTATCATTGTCTTCCACCAAGTTGCCGGATATCTTTGAGAACACGCACATAGGGTAGTTGAAATCTGCATATGGCCCCAAATTTTACAACCAGACTGACATCCTACAATAGAAAGTCCTCTGAAGAAGAGTGACTATGGAAAGTGTGCTCTAGTTTGACAGCATTTTAAAAATTGACTAATCTAACCCTTTTATTATATTCACAAGAAAAAAAATCAAACCCAGAAGGGTGAAGGAAATTAGCTGTAACATAGTTGAAATAAAGTGGCAAGAACTAAACCAAGGTATACAGACACCATATTATTATAAAGAGTTAGAGTGTCTAATATACAATAATATAGTAAGATCTTTACTATGAAAACACATTTGAAAACCACAAATGCTTATTACATTATTTTTATTGAACTCACCTAACTATTTAGTCACTAAGTATTATTAAGTATCTACTTTCACTATGTTTAAGATACTATGCTAAGTGATAGGGATATAAAAATAAACAGAACATGGATCTTGCCCTTCAAGTATTTGTGCTTGGTCTCCAGCCTGTCTCCTTTCTCTACCCTTCTATTACTGTTCCTCTTTGCTCAGATAGACCCCTATAGAGATCTTGAGAAAATCTTCAGCTAAGATTTTCTTAAGTGAATAGTGATAGAGGAAAACGGACACAAGACTAGGGATTCCTAGAGTCAGGGTGTGAATCAAATTCTGTCTCATCTAAATTTTGAGGTCTTGATAATCTTCATCTTTATGAGCTTTGGTTCCCAGTTCAAAGTGAACTCATAGTGATCTCTGTGATGGACTACTTTAAGAAGAAATAATGAGAGTGTTTCATAAAGCATTGGATTTAAAGCCCTGAGAGCTGACTTTGAATCTCTGCTGTTAGCTCTTAGTTGAGTGACTGTGCTTTTTCTCAGAGTGGGGTTACAATTTCTACTTCATCCTCATTAGGATTAGCATTATCATAAGCAAAGATTATGGTCTGATATGTAGAACATTCTCCATCAATATAGATCTTAGTCTTATTATTTTCAGGTGTTTGGGGAGTACTTTATCAGTCCTACAGTTCTGTAGACACCTTAGAAACCATTTCTCTCCAGACTTGTGCTGTCTAGAGACTGACATTTCCAACATGACTGGCCAAGCCTCCTTACCTGAACTCTGATGCTCTTAGGATTTTTCCCATAATTCCACACCTTTGTTACAAGCTCAGCAGCCAGGCTGACTGCAGAGCAATGGGCTAGGAGCCTGAGGCTCTGTGAAATGAGGACTACTCTGGATTAAATTGTTGTGTTCAAAAAAATAAAGAGTGAGTCAGACCATGCCTAATTCCACAGGAAAGAGATTCGTTGCAGCAGAAAACATGTGGAGTTAATTTGGTTAGAAAGGAAATATTAACATCTTGAATTCCACACAAAGACTCCTATTCCTTGGAGTGTGTTGGATCATTTACAGAGCCCTGCTCTAACTGCATAAATGTAGTAGGTACATTATAAAAGGTTACATCAAGGATGACTATTGTTACAGTGAATGTTTGTGTTTTATATGTCTTCCAAACCTCACCCCTCATGTGGAGCCTCTACTGATATGGGACCTAGGGATTTTGAGGAAATTGAAGCAAGAAGTGATATTTACATAATGTTCTCTCAAGTTCCATTTTGGCTGAATTTTGAAATGTGATTTTAGAATAATGTATACTTGGAATGAGTCAGAAGAATATACTTGTTTCAACAATATGGAAGTCAGCTGTAGTTTGCATAGCAGGGATCCTTCATTAACTTAGTGTCTCCATTGACTGTAATTTTTTTGTCATTCAGAACTTGAAATTGCTTTGAAGTTTGCTTTCTGTGATAGTTCCTGCAATTGCTAGGAATTTTCCTAGTTATGTAGATCCTTGTCTTTATTACTTTTATTTTCTTTTGTGTTTGACAGAGGAAGAAAATAATTTGTTTCTGTCTGGTTCTCTTTGTAGACTCGTCCCTACAGCTCTGGACTCTGTCATGTGCTGTGGGACTTTTCTTTCTCCCTGTCTCAGACAAAATTTCTCCTTCCTCAGGTATGAAATTCATTGTTGTGCATGTGTTTATAGGTGAATGTTTTAAAGAACCTTCTGTAGACATACAGGGGTCTTTACAGACACAAGAGTGAAACAGATAAAGGAATCACGATGTCCAAATTAGAATTATTATACATTAATTTAGCTCATCTAGACAAAATACATAAAAAAGAAGTTTGCCTAATTTATATTATATGTCTCCTAATTTTCAACATATCCAAAGCTCCCTAGATAATAGTAGATCCAAGATAATAAAATTTTCTTTTATTTGAGATCTTTTGGTGTTCTTCAAGAACATATTTTGTATTTGTGTATAAATTGAGGAGAGGGATAGCTGGGTCAAATAGTGGTTCCATTCCAAATTTTCTGAGGAATCTCCATACTACTTTCCATAATGGTTGCACCAATTTGCATTCCCACCAGTAACGTATGAGTGTAACTTCCCCCCACATCCTTGCCAACATTTATTATTGCTTCTATTCTTTATAATTGCCATCCTGATTGGAGTGAGATGAAATCTTAGCATAGTTTTGATTGCTAGAGATGTTGAACATTTTTTCATATCTCTGTTGACTGATTGTATTTCTTCTGTGAAGTGTCTTTGTAAAATGCTTCTTTGCAAACACTTTGAAATTTGTTTTGTTATATTCAAGAAATCGAAACTACCTAAGTGTCCCTTGACTGATGACTTGAGAAAGGAAACGTTCTACATACACAATAGAACACTATTTAGCCATAAAAAGATTGGGAAACTGCCAAGTGTGACAATATGGTTGGATTGGGGTTCATTATGTTAAGGGGAATAAACCAGGTACAGAAAACAAGTCCTGCATGGTCTTATTCATATGTGGAATCTATAATAGTTGGTCTCACAGAAGTTGAGAGAAGAATGGTGGTTAACAGAGACTGGGGAGAGTGGGATCAGATGGAGAAAGGTTGACTGATGGGTATCAAGTTACAGTTGGACAGGGTCAAGGAGTTCTGGTATAGTTCTTACACAATACGGTGACTATAGGTAACAATAATGGACGATATGGTTTAGAAAGCTGGAAGAAAGGATTTTAAAAATTTTAACCAAAAAATGGGGGGCATAGGAACCAACTGGAGTCACACAAGAAGCAGCTGTAACCAGGGACACTGGAGGAAGCAGGAAGAAGGGAAGGGCCCAGTTTCTTCCTATTCAACCTTCTAATCATTTGTTACAGTCATCCATTTCCAATCCCAGCTGGTAGTTACAGAGCAAAGTTTCCTAAAAATTGTAATTTCATCTAAAATGTGAAAAACCTGCAAAAAATGATAGAGCATAGATCTCAGAGAGTTATGTCTAGATATCATCTCTCCTCCCTGACCCACCTGAACCTAACCAGATGATTTTGGAGAGGTCGTTGAACTACTGTGAACTATTGTTTCCTTACATAGAAAAGAGAAATATTCCATGCTATTTCTGGCCACAGGAGTATTGAAAGAAGCAGAAGAAATGGTAAGTATAAATGTTCTATCTGTATGGTAAGGTCCAATAAAAATGCAAATGTCTAGTACATTTATGTGCAGTGAAACATAAAAGTTCTTGCTCTCTTGATTATTGGATATGAATATATTTACAAATAAATCTGTATTTATGTTTATTCATTCTATTATGAAGTAGAAAAAGCTACGTGATTTTGACTAAGCATTTCACTGTTGTATTAACAAAAAGTGAGGGTTTAAAATTCTTCTCTATCAAGTGGGATTTCCTGAATAGTAGAATGAGCCTCCTTAATCATGCATCTTATCAAATTATTACCAAATATAAAAGTAAGCTTTCCTCACACCAGTTATTCCCTGAGGCACTTTTTCATATGAATATGTAAAAGAATAAATGTAAAAATTCTCATTACCCATTATTTATTCCCTATTCCTTACCCCATGAAACTTAGGTAACCTAATGCACATTACGGAATCGCCTACTCTGGACCATTCATATACATACAGTGGGTGGTCTTTCAGGACTGACTTCTTTGACATAGTATAACATTTACTGGTTTAATCTGTATGGTAACGTGTTTGTCCTTTAGCCCTTATTGCTAAATAACAGTTTGTATCATATGGGATATCACATTTTGTTTATCCATTCATCATTTGATGAGCAATTAATGAGTTATTTCCACTGTTTGACTAT
Organism: Glaucomys volans; assembly: GCA_020662805.1. Classification (NCBI taxonomy): domain Eukaryota; kingdom Metazoa; phylum Chordata; class Mammalia; order Rodentia; family Sciuridae; genus Glaucomys; species Glaucomys volans. Next base: position 252,916 of record JAJEJO010002991.1, read on the forward strand.
TGTGAATAATGTAGTATTTACATTAGTGCACAAGTGTCATGGGCATATGGGCAGATTTTTATTTCTTTTGGGTATGTACTTAAGAGAATTGGTGGGCCATATGGTAACTGTAAGTTTAGCCTCTTGAAGAAATGCCAAATTGTTCCCCAAAGTAACTGCACCATTTTATATTGTCATCAGCACTGTATAGTGAGTGGTTCTGGTCTCTTTGAGTGCTTGCTAACCTTTCCTTTTGTGGGTCATTTTACCGGAGCCATTTCACTTGGTCAAGGTGAGCAATCTTTTATATATATTGTGGTATTCAGTTTGCTAGTACTTTTGAGGATTTAAAAAATTTTTATTCCTAAGACTTATTGACTATAAACATTGTTTAATTGTCTGTCTGATTTTGGTGTCAAGGTAATATTGGCTGCACAGCATGTATTGGGAAGTAGCTTTATATATTCTTTACATATTCTGGGACGCAAGTGATTCACAAATATTTCATACTGTTCTGTGGCAGGTACATATGTCTTCATTTTTTATCACTTTGGGGATTGAACTCAAGACCTTACACATGCTGGGCAAGAACTGAAATACGTTCCAACCCTTCCCTATTTTTAAAAAATTTTATTTTGATGCCCAGTCTCCCTAAGTTGCCAAGGCTGACTATAAACTTGGGATCCTCCTGCCTCAGCATTGTAATTTATAGAAATACAATTTATTTCATGGATGTTACATTTGCAAATCAACTGGAGTTATTTTTAGTTCTGGTGGTGTTTATAATGAATTCTTAAATATATTCCTTGTTCAAAGTCTGGTATGACAGTGGAGACTGCTAGTGTATATGAATGGCTATTTTCCTTTCTCTGCCTGAGTCCATGTCTAAACTGGATTTCTCAGGACTTTTACATTAAGTGAGTTCATAAGACTGAATTTTAGGGCAGTAGAATATGGATAGAAGTAATATGCCATACTCATGTAGGATCTAGATTTTTCTAATCATCCTATAATATTTCACCTTCCTTGTCTACAGCTGATGATGACTATGCACAATGGATTCTGAGGTCTGAGGAAAGGCTAGGTGGTGCACACATTGAGGACACATCATCTAAACTGACTGGAGTAGATTCTGAAGGGAACTGTGCTCCCTCCAAATTCATATATTGAGGTCCTAACCCACAGTGTGACTGTGTTAGGAGACAGGGCTTTCAGGGAGATGGTTAAGATTAAGTGAGGTGTAAGAGTGAATGTAGAATTGGTTGTGTAATAAGAAAGAAAGAAAGAAGAAATCTCAGGGTAGTTTTAATTCACATTTCTCTCAGTGCTAGAGATGTTGAATAATGTTTCAAATAGTTTTTGAGCATTTGTATTTTGTCTGTGAGGTGCCTGTTCAGTTCCTTTGCCCATTTATTGATTGGGTTATTTGTTTTCTGCTTTTGTTTTTTTGGTGTTAAATTTTTTGAGTTTTTTGTATATCCTAGAGATTAATGCTCTATCTGAGGTGCACGTGGCTAAGATTTTCTCCCATTCCATAGGCTCTCTCTTCACATTCTTGATTTCCTTTGCTGTGAAGAAGATTTTTAGTTTGATACCTTCCCATTTATTGATTCTTGATTTTGCTTCATGCACCATAGGAATCTTATTGAGGAAGTTGGTCAGAATGGCAATTATTAAGAATGCAAGCAACAAAAAATGTTGATGAGGATATGGGTACACTCATACATTGCTGGTGGGACTGCAAATTGATACAACCACTCTGGAAAGCAGCATGGAGATTCTTTAGAAAAATTGGAATGGAGTCACCATTTAAACCAGTTATTCCACTCCTCAGTTTATACCCAAAGGACTTAAAAATAAGCATACTACTGTGAGCCACGTTAATGTTTATAGAAGCTCAGTTCACAAGAGCTAATTTATAGAACCATCCTAGGACACTTTCAACAGATGAATGGATAAAGAAACTATAGAATATATACGCAACGGAATATTACTCAGCCATAAAGAAGAATAAAATTAAGGCATTTGCTGATAAGTGGATGGAACTGGAGACTATCATTCTAAATGAAATAAGCTAATCCAAAAAACTAAAGACCATATGTTCTCTTTGTTATGCAGATACTAACACATAATAAGGATAGAGGAGTAAAGAATAGAAATTCATTGGATTAGACAAAAGGGAATGAAGGGAAAGTTGGGAGGATGAGATTAGGAAAAAACAGCAGAATAAATTAAATATAACTTTCCCATTGATACCAACAGCGACCTTTGACGAGTTCTGCTTCCTCATATGTTGAAGTATAACACCCAGGCAAGCACAGAGTAGGAAGAGTAGGAAGAAACAAGTTTTATTCAAAGAATAGTATTACAGACCTCTCCTGGGAGGAAGAAGGGACCCTAAGGTGGAATCCATGGGATGAGGAAGCCCTGTTCCTTTTATACATCTAAATTTTCTTTGTTCTCTTGCATTCTTCTCCCATATCTGGTTCATTTCCCCCCATACTGCATATAAAACTGGAAGATGCCAGTGGGGTGGCCCGAAGGTGAGCAGGTGGGTTGGAAGGGCCAAGGTGAAGTGCTGGGCAGGAAGTGACCAGCAGCCCATGGGGCATTAATTAGTTACTCCCTGTCTGCTCAGGGTTTACTTCATTAGCAACCTTTTGAGAGGGGTAGTCTAGGCAGGTAATCTTGGTAATCAAAAGGCTCTGAAGACATGGGCATACCAGTCTCCCAGAGGCAGTCTCCAACTTCCAGGAACCAACCTGATCTCCATTTTCTCCATCTGACCCTATCACCTACCTACACTAAGTGCCTGCTTTTAATTAATTCTGGCTTCACTATGTTCACATATGAATACATGGCCAGTGAAACTCCACACCATGTATGACCACAAGAATAGAATCCTAATTAGAATAAGTTAAACTCCATGTGTGTATAATATGTTGAAATACACTCTCCTGTCATATATATCTAAAAAGAACAAATAAAAAATAAATTACTAGCATCTATCGTCATCCCTTAGGAAATACAGTATAACTTGAAAGTACAGATGGTATATATTCATTTCTGCCTTTTTTTCTGATATTGAAAATTTTAAAAAGAAGAAGAAAAGAAAAAAGGAGCCATCTCCCTTTCCACAACTGAGGACACAGCCATCTATAAGCCAGGAGAAGTGATCCCTCACCAGAAATTGAATGGGCCAAGCCTTGGTCTTGGAATTCTAACACCTAGAGATGTGAGAAAGCAAATGGCTATTGTTTGAGCTACCCAGTCTATGAGGCTTACTAAGTCTGTCCCAGATCACTGTACAACACTCCATTGCTAATCTGCTTTAGACTAGGACATCAATGGACACGAAAGTAAAAAAAAAAAAAAAAAAAAAAAAAAAAAAAACAGAGGCAGTAAGGATTGGAGTTGTTTATTACAGCACTTAATCTACTGTGACCAATATAACAGAAGACAATCTATAGGAAGACAGCCAATACAGCAATACAGGTTATCCTGAAAGCTGCCATAGATTTTAGTATTTTAACTCTAGAAAGAACCTTCAATGAAGCTAGAGATTTGCCACAGAATTTAAATATGCAGAATATTATTACTTAGTTCCTTGACCAAATGAAATGATGGTTATGTTGCCTCATAAACCTGAGAGGAAGAACTGATTTTTTTTATATTTAGAAATTCTTTGAGAAGAATGTCTAAACCAAGTGAAAGGCTGCACCAGATTTAGCAATTATGGGTACAGAAAAGCACAAGCTTCCTTTGTTTTCTAATAGTTGTCAAAACAAGAAAATCAGAGTGAACTATGAACAGAAGGATATAACCTAGTAAGTACACTCATGGTTTGGACAACTGAACCAAAAGCAGAACAAAAATCATTGGACACATCGTACACAACTATTTCAATGTAAAGTCCATGTCTGCTAAAGAAACTTTAAACCATGGGTGTCATTTTGAGTTGGTAATTCTCTTCATTTCTCAAATAAGAGTATGTGTTCAACAGTTCAATTTTGAGAGATGTATAAAGGTGACATCTTGGGCTCATGACATATCTATGAAGATCTTCACAGTAACATTTTGGTAAAGAAGAACTTTAGTAGCTTAATAAAACATGGCTCCAAGTCTTAGAGGTTGTACCAATCCATGTTTGTTATAAAATAATGGCACCCCAAAGGTGTCCACGTCCTAATTCAGGACCCATGGAGATATAACCCTGGAGAAAGGAGATTTACAGATGTAATTATATCTGGTCTTTAGAGGGGGAGATTATTCTGACATGTCTGGGTGGGTCCTCTGTAAACTCAAGAGTCCTTGTAAGGAGGAACAGGGAATCAAATCAAGTGGGAGATGAGACCTGGATAGAGAGGTTGGGGTGAAGTGACCATGAACTAGAAAAGTGGGACTCTTTTGGAAGCTGAAAGAAGTGAGGAGCATGTTGTCCCTTAGTCCTCAGAGAGAATGTGGATGGACCAGCATTGTGACTGTAGCCCTGTATGACTTCTAGAACTGTTAGCTAATACCTGCATTTTAAGTCACAAGGCTTGTGATGATTTTTCATAGCAGAAATAGGAAATAAACACAAAAAGTTTACTCTTATTAAATACACAAAATAAGTACAGAGGTGTCTGTTTTCCTCTCTGTGGTCATTATTGTCTTAAAATAATCTCCGTTCATCTACTCTTGTATTATCTCTTCTAATTTGTTCTTTGTTATGCCTTTTCTCTACTTTGAGTTATTACCTCAACTTGACCTTAATAATTATTTAAAAAGATATTTCCACAGCGTCAATTATATTGATTTTAATAATATAAATATCAAGTTCATTAGGCTTAATATGAAGCATATACAAAATAGTCATGTTTAACTGATCTCATTATAAATAAGTAGCAAAAACAATAATTAATTCAGTGTTATAAATAATATATGTAAAGTACTCAGAACAGAAACTTAGCTCAGAATTGGTTGTTTACTCAAATTCTTTGCACTTGGGATTGTAGTAATATTGAAATTTTTTGAGGGATAGTGATGCAAAGATTAATGGGACACCATTCCTATCTTTGGAGTACATAGTCATATGAGAAGAAATGGCATTTAAAGTGATGGTTGCAGGACAGAATGTAAGTGTAAGAGTTTGAAGAATTTACACACATACACTACCAAAAAAATTAAAGTTTAAGTCAACTAGATTTATAGTAAGGTTATTAATGGTTTGGTTTTCTCTTTAGCTGAGAACTTTATTTACTGAAATTAGCATTGAAAAGCAGCTGAAGAATTTCCATTTGAGTAAACACTGAACATTTAAATTATAATTCATTATTCAATCTCCAGTTTTGTTATTTCAACATTCTTGGATGTTTGGATTTTGCCAAAACATTAAACATTAAAGCATTTCAATTTTACTAATTATGATTTAATACAATTGGCAAACTGCAAAGTCTAGTCCAGCCTATATATAAATTGGGAGACTCTGTTCCACTGATTTTAATGAATGTGCCAGTTTATTCTCTGAAGCATATGGATAAATATTAAAGCCTGATTGCAAAAGAGTCATCTAACAGTCACCTCTTGAGAAGAATTTAGATTTTGACACATCCTGTTTTCTCATATGGTATATATTACAGAATTTAAAACTAACATTATTTTGATTATTATGTTTTGTGACCAAGGAGGTATTTATATAATTCAATGTTAAGGTTTTAGTATAATAAAATGTTAGGGTTTTAAAGAAGAAATGTCCTTAAGCACTTAAAATAAAGCAGATTTTCTATGATCTTTGCAAATTTACCTTACATAGAATTATTACTCTGGATGAATGCAATTTAAAAACACATTTTTTAATTATGAGTAATATCTATTTCTTTTATATTTTTTCAGATTAAACTATGTTTATTATCAAGTAATTATTGATAGCAAATTGCCAAATCAGGTTTAATCACATTAGACCTTTTCACTTCCATAATAATGATAAAAATGAAATTGATAAAATTAACGGTTTCTAGTATGATTCTGCATCATGTAAAGTTAGAGAAATGAGAAATTGCGCTCCATTTGTGTACAATGAATTGAAATGCATTCTGCTGTCATGTGTAACTAATGAGAATAAATTAAAAATTAAAAATAGAAGTTTTTGAATGTAACAGTATAGTTTTTGACCATCATTTAAAAATGTTCAAAGAACTTGCATATCAATTTCACATAGCAATCACGTGACTTTATCTTTACAACTACTCTATGAGAAAGGAAATATGTTAAACTTCTGTTTTATACAACAGGAAAGTTAAGCAACCTAACAGATCATAAATATGTTAGTTACAGATTTGGGAATGGAACTACTTTTATATATTCCAATATATAAAACAAATCTCATTAGTCTTTGGCAAAAGTAAAATCTGAAGAATGATGATAATGTAACTTTCTATGCAAATGATGGTTCTGTCATCTTTGTCTTCAAACAGTATTCTTGGTCTGTCTCATTCTGATTTAATTCTTCCTGCCTTATCATAAGACAAAGTCTTCTTTCGGCTGAGCTCATCACAACTGATTCTTCTATAAGACACCTAGAATGTTGACGTTAGTTCAAATTCGAGTAAGTGTTTCCTATGCCTGTATATTTAACTTTTTAAGAATCTACAAACCTCTTTTTTCAAAGTGGTTATGCTACTCAGCCTTAAAGAAGATCAAAATTATGGCATTTGCAGGTAAATGGATGGAGTTGGAGAATATCATACTAAGTGAAATAAGCCAATCCCAAAACACCAAAGGCTGAATGATTTCTCTGATAAGTGAATGGTGATACATAACAGGGGGGTAGGAAGGAAAGATAATAGAATGAGACAAGCATCATTACCCTATGAACATATATGATTACAATAGTGTGCCTCTACCTTGTGTACAACTAGAGATACAAAAGCTGTACCCCATTTGTGTACAATGAATCTAAATAAAAAAATAATTAAAAAAAGTGGTTATACTACTTCACATTTTTACCAGCTATGTGTAAAAATTTAGTGTTTTCAAATCCTTACTTCTGGTATTGTTAATATTTTTAATTTTAACCATCTAATATGTTCATAGTGTTCTCTGATTTATGTTTTGATTTGTATTTCTCCAGTAATAATGGTGAATATATTTTCATTTGCTTGTTCCCCTTTGTATATTATCTTAGTGCACAATATTTTAAGTCTTTCCTCCATTTTTTGATTTTATTATTGAATTTAAGGACTCTATATATTATAGATACAGTGTTTTGCCAGATACAGATGACAAGTGTTAAAAATAGTTTATGCATGTCTTTTTACTTTTGTAACAGCATGTTAACAAAGAGAGCAAACATCTTTAGTTTTGATTATCTAATTTGTCTTTTTGCTGTTGTTGTCTTCTTTTCTGTTTGTCTTTGTGTGTGTGTGTGTGTTTTCTCTAAGGAATTCTAGCTCCAAAACATTTGTCCAAAAAAGAAAAACTCTCAAACATTATAGAACACTTAAATAAATAAGTATTTGAACCTGGGTTTAATATTTGGTGTAAATTGAAAGAAACAAAAAGATATGTATAGTAATAACTTCTTAATCTGAAATCAAGTTAATCCTTTCTTTTTTCTAGATGAGTTAAACCATTTTAATAAACAACTTACACTTCTATAAAACTCTGTGTTGATTTATGTAGGCAGTGTTCATTTTTTAAAGAAATTGAACTTTCTCTTTTTCTCATACGTGTTGAGAAGAATTTGAAGGGTCCTTGGATGGTGGACCTCTCAGACTCCTTCACTGGGCTACACACTATCCATAAAAACTAGCTGCCTTGGAGAGTGTGTCAGTTAATGCGCATAGCAGCCAGTTCAGATTGTGTACACATGAAGTGCCTGGATGGCTACTGAGAAGGGTATTTGATAGCAAAAGCTCCAATTTTAATTATTTATTAGAATCAAATGACAGCCATCCATATTTCCCAATAAAGGTATATGCTATAGAATTTAATTTGCTCAAACTGTCTGACAGTTGGCTGCATTTCAAATAAGCATCTAGACAGCTAGGCATTTTACTGAATTGAGACTTACTCAAAATCCTTCCCTATTTAGAAGTAGTACAATAATGTATCTCTTTAAAATAAATATAAGTGTAATTTTTTAGTTATGTAGACTGTAACAGCAGCATTTTTTTGTGTCTTTCTGTTTGCTTAATTTTCATTGAATATAATTGAACTAGAAAAGGGATCCAATATAGGTAGCATTTGTAAAATTAAAATCAATAATGGTTGATCTGGGAATCCCTCTACTAGCTATATATTCAAAGAAAATGAAATCACTATCTTGAAGAAATTTCTGTACTCCTGTGTTCTTTGCAGCATTATTCAAAATAGCCACGACATTGAATCAACATAATTATCCATCCATAGTGAATAAAGAAAATGTGGTATGTATACACATGCAAAAGAATATTATTTAGTCTTTCAAAGGAGGAAAATTGTATCATTTGTGGCAACATGGGTGAGCCTGGCGACATTATATTAAGTGAAAGAATCCAGGCTGGAAAGCCAAATGTTGCATGATCTCACTCGTTAGTGGAATCTAAAAGAGTTGAACTAGTAGAAATAAAGAGTTCAATGGTGGTTACCATGGGTTCAAGCCAAGGTGGGGGATATAGTTGGGGAGATACTGATCAAAGCATATAAAATTTAATCTCATGGGGGCATAAGTTCATGGGCTCTAATGTAGAACGTGGTGACTATAGTTACTAACAACGTGTTCTTGGAGCGGGAGGAGTTGCATTCAGCCAAATCCCAGAGTATAATTTCTAGATACTGATGTTGTTTGACTTAGGCTTTCTACATGTTCTTTGCAGGATTTATATTTTGCAGGCATAATTATGCTAAATTAGAAATTTCACCAAAGTCTTAACTCCTGGTATGATGTATAATCAGAAATGTGTAATTTGAGATTTAATATGTTTATTCTAATCAATTAAAAATTATAAAAAGTAAAAAGAATAGTGGTCAAAACATTTCTGTAGCTACAAGGAGAACCAAGTAGAATTTAGTGGTTTTGTTCTCTTCTGTGAATCAGAGAGGCAACCTAGAAAGAGTTTAGGTCTGCTTTCCTCCATGTGATGGGTAGAGATTTTCTATGTAGACCTATATTGAATGATCATCATGGAAGATGGTTGGTTAGGACCTGGCTTTTCCTCACAGTACCAGAAGCCAAAAAAAGTAGTCCTTGGAGTAGCCATCTATATTCCTGTTATGCAATCCATGGCAAAATTGACTTACTTTCTTTAAAACATGTTCTTTAAAAGTTGGGCAAGCAATAAATTTTATATGATGACTTGAAGCAGGAATGATAGTCCTATATTTAGGAATCATTCTGGCTTTGTTACCAATTAACTTGGAATTAAAAAGAAGACTACACATGGAGACCTTTAGACAGAAATGAGAGAATGAGTTATCAAGTCCCAAAGGGAAACAGCAAGAGAGAAAGAAAGGAAGAATGAATCTACAAAATCCAGAGAAAAACAATTAAAATGACAGTAGTAAACAGTAAGTCCTTATCAACCAAGAAATGCACATTATTCTCAAGTGCACATGGAACACCTTCGAGGGTAGATCATATGTTAGCCATGAAATGAGTTTTAATAAATTTAAGAAGACTGGAACTATATCACATATCTTTCTTGACGACGATGGTGTGAAACAAATTAATAATAGGAAGTAAATTGGAAAATCTACAAATGAATAGGAATTAAACAGCATACTCTTGAACAATTGAAAATTTAAAGAAGTCAAAAGGGAGATAAAGATATACCTAGATAAAAACAAAAATGGAAAAAACAACATAGCAAAACCAGTTCTAAATGGGAAATTTATTTTAATAAACAACTACATTAAGAAAAGGAAAGATCTCAAACAATTCAGATTTGCAACTCAAGAACCCAGTAAAAGAATGAAATGAGCCTAAAGTGAGCAGAAGGAAGAAAATTAGAAAGATTGGAATAAATAGAAATGATATAGAGACCAGAAAAACAATAGAAAAGATCAATGAAACTAAACATCAATTGTTTAAAAGTTAAGCAAAATTGACAAATATTTAGCTAAGTAAAAACAAGAAAAGATACAAAGAAATAAAATCAGAAATCTAAGTGGGTGCATGTGAATAATACCACAAAAATACAAAGGATCATGAGACAGATAGAAGCAATTATATGCCAACAAATTGAAATATCTAGAAAAATGGGAAAAAAATCCTAGAAATACACACACTATCACAACTGAATAATAAAGAAATCTGAACAGATTAGTAATGAGACAGGACACCGCACCAGCAATGAAAAATCTCCCAATAAAGTAAAACCCAGGAAGAGAAGCCTTCGCTGGTGAATTAGTCAAAAGAATTAGTATTAGTTAGTTAATATTAGTATTAGTTAGTTAGCATTAGTTAATACTAATTATTAATTATTAATAATAATCACTATAAATCATTAATTAATACAAATTAATTAATTAGTAAATCTTTGAAGAATTAGTATTAATCCTTCTCACACTCTTCCAAAAGTTGAACTCATTATTGGAACCCTCTTTTACAAAGAAGCTTTTGCTTCTGCTACACTCTTTGCTCATACTAGGCACCAAGAGGAATCCTGTCTCTCATACTCGGAGCTCTCAAGGGCAATTCAGACTTCATAGGCTAAACCAAAACCCATGATCCTGCCTGGACTTGCTTAGATCTGGTGCATGTGCCGCCTTCCTTTTCTCAAAAAGGACATACATCATCAAATTATGCAAACTAGAATATTTAATATTTTTAATATGTTCTTTTTTCCCTATATTCAAACAAGACCATTCTCGACTGAATAATTGCTCCTAAAGCGTGCATGCTAAATGAGTTACATACATATGTGTGTCCTCAAGTTTGTTCTTTTGTTTTCAGGGTGAAAAGCATATTTTATAATGTATGGAGAATGAACCTGCATATGATGCATAAGGTGATACACTCTCACCTTTATATTAAAATCACAGAGGAGGGGTTATTCAAAATGTTCAAGTGGAGATTAAAAATGAACCTGAGAAATTCGTCTCTCAACTTCATTTTTAATCACCGCTTGGACATTTTGAATATTCAAAGGACTTAAAAATCAACACTCTACAGTGACACAGCCACCTCAAAGTATATAGCAGCTCAAATCACAATAGCTAAACTATGGAACCAACCTAGGTGTCCTTCAACAGGTGAATGGGTAAAGAAAATGTGATGTATATGTATGATGGAATATTACTCAGCTTTGAAGAAGAGTAAAATTATGGCATTTGCTGGTAAATGGTTGGAGTTGGACAATATCATGCTAAGCGAAATAAGACAGCCCCCAAAAACCAAAGGCCAAATATTTTCTCTGATATGCAGATGGTAATTCACAATAATGGGGGGGGGCATTGCTGGGGAAGAATAATCACTCTAGATTAGGTATAGGGGAATGAAGGGAGAGAAGGGGTATGGGTGTAGGAAGGATAGCAGAGTGAAACAGACTTTATTACCTCATGTGCATATATAACTGCATGCCTGATGTGATCCTAAAATATGTACAATCAGAAAAATGATAAAGTATGCTCCATTTATGTGTGGTTTATCAAAATGCATAAATGCATTCTATTGTCATGTATAACTAATTAGAACAAATAAAAATTTAAAAAATGAAGTTGAGAAATACTGTCTGAATCACATGCAGAAGTTGTCCTCTAATCTTTTCGGTTACCATCTTGGTCAAGGTTACTATTATTTCATGTCTTGAATCTGGTAGTGATGTTTCTATCCTATTCTCCCTTTACCTGATCTAAGTGCCTTCCAATCTCCTCTGCACATGTCATCAGGTAGCAGTTCACATCTGATCACCTCACCCACTGTTTTAAATCTCTCAAGGGCTTCCCATTTCCCTTAGGGTACAAACCAAATTCTTACAGGACTTATGTGGCATTATGGTGGTTTTAGTTTTGTTTATTTCTACAGTGTATCTCACAGTACAAAGACCCAACATTCTGCAGTCAGGTCTTTCTCTCATTCTTTTAGCATCCTGCTATTTCTGCACTTCACATGCAGCATTTGGATGATGTACATATCCTCCCACATCATTGCCTTCTGAGTCCCTCCCATCCTCCAGACTCAGCTGATCAAGTCCTTCCTCTAAGAATCATTACCTGATTTTCAACCTATGTCAGATTCTATCTTATAACTCCTTGAAATCATATTTCTGATCTTCAGAGTCAATAATCAGTTTGAGTTTACATGCTCCTATTGGATTAGTAGTCTAGTCTTCATTAAATTATAATTTTCACAAGAGTAAGGTGGTGTCTTTGGTACTTATATCACATTCCCAGGACTTAGCACCAGTGCCAGACACATAGTAGACATATTCCAAATATCTTTTGAACAAATTAATGAATAAGTAAATGGATGCATCCTCCTGCTGAGCAGTGCTCTTTAACCCCTTAAATGTCTTTCTATTGCTTTTGGAACAAAATCAAGTGTTGTTTCATTATCTTTCATGTCTTCCATGATCTTGGCTTCTATCTTTGCAACTTCTTAGCAGTCTTCTTTGTGCTCACTTTTTATTTTTGCTTCCTTTTGGATTGGATGCACCTTGTATTTTGTTACTTTAGGGCTGTTGCTTATACTCTCCATTGCTTATAAACCTCCTGAGTCTGTGCCATATGAGTATCTTATAATCTTGGCCCTAAGCTTAAGTGACATGTCTTTATAGCCCTATTTCAAAAAGTCCGGTCTACACTCATTATTCTGCTTTTCTATAACTTGTCCATTTCTACATGTTTATTTGTTTATTATCAGAAAGTGAATTTGTCTAGTAATGAACTGACTAGATGAGTTTGAATATAGGTAAGAGATCTGAAATAGTATTCCCAAAACAAAAAAGAAGTCCCCATTCCAAATGAAATTTAGATTAAGAATCATCTACAAATGAGAACAAGAAAGAGCAACTAAAGGGAATATAAAGCAAAATAATGGGTTCTTGTAAGATCCCCTCAAGAGTTCTGCATAGTGTCAAAACTTAGTGCTCCATCCTAGCACATGACAGTCACCACAAAGTCCCACCAACCATTAGATGAAGAACATTCTCAAACTAAATGTCACCATGGAGTCTTTTGGAATTGCTCATACAATTTTGCGTATCATGTTTACTATTTCACCTTTTCATTAAATATTTTCTGCAAATGAATATTTCTCAATGAGAACACAATTTATTCACATAATAAGCTATTGTCCAGATGCCAAAAATATGCATAAAATACACGAGGGGTTTTCTATTATCATCATTTTGCCTTAGAAGTAAAATTAAAACGAATGTCATATTCCTGTTTGAAATTTTTTAATTTTACAAGAACTTATGTAAACATTCGTCCATGAATTGAAGTGCTGTAATGTACTAGTGAAAGGTAAATAACTTCAATTTGGTGATTTTTTATGTTTTTATTCCCACGAAGTCAGTGAGAATCAATTTCTTCTTTCATCTGATCAATTAAATTTTGAAAATTTGATTTTGAGTAAAATGTTTAACCGAAGGTTCAATTTTTATGAAATCCAAATTGAACTGCTTTGACTACTGCTGTATCTGTTGATGTTTTTCCCTTTGTATTATCTAATAGCACAGAGCAGTTATGGGCCTATGTTTTAAGGGCAAGAAATAAAGTCTTATAAGTGTAATTGAAAATTTCAGGAGTTACATATCTTTTCATGACCACAGAAACCACTTGACACATTAAAACTTTAATTCTGTCATGAAAGCTAATGTTCCTACAGATTCTTGGAGATAAAATTGCCACAGTATTTTTGGCTTCATAAATGTTTTTGTGTGTGCTTATTCCTACAAATAAGGTCAAAGATTCAAGAGTTTGAGTTTCATTTTAAATGAGACTTAAACATAAGAAACACAATAGTTTTAGTAAATAATCTACAGAAGTACAACAGGACCATCACCAATAAATTAGTTTGAAAACCAGGTTTGAATTTATATATTTGGGACCCATGGAAATACAACCGTGCCATATTAAACTGTGGCAGCTCTATATTATTTGTTTTTCATTTAAACTTACAAGGTGCTAAGTGGAGTTGAAGGACAGGACCATGGCAAATTAGTGAAAGAGTATATTAGAAAACTCACGTGTTATTATTACAATAGGAAACTTGGCTACCCAGGGCCTTCATCATCAATGATTTAGTCCTTAATATGTGCCTCGTTAATTTTCTTCATTGGTGGAGCCAGAATTTGTAACTTTCCCATGTGTTTTGCATTTCTCTTCATTTCTTCTAAGTGGGAGCAATATACCTAGAGCACTAGCATTCTGAGAATATTAATTCTAAAATGGAAATAAAGTAAGTTAATCCTCCCAGGTCTGCTTAACTTCAAGACAAAGAAACTTGAAACTTTCCAACTTGGAAACTTCTAGACCTTTCTATTTAGACTTCTGAATAGGTTCCAGAAAGAAGGCCCATAAGAGATTTCCTTCAATTTGACATATCATGGTAGTGGGCTTAGGTGATAAGCTCTTTGAAAATATTTGAAGAGTCATCGTGTTCACAGGATTGCCTAAGAATCCTGGCCTGATAACTTTCTTCGTAATGGTATATTTTCAATCCTGTGGATTTGTGGTGCTGGTGGGTTAATCTGTGATCATGTTTTATCCCTCACTGTTGAAAGGCTGGAATAAGGCACACAGTTAATATGCACTCAATTTTTTCTTTCCCAATTTGGAGGGTGTGTGCTGAGCCATGTAAAAGCTAGTCACCCTCCGGAAGAGCTGCAATTTCTAGAAATGGAAATCATGGTTAATTAAGTCTCATTGTCCTGTAATTTACTTAAACCCACAGTATATTATTTAAGGATCATTCTCATATTTCATAAAGCCAGTATCAATCCACTGGAAAAAAGGGAGAGCTCTGTGATTGATTCTTTCCAAAAACAAAATAACCTTTATATAATCAGGCATAGCTAATTCTAACAATGTGAGCTGAAATATCAACTGAATTTTTTCAAGGACAACATATCTGTGTGTATATCTCTAGCACTGTTTGAAACAAAAAGAAATCTGTTATACATGTTCTGCTGCTGTTAGCAAATAGAAGCATATCTTAGAATTTCAAGGACATTTTAAAGTATCCCTGAAGTTGTCATCGGTTTTTCAAAATTCGATATGTCTTTTTAAAAGATGATTTATTTTTTTCTGCCCTCTCACATATGTGCCTTCCAAAGCTGTCATTATAGTTTTGCAAAATTTTATTTAATAACTAGAAAGGACTCCATACTACTGATTAGCTACATAGAAGCTTTAATTTGTATCTAACACAATACACTAAATTAAAGTAACACAAATAAGATTTTTTGTTTCATTTAGTTTCACAGGACACTTGTGTTATAATTAGGCAAAGTTTAAAGTTTAGTTGTTAACACCCACTGACTTTTCCACTTCAATTTTGAAATCTCATAATCTTATAATGCTTATTTTTTAAGCAGAAGAAAGTTCTCTAACCCGAACAGCTCCTACAATTCAACACACATGATTTAAGAAAATCATTTACTCCTTAAGTTGTGAAAGTCATTTGTAATTTCCAATTGCACTACTCGGATCATTAACAGATAATGATACACAAACACACATTGTGTACTTTCCAAACACTTGAACCAGTTTATTTTTTCATTAGTAAAATGCCAATGTGCGTGATAACTGCCAAGTCCCCATCTCTGGAAATATCAGTGTTAGGCCAACTTCACCTCACAAAACTTTAACAAGAAATTTCAGAACTTGGCTGCCTTGAAACACCTCAGTGCTTTCTGATTCTTTTTGCTGTGGCTTTCTGTTTTTGAAATTTTTCTTGAAGACAGAATATGGATATTAATAATTAAGTTTAAAGATATATTAACAAATTTTATTATCACATTTGTAACTTTCAAAAGACAGTTTTATCTTACTACCAAAAATGGATACAGGACTGTGAAAGAATTTAAAGTTGCACCCCATTCCTTTTAAGTGACAGATATGAAATTTTCAGCCTTCATTTAGATGCTTGACATCAGAGTAGCTACTATCACATGTGAAAGCTCTTGGGATAGGTTTTGATTAAATGGCAATAATGTAACAAAGTGTGATATCTGTCCATCTGAGATCCTTATATTCTATGTCCGTTTAAAAATGTAGCTAAAGTAAAAAGAGCTTGATACTTTCAGTATCATTTTTCCAAATAAAATTAGTTGGTCTTTCTACTTCAGTTTCTTCCAGATGCTTAAGCTCAGGGACACTGCTTTTATTTGAAATGAAATTTACTGAAGAGAAAAAATAACCTACCTGCTCCAATTCCACTATTCCTCATGGAGCTTGATGTTCAGGAATAATATGATTTTTCTCTTTGAATTAATGAAATATATTGATAGAAATAATCAACCTGTCCATCAAACCTGTCAAAATCAGGGAGTGGGGTTAAATATTGTATGAGCATAAATTCCTCCCATTAAAAAGGCATTTTTTCTCAAAGACTGAACCAGCAACATAAAACTGTACCTTCTTCTCCTCAGGAAAAAAGCTAAATATTCTGAAAAGTGGTCTCAATTCACACTTCTAGAAATGCTATCGACGGTTCCATAGAAGTGGTTTGCAGTCTTCATTTTCCTCCCTTTCCTTTTTGTATCAGAACCTAAAGAATTAACCAAAACACAGGTCCACTCAGCTTAAGATCATATCTGCCTGCCTTTCCTACACGTAGGTATGAGTGTATGATTAAGCAGGGCTTCTGGCTTACCAAGGGAAATAGCCTGTGAAACTGAAGGGACATGGACTTCAAAGGTGGGTGCTTTCTCTTCCTTTCTTTCTTCCTTCCTGCTGAAGGGGCTGTGACTCAAGGTAATGCAGGCACACAGAGGAATGTCTTTTAGATCTTTTAGAGATGACTCTATATTCTAATTTCCACAGTCAATATTTTTAATACTGAAAAATTTCATCCCAAAGTACAGAGAAAACCTAACAAACACCCAGGTGTGCACCACCCCATATTAGCAAAAGTTAACTTATTCTTCTTTTCTTTTCTTAGGAGCAACTGTGATTTTGAATTTGGCATATACTTTTCCCATGTGTGCATTTGTAACTGTGAATTTGTAACTATAAATTCATGCATTTGATGCAAATGGGATTTTTATTGCATTCAGTAGTTTTATATGATGTAAGTATATTATATTATCCTTTAGAACTATCAAATTTCCACCTAGTGGTGTGTTTATTTTATTCAATTTCATCATGTCTGTGCATACGGTTTGAATTTTTGTCATATTTCTATTTATTTTGCTGATTTTTTTTTACTTACCTTGATTTTCTTTGCTTTTCACAAACATGACCTTGTTTCAGTGTATTTATTGATGTGATTTCATTTTTATTATACATCTTTTCTTTATTCATTTACAAGTCGTATCTTTTATATTCATTACTTTAGAGGGCAATTTTAAATGAGATTCTTGTTAATAAATTCCAGGTAAATTAAAACATCTCTATTATACTCCTGAATAAGACAATCACCAATTAAATACAGATTGAATATGATTTACCTTGATATCTCATTTTCTATGAGTAATACTTGTTTAGGTTGCTTACAAGGCTTTTCAAATTACTTTCTTCATCATTAATTCTTAGACTGAATATCTTTCTGAGTTCAATCTAATTTTTGCCTAAGTTAAAACTTTCGTACTTATTGCACTGATCCAGTAGTGCTGAGATCAGATAAAGGAGGGCAAGGCATATATATGTTCATTGTGCAGTCTCTCCGACTAAAGTGCACAGATGTGCACACACATGTGAACAAAAACACAAATTAAAAATAAGGTATTTCCTGAAGAACAAATTGTTTCTACTGACGAACTGCCCCCCGAAGTCAATAATTTTATATAAAATCTAAATATTTTAATTTATTGATATAATTTTTATTGAGTAATCATCAGATTTACAAAGAGGGTTGATTTTAGAAACAAATTCATATAAAGCAAATTTCTCATGTTAGATTGAAAAGAATTGCCAGAATATGTTTATAATAGCAGAAATATGTCTCTAATAAAAGAGCAACAATGGAAAAATGAATAAAGCATCAAAAAAATTGATTCCAAAGAACAATTTTCTGTTTCTTGTTTTCTCAAAAATTAAGCTAAAATTCCGCAGCAGCATGTACCTAATTTTTCCACATTGTGCTTTCATTTTATTCTTTTGATGATCCCTCCCTTTCTTCTTAATATAAATCTTTATCCCATAATTGCCCTTTACATGTCAGAAATGCAGAAATATCTAACATTGCTCTGATGTCAATGTGATTTTGTAATTGTTTTTACTTATTTTTAGCATACAGTTTGTTAATAATTCTGCATTCATTTGAATTGTAATTAATATAGTTTGCTAGCAAAGGTCATTCAAACATTTTTTTTTGGTGGCAATGACTTGACTGCAAAGAGGTTTAAATATTTTTAGCTCTGGGATTACAATCAAGAGAGAGGAACACCGTTAATAATTTGGGATTAGAGATAGTGTTATTAATGGTAGAAAAACCTACAGCTTTCCCTTCAAGTTTCAATACCCACATTATACAAAGCACACACAGGTAGGGATGTACTGCGCATAAGTCTGTCTACATTTCCAAAGGTGCTGAGTTCACTCGTTTTGCAAACTGTGAAATTTGAGAGCTTGCTTCTCCAATGATTTTTAGCTTCATCTTTTTAAAACCAAGAAGTTGTCATATAAACCAGAAACCTGGGTTCATCCTTGCTGCTCTTGATCCTTTATCACTGTTATCTGAATGGTCCATAGGTCAAACCTACTGTTGAATGCACTGTAATATGTTTTTAAACTTGATTTGGTATTACCTGCACAGGAAGTAAAACATGATTTTCCAATTCATCATCAGTTTTACCAAGGATCTTCTCACTGACTTTTGCATTGCTACCTTTTTGCTTCTATTCTTCGTAATACTTCAATTTAATTATTTCCTTTTCTTGCCCTCAAGACGTAATATGTTCTTTCAAGAATAATATTTCTCATACTAGATTCTAATCTCCTATTTACTCTATTGTCATTCCAGCTAAAGTATCTTCTCTTTGGCTGACACTTTATACTCTAGCGACAGCATGCTGGCTTCATACTGTAGGTCTCAATAAACAATTTTGAATTTCTGAGCACCCTAATTCCCTGGCAAGCATGGGTGACATGAATATATGTTCTCATGAAGAATATGGCATTTGTTTGTAAATGGATGGATTTGGAGAATACCATGCTAAGTGAAATAAGCCAAAACCAGAAAATCAAAGGCTGAATATTTTCTCTGATATGCAGATGTTAATTTACAATAATGTGGGGGGGGGGCACTAGGGAAGAATAGTTACTCTAGATTCGGTAGAGGGGAGTGAAGGGAGGGGAGGGGTGTGGGGGTGGGAATGATAGTAGAGTGAAACAGATGTTATTATCTCATGTGCAAATATGACTGCATGACTGATGTGATCCTACAATATGTACAATCAGAAAAATGTGCAATTATACTCCATGGATGTATGATTTATCAAAATGTATAAATGCATTCTATTGTGATGCACAACTAATTAGAAAAATTAAGAAATTAAAAAACAAATATAGCAAAGATCCGTGATTTCCATACTTGCCTTGATTAGTTATAGAGTCTTAGTATATCCCCAGAAAACCCAAGTCTTCTGCCTCAGCTAAGGTGAGATAATGTGTCCCTTATTCCAATGTTTCACATAGTTTTATAGCAAAGCAAGTCTGTTAAATTTTAGTAGTTTTCCACCCTTGCATTGGGTTAATCCAAGGCTGGGCTTAGAGACAGGTTTGAGCACTGTACAGCGCCTATGATTTTTTCCCCCTTGAATGACAGTGATTCCCTATGAAGAAGGGTTTATTTTAAATAGGCTTTTATCAGTAAGGTTGAGCGTTTTCCTGGAGCATCCTTCAGTCTTTATGCCAATAGGATAGGTTTGGCTCTTTGATTCAGGAATGATGACAATAATTTGAGTCTATATTAGGCTAGATATGGATTTCTGGATTTAGGTACAGATAAAAATGATTATCCTTAGTTCCCCAAGTCACAGAGATAACAGCACCCAAGCAGCCCAATTTCCCTCATCTACAATCACTTGCGCCCCTGACATTTTTTTTCTCCCACACTTCAAATTCCAAATTATTCTACTTTTGAATCATGGAAGTCCAGAAGCTCTGGCTTTAATGTTTAAAGAAGGAAAGACATTATTTCTTAAGTTGATGCTACATAGAATATTCTTTTCCTTTCCTTCATTTCTCCCCTTTTAAATAGTTTATTTATTTATTTTTCTTGCTTTTGCCCATAAGAGTAACCAAGATAAAACCCATGCCTTTGTACATGTAGAAGCCTATCGGATGGCAGAAAAAAGGATCTCATCATTTAATTTTTATAATTTAAATTACAAAATATTTAAAAATGTATAAGCAACATACTTGTTATAACCCATAACACAGTGTAATTGCTAAGAGCACATACCACCTAGTAATACTATTTGAGTATGAATTTTCTGTGTGTCACTTATTCATTAGTGACCTCTGAAAAACTTTCTACCTCTCTAGTTGGAAGTTTACTCATCTGTAAAAGTGAGATCCGTATAGTAAATTTCCCATATGTTGGTTTTGAGTATCAACATATTTCATCTTTGCAATGAATGGCACACGGTTAAGTTCAATTTAAGTGTTGAACAAGCAAGGTGTTATACATGCAACTACCACTTACTCTGATTGACCCTATATTCATATTTTTTATATTTTCTGAATATAAAATATTACAGATGTTGAATTAGTTATCAGTGGCTGCATAATAATTTGCTCACAATAGAAGTGGTTCACAATAGAAGTTTAGGAATTAGGGAATAGCCTAGCTGGGTGGTTCTGGCTTGAGATCTCTTACAAGGTCACTGCCAAAGCTGCAGTCATCTGAAACTTTCCCTGAGGCTGGAGAAGCCAGTTCCAAGGTTGCTTACTCATGTGGCTGGAAGAGGAGGCCTCTCTATTCCTCACCGCGTGGACCTTTCTGCAAGGCCACTTGGTTGTCCTCCCAGGTCAGTTGGCCGCCTCTCTAAGCCAGTGACTTGAAATAAAGAGCAAGATAAAAACTGTGAATGTCTTTATGATCTACCTTCCTGAGTCACACCTGTCATTTCCACTACATTTTATTCATTAGGCGAAAGTGTTATCTCTACCTGTTGATGGGAAGATGATCAAATAAATTGTGGAGAGGATTTAAACCACTACAAATGCAATTGAGCCTCCTATTGTGTGCTTCATAGTATTTTCCTCTTTACTCTTTCTCTCAAGGTGATTACTATCCTGAAATTGACAGGTCCAAAATCTCACAAAACAAGTTACAGTTGATTCCCGAATGCTGATTCCCTAAGGTGAATATGAGTGCCTGAGCTACCAGAATTACCATCCAGCCTCTTCTAATAGCCTGAGTACTGAGTATATGATTAAGCGCATCATAAAACATTAAGATTTTTCATATGTGTCATGACATAAACACCATTTTTAAAGCACTAGATAATTTCCCTATGTTGATCCCTGAAGTTCAGGCTCCATGAGTAAATGCTGGGGCTCTCTGGGCAATTTCTGACCAGTGGGTATGGGAGATGTTGAAGATGCTGTCAGATGCTGCCCTTATACAGTCATTTACATAATGACTGATGTGGTGTTCTGATTGTCTTTTCTCCTCTCTTACTGACCCTTGGATCAGATCACACAGCTGTAAATTGGGAGCAGCTTATTGTTTGAGTAATTGCTTAGGGAGGATGTGTTGAGGAAAACTCAGAGACCCTGCATTCGTATTGAACTTGACATGAACAAGAAATAAATTTTTATTATATTAAGCCAGTTCAATATCAAAGTATGTTGGTTATTGTCTAGTTATTGCAATGCAGTCAATCCTATCCTGATTAATATGGAAAACATAAAATAAAAATTAAAACATGTGGGAATGGTTAAGATATCACAGCAAATATAGAAGGCTCATGTATTAGAAATTAGAAAGATGGTCATCAATGTTACAAGGTCAGAAGACATTTAGTAATACTAGATCTGTAGTTACTTGGGAGGAATCCTATAAAACTAAGAAAGCAAATGGATAAAATAAAAGCATAGATATGTGGGTGTGGATATTAATAACACTGAGCAAATCATTCTAAGAAAAAGAAGTTTGGAAATGAGTTGGCTAGTTTACAAGCATAAATTCTACCTTTGCAGCATTAGATTTTAAACACTAAGGGTTAGGTTTACAAGAACTTTGAAGAACAAAGTCATGCAATGCTCACGAATTGAATAAACTCACATGGAGCAAGGACAGACTGAAACTGGTGTTTAATACAAGTCCCGGCTGAATAAATAATCTTAGGAAAAAGAAAATTGAAGGGTCTTTCCTGCCTGCTTGTGTGTATATATATATATATATATATATATATATATATATATATATATATGGAGAGAGAAAGAGAGTTAAGACAGGAATGGTGATGGGAAATTAGCCTTCATATTTAAATTAAGGAGAGAAATATGATTTCTGAGTCAAGACACTGACTGGAAATACATAGAAGAGGAACTTACTAAAGTTTCAGCAGAAGTATACTGTCAAAGACATCTGACTGTTTAACACCTAAGACTTGGGTTTCCATTACAGTGAGGCAGGAATCACCTAAGGCATTCCCACTCTCCAAATACAGAATTCGTGGACAGGGGATTGCATATACATGGTAGATTCATGAACAAAGAATACTCTCTCAGAACCTGGAGTTTATGAGAACATTTTTTGGAGATTTTTTTTCTCCCCAATCCTAAAGCAAAGCATTTTCAAAATGGTGCCAGGTGAGATTTCAGAGTTTCTACCAACCAGTGACTGCTCATGTTTTCCACTTTTCTCTTCTCTGATTAGGCATATTTATTGGGGATATTCTCCCCATGTCTGGAATGCTGTGGCAGGGCCTTGTACCATTTTAATTGATAGAAGTTGGGTCAACGATGGCAATATCCAGATGACCACACATTTCTGATGATCCTCATTTTTAGTCGTGTAGTCCATGGTGAGATAGAAGTGACTCCTTTGGGGAGGTAAAAATCTGCTTAACACATGGGAAGAATAAAACAATTTGATGACCAGAGTAGTGAACTCTTTTCAGTACATCCTATAAATGTACTAAATCATGCCAATGGAGCGAGGAGATGTAAAACATTGATCATGACCTTTCCATCCTGTGGAGGAGTAGGAAGCTACTAGTTCCAGATGGTATAACAAGATCATCAGAGTATTTAGGTCTTATGCATATTGATGTTTCTTTCTTACACAGAGATCAAGTGTGACACACACATACACATACATATATATAGATATGTATATACACTCTATGCAACATAAGTACTTCTTTATGCTATATTAGGAAATGCTCTTTATAGCAAGAAGTTCAGAGATGTTGGGAGAATGAAATATTTCTGAGGATATGTTCCAAAATAGGAAACCCTGGGAACTTTTGGGAAGGGTGGGCTTGTTGACTTTCCCGCCTGTGAGCTGTGGGGAACAAGGTATAACTTTCCTTCATTTAGAAAGTGACATACAGGATGTTGATAATTGTTATGTAGCAGTGGTAATACCACTTCATTTTCAGCATACAGAGAAATCATGAAGAATATATTGTTCTTCAAATGGTACAAATTGTCTCTCATCAAGTGAGATACTAAGTTCAGAATGTCCTCAGAGAATGTATCATTTGACAAGTGTGTTTCCTGATTTTTAATGCAACATGCCACTTCAATCTAAAAATAGAATAAGAAAATACAAATCTCAAATTATTGAATAGGTTTCCTTTCAACATGATGCAGCTCAAAGGAAATTAATAAGCATATTTTTTAAAAATAATGAATATCAAACTCTTACAAAACAACATTTTTGTCAGCTAATCGTAAATGAATGAGAAACATATGGATTAAGTTTCCATCAAAAACCCACACATTTAAAAATTCAAGTAAAACTTGTTTGGCAAAAGTCTTTTTGAATTTTGCCAATTTCAAAATATTTGAAAATAATTTGAGTGTTTTTTAACATAAAAAGTCATAAGATACTCATTTTTTAACAAATTATGAAAAAGATGAAAAAAGTCATGAAGTGATTGCTACAGCAATAATTATCAAGCAAAAAATTATTGCCATCTTGATAGCCCCGTGGATTATTTCAAATGTAATTACCTGAAGGAAAAGAACGGCATGTTCTCAAAATCAACAGCATGTTGGAAAACTTAGGAAAATATTATGAACTAAAGATATGAAACTGTGTTGCTCACTTTCAAATATAAAAAGGGCAGGATCTTCCAAGTAAAAATGCACTTCATATTACCAATTGCATGCTTTGAGCTTAGCATAAGAGAATACAATGTATTGTATATTGTTGGTTTCAAAGAGCAGCCAAAGAATTTGACTTTAGCTCTTGTTAAATTAAATTAGATTCTTTGGAACTTGATGAGAAGAAGTGGTGACTGCACCAGTCAGGACAATTTGGGATAGTGATAGAAACTCTATTTCAACAGTCTTAGATTAAAAACATAAATACATATAAGAAACTGAAAAGGAATATGTTGGATCACACATCCAAGAAGTTCAGGTCCTGGGTTGATTTTTTGTCATGCAAAATACAGGGTTTACTTCCTCTTATTTCCTTTCTGTGTTTTGGTATTTCCTGAAATTTCCTGGTTCCTGTGTTCCCAGTATCACAATATCAGGGGAAAGCAGACACCTTCTTTATACCCAGTTCCAGCAAGGAGCCTAAGAAGACTATGACAGTGCTGTGTGACATGTGCATCCTCAGTCTTGAGAAACCCACCCAGCCACAGGGAACAAGGAGCAGGCACAGTACCTTCCATACCAGATGGACAGGGTGAGGGTCCATGGATTTTCAATACATAGGGCTAATACTTTCAAAAGGAACAAGAAAGGTTATTAGAAAGGCAATCACCTCAGGGATTCCTTTTTATCTATAATCACACTGTCCTTATATCATCACCTGAGGTAGGATTTTAACATGATTGCTGGGGACACAAATAAGCAGGCTATTGAACCTGTAAGCAATGAAATTTGTCACCAATTCTGCCTGCAGAGCACAACTGGCTGAGGATTTTGAGGTCAGGCTTGCCATTTTTATATCCTTTTTGATGATGGAAATGTTAGACATATAATCTATATTCTTTGTGCTTTTGCAATAGAAGATCTTCATAGAAAGAGGTAGAATATATGAAAAGATCTAGACAATTAATTTCTGCTTCACTGTGTTCCATGAGGATGATTATCAAAACAAGTATTTTTAATTATTTTTCTCCACTTGGAACAGAGAAATGTATTCTCACAACATGAATGCTTTATAGATCGTGAGTATTTACATGCATTTTGAATATTAGGTGACTGGGAAAAAAATGGAAACACAATTCAAATTTCTAATAACCAGACTAACCTATCTACACCATTTCTATTATGATTAGTTTAAGGGATTAAAAGTTTTATAAATTTAATATTTTTTTAAAAAGGACCAAAATGATATATTTAAAAAGAAGAAACCAAAGCACACTGCTTAAGGTAAAAAAGAGGAGAAGGAGAGGCAATTTTCTTAAGTATGGAGAGTTTTTTTTGTAAATATTTTAAAAATTGACATGTATGTTAAATTTTCATGTATGTTAAATTGCTTTGTGACTTCCTGAACAAAAAGGGAGCATTTTTCATGACTTAGTGATTTTTAAAAATTAATATTTGAAGAGTATTCTTATATATTTTTGTCAATTTTTTATTTATTTGTTTTTTATTTTTACAGACTGCATCATTGTACATAAATGGGGTACAACTTTTTATTTCTATGGTTGTGCATGATGTAGATTCATACCATTCATGTGATCATACATTGTACATAGCGTAATGATGTCTGTCTCATTCCACCATTTTTCATACACCGCCCCTCCTCCCTCTTATTTCCCTCTACGTAATCTAAATTTCCTCCATTCTTCTTTTCCCTCCCACCCCCACACCCATTATGTATCATTATCTTCTATTCAGACAAAACATTTGACCTTTGGTTTTTTGGGCTTGGCTTATTTCACTTAGCATGATATTCTACAATTCCATCCATTTATCTACAAATGCCATAGTATTATTCTTCTTTATGACTGAATAATATTCCATCATGTATATACCACGGTTTCTTTATCCATTCATCTGTTGTGCATCTAGGTTGGTTCTACAATCTAGCTATTGTAAATTGAGCTGCCATAAATATTGATGTGGCTGTGTTACTGTAGTATGCTAATTTTAAGTCCTTTGGGTTAAACCGAGGAGTAGGATAACTGGGTCAAAAGGTGGATCCATTCCAAGTTTTCTGAGAAATCTCCATACTGCTTTGCTTTGCAGAGTGACTGAACCAATTTGCAACTCCACCAACAAAGTGTGCCTTTTTCCCCACATCCATGCCAATATCTATTATTGTTTGTGTTCTTGATAATAGACATTCTAATTGGAGTAATATGAAATCTTAGAGTTGTTTTAATTTGCATTTCTCTAATTAATAGAGATATTTAACACTTTTTCATATATTTATTAATCACCTGTATATCTTCTTCTGTAAAGTGTCTGTCTGGTTCCTTGGTCCATTTATTGATTGGGTTCTTTGTATTTTTGGTGTAAAGTTTTGTAAGTTCTGTATAAATTTTGGTGATTAGTGCTGTATGTGAAGTGCATGTAGAAAAGATTTTCTCCCTCTCTGTAGGCTCTCTTTTCACATTATTGATTGTATCCTTTGCTGAGAAAAATCTTTTTAGTTTGAATCCATCCCACTTATTGATTCTTGCTTTGATTTCTTGTGTTTTGGAGGTCTTGTTAAGGAAGTCTGGTCCTAAACCAACATGAGGAAGAGTTGGGCCTACGTTTTCTTCTATTTGGTGCAGGGTTTCTGGTCTAATTCCTAGGTCCTAGATCCAGTTTTAGTTGAGCTTTGTGCAGGGTGAGAGATAGAATTTTAATTTCATTTTACTACATATGGATTTCCAGTTTTCCCAGCACCATTTGTTGAAGAGGCTATGTTTTCTCCATTGTATGTTTTTGGCATCTTTGTCTAGTATGAGGTAACTGTATTCTTGTGGGTTTGTCTCTGTGTCTTCTATTCTGTACCATTGGTCTGTGATTGTATTTTTGTGCCAATACCATGTCATTTTTATTACTATTGCTTGGTAGAAGAGTTTAGGGTCTGGTATTGTGATACTTCCTGCTTCACTTTTTCTGCTCAAGATTTCTTTGGCTATTTGAGGTCTCTTATTCTTCAGATGTATTTCATGATTGCTTTCTCTATCTCTATGAGGACCATCATTGGGATTTTAATTGGAATTGCATTGAATCTGTATATTGCCTTTGGTAGTATGGCCATTTTGACAATATTAATTCTGCCTAACAGGAACATGGGAGATCTTTCCATCTTCTAAGGTTTTTGTTAATTTCTTTTTTAGTGTTCTGTACTTTTCATTGTAGAGGTCTATCACCTCTTTTGTTAGATTAATTCCCAAGGATTTTATTTATTTATTTTTTTGAGGCTATTGGGAATGCAGTGGTTTTCCCAATTTCTCTTTCAGAGGATTCATCACTTATGAATAGAAATTCATTAGATTTATGCTTATTGATTTTATATCCTTCTACTTTGCTGAATTCATTTGGTAGTTCTAGAAGTTTTCTGGTGAAGTTCTTTGGATCCTCTAAATATAGAATCATGTCATCAGCAAATAGTGATAGCTTGAATTCTTCTTTTCCTATTCATATCCCTTTAATTTCTTGGTTCTGTCTAATTTCTCTGGCTAGCATTTCAAGGATGATGTTGAATAGAAGGGGGAAAAGATGGCAGCCCTGCCTTGTTCCAGTTTCTATAGGGAAAGTTTTCAGTTTCTCTCCATTTAGAAAGATATTGGCAGTGGGCTTAGCATAGATAGCCATTACAATGATGAGTTATGTTCCTATTATCCCTATTTTTTTCAGTGTTTTAAGCCTAAAAGGGTGCTGTATTTTATCAAATGCTTTCTCAGCATCTATTTAAATAATCATACGATTCTTAACCTTAAGTCTGTTGATGTGATGAATTACATTTATTGATTTCTGGATGTTGAACCAACCTTGCATCCCTGGGATAAACCCCACTTGATCATGGTGCACTATCTTTTTAATATGTCTTTGTATGCAATTTGTCAGAATTTTGTTAAGGATTTTTGCATCTATGTTCATCAGGGATATTGGTCTAAAGTTTTCTTTCCTTAATATGTCTTTGTCTGGTTTTGTTATGAGAGTGATACTAGCTTCATAGAATGAGTTTGGAAGGGTTCCCTCCTTTTCTATTTCCTGGAATATTTTGAGGAGTATTGGTATTAGTTCTTCTTTAAAGGTCTTGTAAAATTCAGCTGAGAATCCATCTGGTGCTGGACTTTTCTTGGTTGGTAGGCTTTTGATGGCTTCTTCTATTTCAGTGCTTGAAATTGATCTGTTGAAGTTGTGTTTGTCTTTCTGATTCACTTTGGGAGGATCATATGTCTCTAAAAATTTGAAAATGTCTTCAATATTTTCTATTTTGTTGCAGTATAGATTTTCAAAGTAGCTTCTAATTATGTTATGTATTTCAGTGGTGTCTGTTGTGATTTTTCCTTTTTCATCACGAATTCTAGTAATTTGAGTTTTCACGCTCCTTCTCTTCATTAGTGTGGCTGAGGGTCTATTAATTTTGTTTACTTTCTCAAAGAACCAACTTTTTATTTTGTCAATTTCTTGAATTGTTTATCTTATTTCAGTTTCATTGATTTCAGCTCTGATTTTAATTATTTCCCATATTCTCCTACTTTTAGTCTTGAAAAAGTCTCTGTTCTTTCTCTAGGGCTTTGAGATGTAATATTAGCTCATTTAGTTGTTGACTTTTTATTGTTTTAGTGTATGAGCTCAATGCAACTTTCCACTGAGTACTGTTTTCAGAGTGTCCCAGAGATTTTGATATGTTGTATAATTGTTCTTGTTAACCTCTAAGAATTTTCTTATTTACTCCTTGATGTCTTCTATTGTCATTGCATCATTCTATAGCTATTATTTAGTCTCCATGTTTTGGAGTAGCTTTTGCTTTTTATTTTATCACTGATTTCTAATTTCATTCCATTATGGTCTGACAGAGTACAAGGTAGTATCTCTATTTTTTTTTTTATTTACTAATGGCTGCTTTGTTTCATAGCATAAGGTCTATTTTGGAGAAGGATCCATGAGCTGCTGAGAAGAAAGTGTATTCACTTGCTGATGGATGAAAAACTCTATATATGTCCTTTAAGTCTATATCATTGATTGTATTATTTAATTCTATAGTTCATTTTTTCAGTTTTTATTTAGAAGATCTATCCAGTGATGAGAACGGTGTGTTAAAGTCACCCAGTATTATTGTGTTGTGGTCTATTTGTTTCTTGAAATTCAAATTGCTTTGTCTGATGTACACAGATGCTCCATTGTTTGGGGCATAAATATTTAAAATCATTATCTCTCTGGTTTATGTTTCCCTGAAGCAGTATGAAATGTCCTTCTTTATCCCTTCTGACTAACTTAGATTTGAAGTCCACTTGATCTTATATGAGGATGGAGACCCATCCTCTTTTATTGAGTCCATGTGCATCATATGTTTTCCCCCATCCTTTCACCACTAGTCTGTGGATGTTTTTTCCTATCAGATGAGTCTCTTGGAGG